>CM040964.1:36376680-36674856 GCA_022985045.1 Macadamia tetraphylla
TGGTTGGACAAGTTCATGCTTTAAGTAATTGGTAATGAAATAACCTAGAGGTGGGGTGAATAGGTTATGCTAATGGGGTTTAAAAAATATTTGGATTTATAGTCCTTAGTATGTGATTGTAAATAAAAATGCGGAATATAAAGAAATAAGTATAATCACACAACACAAGAAATTTATAGTGATTCAACTCAATCCGAATCTAGTCCACTCCTTACAAGTTCCATTTGTAAGGTATTCTATTAGCTCTTCCCTTTCAATAGAGTAGGTAGGGAGGAAAATCTTTACAAACTCTTTTAAGGATTAGAGGATCCGTACAATCTCTTTATAGGATGAGAGGTTTCTTAACAATCTCTTTGAAGGATGAGAGGGTTCTTACAATCTCTTTCAAAGATAAAAGGGTTTTTACAATTTCTTAAGGATGAGAGGTCCTACACACTTGTCTAAGTATGGTCTAGAACAATGTGTAAACAAGGTGCCCAATTCTAGAGTCAACCTGATGAGGTCAAATATGTCCCTGTCCTCAGCACGGTTAAAGGGTATCCGCACTACTGATGGCCGATCTACCACCTCGGCCCCTCCTCATGCCAAGCAGCTACCTCGGCCTAGCTCGCAACTGACCCGTCACCTCGGCTTGGCACAACCAGGTAAGGCACTCAGAAACGTGCACGCATCTACTCTTACATTTAAGGAACCGACCCCTGATTATAGGAGTAAGACCAAGCCACTACACGTCACCAGAGGCATCCACCCCTCTCATGACTCGCACCTCCAAGATGAGAGAAGAATATTCCTGAAAGATGCCCTAGAATCTGGAATATTCTTGAAACCAGAAAGCCATTCTCCTTAAGGACTCCATGCGTAGTACTCTCCACGGACGTTTCCTCTTTCTCTACTCCACCAGCAGCCTATAAATACCAAAGTAAGCCTCCATTATGGGGATCGATCACTTCTTTACTGAAACTCTCTTAAGTAACTGTTGTAGAGAAAATCTAACTTAGGCATCGAAGAGTCCCCCATTGGATTAGCCCGGCTCTCCCCTGTCTTCTCTTCTGTGCAGATTTTCTGGAGCGTCAGGAGCTACGAAAAAGATTAGTTGGTCAATTTTTACCGCATCAGATTGGTGCCATCTGTGGGAAATTGATACGAAAAGTTATGTAAACCAATGCAACTTAAAAGTGAGAAGGTCGTTTCCTCCACCACGACACAAGTAAGATCATCTCATGGTTTGTTAGTGAGCAAGTAGAGGAACCACTCCCACCTCAAATGGTTGATCGAGACAATACCCCAACTGTAGAGGGGCCCTTACTGAGACCTTCACAAGTTCAGACTGATGTAGGGGTTACTCCAGGAGAGGAAGGACAGTACAATCGAAACCCTTAGTAATCTCACTAAGGACGTTCATCCCAGATGATCCACCCAATCGTAGAAGAACAGATCCAAAGTCTGCAATTATAGGTGTTGGCAACTAACAACCTGGTGCGGGACTTCATATGCCAGTTTAGCTCAGCACTTCTTATCCCTCGTATATGTTCTGCCCAGCTGCCTAAGCTAGCTCCTGATAGGCGACCTCTAAATGAAACACCTGATAATAGCATCGCCCCTCAATCGACAGTAAGGAGGGGGTCTGTTAGGACATCATGAACAATTCGTTCGGCACCACCTCGATCTCCCCCTGAGAGACATCAGTCGGGGCCTTCACCGGCCTAAAATTGAAGGGCATGCCATTCAACCCGGGATCAGAGCCCCAAGAGACTGGATGCCCATAAATCTCCTCCCAGGATAGGACACCAGAACTCCCCACCCAGGCCAGATAGAGGGGCACGTTAACGCTGAGAAGACCGACCTGACAGGCGTCAAGATTATGGAAGAAGCCCCAGGCGAGCTAAACGATAATGTCGCTCCTCGGGTTGTTGAGCTGAGGAGAGAAGGGATGACCTAGAACGACGGATCCAACGTCTCACTGAGTGGATCGAAGGAATGCAGAGGCATAGGCTACCGACTGACATAACAATGACCCCAACCCATAACGCACTATTCGATGAGCTGATAGATGTCGAGCTACCCTCAAATTTCATAGTGCCCGTCTTTAACACATACAACGGCACCACGGACCCGTACGATCACCTCCTATACTATAGTTCAACCATAACAGTCCATGGGAAATTGCATGTAACCCTCTGCCGAGCCTTTACAGCTTCACTGAAGGGTGTCGTGCTAGTGTGGATGTCGAACCTGAGGCTCTGGTCCATCCACAGCTATGAAGAACTGACAAGGGCATTCCTCACTCGTTTTCAGGCTAGCATGAAGTAGAAGCAAACCTCACAAAGCATGATGAATATAAGACAGAGGTCCAGGGAGACTATACTGGATTTTCTTACCTGATTTACCAAGGTGACACTGGAGGTGAAAAATCTGCCAGAAGGAGTAGCATATAGCCCATTGGGCAATAGGATTACCTACCCCGATCTGGTCCGATCTCTCGCCCTGAACTTACCAGATACAATGCCCAAGCTGCTCAGATGGTGCAACCAGTATGCCAACATGGAAGAAGTCCTAGCCGCCAGGGGGATAGTCGATAAGAATGAGCTACCAGAGAGAGAAAAGAAGAGACCAACAAGGCCTAGGGATGACTCCTGCGAGACAAAAAGAATAGGGCATATCGACATCTTAACACAGCCAAGCCAGAGCTATATGAGCTTAATCGCTTGCGAACGAATTTACTTCTGGAGATCCAAGACCAGAAATACTTTCGCTGGCCCAGATCAATGATAGCTAAGCCAGAAGAAAGGAACCCCAATCGGTACTGTCGATACCATTGGGACCATGGACATGACATTGAAGATTGTAAATCCTTGAAAAGGGAAATTGACAAGCTCATTAAGGTGGGGTACCTTAACAAGTACTTGAAGTAGAAGTATGGCAAAAACTAGCCTGAGCCGAGGAGAGAAAAGGTCTGGCAGAGCCGAGACAAGGCTAAGCCGCCTAAGGAACTAGCCACGGACCGAGCTGACACATACGATAATCAGCCTATGGGTCTGGCCATCCTGACAATCATAAGAGAACCCACCGCAGAATCAGTCAAAAAGGCCAAAGCTCATGCATGGTTCGTGTGCATCACGGAACAACCCATCAAGACCCTCAAGTCAGATCCACCCATCACATTCTCAAACAAGGACATGGAAGAACTGCACTGGCCTCATAACAACGCTGTCGTGATCTAGTTGGTGGTGGCCAACCATCCTTTCCACAGGGTGCTAGTGGACACGCGAGCATCCGTCGACCTTATGTCCTATGAAGCCTTCATGAAGCTAGGGCTTGGCATAGGAGCTTTAAAGCTGGCCCCTGGGCCCCTGTACGAATTTTCAGGCACACCTACAGAGCTAGAAGGAGTAGTTGACCTACCAGTAAGCATCATTCAGGGAGCTCAAACGACCACCACTATGGTCTCATTCATGGTTGCCAAGATCGCCTCACCCTACAATGCAATCCTTGGCCGACCTGGTCTTAATAGCCTTAGAGTGGTTGTGTCCACTGTTTGAGATTTTAAATGTAACCACAAACGTACGGATCAATGTAGCTACGGGTCGAACTCAGGGAGAGCAGCCACTTTATTTTTTTTTCTTTTAATAATGCGAAAGTGAACCTATTAACGGTTGTGATCTAATTCTAACTACCGTCCTAAACATATGTATCTAAAATAACGTCATAACCATTCGTCATCTAAGAATTTAAAAACGCAAGCCATGCAATTAAAATTAAATAAATAAATAAGTGAAAATAAACAAACCACGCAATTAAAAATAAAGGAAAAAATACTGAAATAAAAATAAAGTAAAAGAAAGGGGAGAAAGCTAGAGAGAGACTCACAAGTAGGTTTCTCTACTTAGCCCGAGGGAGGCATCATAATATAAGCTTCCCTATTTGACCAGAGAGTCACTCTTACAAGGGTTACTCTACTTGGCTTTAGGGAAAGGGAGACAATTAAAATAAAAGTAATAAATTGATGGTTCTATGGCTAGGAGGGGCAAAGCCAACACATACACTAACCATGAACCTTAGGGGAAAGGGATAGCAATAATGTAACGACTAAAATTAAAATCTTAAATTTAGAAAGAAAGGGTAGTCAGAAGAGGGAATGAGAGGGGGGAGAGAAGACTATTGAGGGAGCCTACTTACTTGAACTTCAATGCTTGAACTTGAAAGCTTTGGTGATTTGAGATACTATCAGTACTAAAAGCTAGATCTGGAATAAACCAAATCTGAAATTTCTAGTACTAGAGAAAACAAATCTTAAAAAAAAAATTGAACTTGAAAAAAAAATGCTCCACGACTCGTGATCTTGTCACCTAGATCTAAGCCTAGAACTATAACTTTAAAAATTACAACTCAATTGCATAGATCATAAACATAAAAGGCTGAATAAGAATAAAAAAGTGCTTGCATTAATTGACTTTAATAAAAAAACTATTACAAAAGTGATTAAAGAAAAAAAAAAGAAAAACTAAAACTAAAGAGAGTGAGAGAGGGAGAGAGGGAGAGAAAGAAGAAAACTAAGCATAAACTAGAAAGTAAACTAAGGAGAATAATAATTAGGAGGGGGGAGGAAGGGACTTTTATAGGTTTTTTTCTTACCTCATTCCTTCTACAAGTCTTCTTTAAGAAAAGAAAGAAAATAAAAAAAAATAATATCTTGGTAAAAATCCTCATTCTTTGAGATATTGTGTGAGGAAAGAGAGAATCCGTTTCCAAAATTAACAAATTCTATTCTTTCCTTGTAACATTAACCAATATCTTGCAATCTTGATTAAATCAGAAAGGAATCTATACATAGCATCTTCATGATCTTGTGAGGTGGCAAGGAGAGAGAATAATCTTCAGGATTTTGTAGGAGAGAGGATGTGGTACCAATGAGTGGGTCCCACCTTTGGATTGGTTCTTGATTCACTTCTTTCTCTTATAGACTTGGAAACTGAAAAAAAGAAAAGAAAAATAAAAGTAGTACTATCCAAAGTAGGGAAAAATGTACACTTATATCCCTAAGATTTCACACATTATTGTGCTCATCAAATTCCCCCAGACTTAGACTTTTACTCATCCTCGAGTAAGATAAATAAATAAATAAACGAAAGAAAAAGCCTAACTCACTTTCGTAGGAATCACGGTTGCACTTAGCATGTGCAACAAGCCTTTAAACCCCTAGATCACCCCTAGTGGACGAGTTGTGTCTCGTGGGTGTTTGCAGTGAATATACACCCAAAATTCAAATCAACTTGAAAAATTACCATTTAAAGTTTCTAATAACTACAAAACACACACCCTCTTTCAATTAGAGCACATCAACCGAGGAACCCCCACACTTGAACTTTAATACTCCATCTAGATTTAGGAACAATCACACATCTCAAATAGGGACGACCCTTGTATCTTCTAAAGCACGACCAATCCTAAGGCAAACCACATTGCAAGGTAGGGACCATGAACTAGGGTTTTGGAGCGTTAACTAATCATAAACAATAAGGCATAATGGTATCTTTTTTTTTTTTTTTAAGTAGAGAACTCATTCTACTCCACTACATTTGGCTTGAATAACATGGTGGAGCAAACACCAGAAACCCAAGTTACTAAGTAGCTTCGCTTTATGCATATGCCAATAAAGACAGTGATACTAAGTTCTTTTCGGAAGTGTTCCTTCCTAAGAGGTTTGATCAAAATACCCCGCTTCATGAGGCGCAGTATTCTGTCTAGCTCCTAGAAATTCTATACTTACTTTCTACTTTTTGACCAATTTTCACTTTCTTTGCATATCCATATCATATATTTTTATACCATGTCAAGAATATGGTGTCAACTCCTAACCTAAGAACAAGGACACCAACTAACAAATGGTCCTACACCTTAAGACAAGTATCTCTAAATCATTTAAGTGAAGTCCCACTTCAAGACATATATTCATTACCATCCTCCCAATAGGGATTATAGTACCAAGATGGGTCCTATATCTCAATTTCCTTTTTTTTTTTTAGGGTGTGAATAAAGCACCGGAAAACTCTTAAAAGTAACCTCAAGTTCCCTCCCCCATACTTAAATTGTGCAATATCTTCAACGCAGAAAAAAGAAAAAAAAATGATAAGACAATAGAACAAGAAGGACAAAGGAGAGGAAATTATCAAATAGAATCAAATATCATCATAAAGAGGCTCATGGAGAATCATGACCTCTGCATCATGCATTGAAGGCAACTCAAGAAATGGCTTCAAACGGTGCCCATTAACTTTAAAAATTTCCTAAGTGGATGGATTCATAACCTCTACGGCACCATGGGGGAATACTGTTTGCACAAGGTAAGGACCTTCCCACCGAGAACGAAGTTTTCCTGGAAAGATATGCAATCTAGAATTGTACAACAAAAATTTATCACCAGGCATAAAAAATTTCCTAACAAGGTGTCTATTATGAAAAGCTTTAGTCTTTTCCTTGAAAATTTTTGCACTATCATAGGCATCATTTCGCAATTCCTCCAACTCAGATAGTTGGAGATCTCTATGAGCTCCTGCGATAGACAAATCAAAATTAAATTTCTTAATCGCCTAAAAGGCACGATGTTCTAAGTCAACAAGAAGGTGGCAGGCTTTCCCGTATACCAAACGGTATGGGGATTGACCAAGTATGGTCTTGTAAGCAATCCTATATGCCCACAAAACATCCAATAGACGGTTAGACCAATCCTTTTGATTTGGGTTAACTGTCTTCTCTAGAATTTGCTTGATCTGTCTATTGGACACTTCTACCTGACCACTGGTTTGGAGGTGGTATGGGGTAGCCAATTTGTAGGTAATCCCATACTTCTTCACTAAGGCCTCAAAAGGCTTATTACAAAAGTACTTTCCCCTATCACTAAGGATAGCTCTAGGGGTACCAAATCGGGAAAAAATGTTTTCCCTTAAGAATTGAATGACCACCTTATGGTCATTGGTCTTACAAGCACGAGCCTCAATCCATTTGGACACATAGTCCACAGCCAACAAAATCTATTCATATCCACATGACTTAGGGAAAGGGCCCATAAAATCTATTCCCCAAATATCAAAAACCTCAACCACGAGGACTGGGTTGAGAGGCATTATGTTCCTTCTACTGATTTTTCCTAAAGACTGACAAGAAGGACAAGACTTACAATAAGCAAAGGCGTCTTTGAAGAGACTAGGCCAATAAAATCCACATTGCAATACCTTGGCTACAGTCTTAGTAGGCCTAAAATGGCCGCCACAATCCTGATCATGGCAAAGGGAAAGAATAGAATGGTGCTCATGATCAGGGATACATCTCCGAATAATTTGGTCAGGGCATGGTTTAAAAAGGTAAGGATCATCCCAAAAGAAATACTTAATCTGTGAGTGAAAACGGTACTTCTCTTGGGAAGACCAATGATCCGGAGTCTTGTTTGTAACTAAAAAATTTATAATATCTACAAACCAAGGTTCACTAGATGCTGCAAAGAGTTGCTCATCAGGAAAATACTCGTTAATTAGAGTATTCACAGTCATAGAATTGGGTAACCGAGACAAATGGTCTGCAACCAAATTTTCACTGCCTTTCTTATCCTTAATTTCTAAGTCAAATTCTGACAAAAGCAAAACCCATATGATAAGACGTGCTTTGGCATCCTTTTTCTGAATAAGGTATCTGATAGCTGCATGGTCAGTGTAAATAATTACATGAGAACCTATCAGATATGCACGAAACTTTTCTAATGCAAATACAACAGCTAAAAATTCTTTTTCAGTTGTGATGTAGTTCAGCTGTGCATCATTGAGAGTTCTACTGGCATAATAGATAACACGAGGAAGTTTATCAACTCTCTGCCCTAAGACTACCCCTATAGCAAAATTAGATGCATCACACATTAATTCAAAGGGCTCAGTCCATAAGGGAGCTCGAATAATGGGGGTTGTAGTCAACACCTTCTTTAATTGCTCAAAGCACATGAGGCATTCACTAGAAAATTCGAAGGGTTGCTCTTTAGCCAAAAGATTGGTGAGAGGTCTAACCATGTGACTGAAGTTCTTGATGAACCGACGATAGAACCCTGCATGACCTAAGAAGGAACGAACGTCCTTAACTGACTTGGGAGGTGGTAAATTAGAAATTAAGTCCACCTTAGCTCTATCGACCTTGATCCCTTCTTTGGAAATGACATGACTCAACACTATGCCCTGTGTGACCATGAAATGACATTTCTCCCAATTGAGGACTAAATTAGTCACTTTGTATCGTTTGAGTGCTAAAGAAAGATGATGCAAATAATTAGAAAATGAGGAGCCATGAATAGAAAAATCATCCATAAATACTTCTAAAAAACGCTCCATCATATCAGAGAAAATGCTCATCATGCATCTTTGGAACGTGGCATGGGCATTACAAAGCCCAAAAGGCATACGTCGATAAGCAAAGGTTCCATAGGTGCATGTAAAGGTGGTCTTCTGTTGGTCATCTAAGGCAATGGGAATCTGGTTATAGCCGGAATAACCATTAAGGAAAAAATAATACTCATGTTTGGTTAACCGCTCTAACATTTGATCAATGAAAGGCAAAGGAAAGTGGTCTTTCCAAGTTGCCGCATTTAACTTCCTGTAGTCAATGCACACAAACCATCCTGTTTGGACAGGGATAGGGATCAATTCATTTTCAGTATTTTAGACTACTGTGATCTCTGAATTCTTTGGCACCACGTGCATTGGACTTACCCATTCGCTATCAGAAATAGGATAGATGATACCATGATCCAAGCACTTTAGGATCTCTTTCTTGATAGCTTCTTGCATAATAAGATTAGCCCTTCTTTGTGGTTCTCTAGAAGGTTTTGAATCCTCTATGAGGTGAATATGATGTTGAACGATTGAGGGGCAAATTCCTATAATGTCTGCCATGGTCCAACCTAAGGCTTCCTTGTTTTCTTTTAAAACTTTGATCAACTCTTCCTCTTGACTTGAAGTTAAATCTAAGGCGATAATAACTGGTAGAGTTTGATCTTCTCCTAAGAAGGCATACCTTAAGTTAGAGGGCAACTCTTTCAAATCAAGCTTAGGGGGCTCAACAATTGAGGGTTTAGGAAGAGAATTTGATAGAGGATCAATGGACTCCATGGGTGTATGAAGGCTCCAAACATCAGAGAAGAAATTTTCAGTATCATCCTCTAATTCTTCCATACACTTTTGGAATTCTGAATCAAAGTCAATGTCAAAAGTTTTAATAATATCATCAGAAAAATTCTCAAGCATATTGACCTCTTCATCAATATCATCAAAAGAAATTATGGGTTGCTTGCCCAACCTATACATGTTGAATTCCATAGTGTGATTGCCAAAAGAAATCCTTAGTAGAATATTCTGGCAATTGATTAATGCATTGCTGGTAGCCAGAAATGGTCTTCCAAGAATGATAGGGATCTTATCCCTAGTGGTGAAGGGTTTGGTGTCCAAAAAAATAAAATCGACTAGAAAAATAAATTCTCCTACCTTAAGTAGGACATCTTCGACCATCCCTTTCGGAATCTTGACAGAACGGTCGGCCAACTGGAGAGTTGTCCCTGTAGCTTTCAAATCTCCTAATCCAAGTTGTTGATAAACATGATAAGGTAGAAGGTTCACACTTGCACCAAGGTCAAGTAAGGCATGATCAATACGAGTGTTGCCAATGACACGAGAGATGGTGGGACACCCGGGATCCTTATACTTGGCTGTTATAGGTTGCGTGATCATTGAACTGATATTAGCTGCCAAAAATACCTTTTTGGGCACACTTGTGGTACGCTTGTGAGTGCATAAGTCCTTGAGAACTTTGGCATAGGTTGGGATTTGAGTTATGACATCCAAAAGAGGGATGTTTATCTCTACCTTCTTGAAGACTTCTACAATTTTTTCCATTGAAGTTGTCTTCTTCTTATTCATCAAACGATTAGGATAGGGAACAGGAGGAACATAAACACTGTCAGAAGTTCTCTCATTAATAGAATCATTTTTTATGGCTTCCACCAAATCATCCTTAATCTCTTCAGGTCCGTCTGACGAACCTGGAATGGGAGGCACAGTAGTAACCTCGATAGTTGGAGTGTCAACAGAAAAGTCAGATAGTGAAGAATGAGTGGTACCATTCCATAGATACTCTCGGCCATTCCGTAGGGCATATACCGCATTACAGTGGTTGGAGGGCCCTTGGTGTTGTTGACTCTGTACAACATTGAGCTGAGGAGCAGGTAGCCCTTGTGGAGTCAGCACTTGATGTCTAGGATTCGGCTCTGGCTAACTAGGCAATTTTCCTTTCTCCTTCTCATGCATGATTGTGACAAGTTCGGTGAGTTACCTCTCCACATTATTGTGGCTTGTCATGAGAAGGGCCATGCTTTTCTCTAGCTCACTAATTCTTGTCGTCTCTCCAGTGGATGTAAACCTTGGGGGTTGTTGATAAGGTGCTTGGAGAGGGGGCCTAGCAAAATTTAACTGAAGACCTAGATTAGGCCAAGGGAAAAAATTAGGTAGTGGTGCAAAATTGGGCCTCTGGGGACTAGGCTGCCCTTGGTTGTGAAAGTTAGATAGACCTCCTTGATTCCTTTGGCTCCATGAAAAATTAGGGTGACTTCTCCACCCTGGATTGTAAGTGTTGCTAAACGGGTTGTTCGGGTAAAGAGCATTAACACTTTCATTGCCCCCAGAACTCTTGGGGCATTCTTCTATTACATGTCCATGGGAGTGACACCAATTGCACATAGAGACCTGATTTTGGACTTGGTGGACTGAGGCATGTGCTTTAGGGACAAGGGCTTCTATTCTTTTAATGGGGCTATTTAAATGGGCCTCCTTGGCTACTATCCCATCGACATAGTACCCTTTACCTCCTATAGTTCTCTCACTTTCCTGAGTAAACTCCCATTCTTTTGTCTTTTCAGTTAGGTCAACAAAAAAGTTCCAAGCTTCGTTTTCGTCCGCATAAGCTGTGAAGCCTGTAGGACACATAGACTCTAACATCTGCTTGGTATGGTAGTCTATCCCTTCACAAATTATTTGGCAAAGATGCCATTTGTCAATCCCATGATGGGGACACTCTTGGAGAAGGTCTTGGAACCTTTCCATTAGTCTAGAAAATGACTCTTGAGGTTTTTGTCGGAACTGCATGATCTCGCTCTTAAGTTTGTTTGTTTTATGCAAGGGAAAATTTTTTCTTAAGAACGCTACCGTAAACTGATCCCATGTGGTAATGGAATTAGTTGGCAGCTCATATAACCATCTTTTTGCTCCATCCTTGAGCGAAAAGGTAATGCATCTAAGTTTAATAGCATCATCACTGAGCTGTTGTATCTTAATGAGGACACAAACCTCCTCAAATTCTCTCAAGAACAAATAAGCATCTTCGGAAAATAGCCCATGGAAGTGGGGTAACATAGTGATGAATTGAGTTTTAAGCTCATAATTGTTCCTTGTGGCAGCAGGCAATCTAATGCAAGAAGGTTGGGCTGCCCTGGCTGGGTAGAATCTATCCTTTAAAGTAGGCTTAGGTTGTTCTGCCATTCTAAAAATAGGTACTCTTACTAAACGATTGGTAGAATCACGGGACCACACACTCATGCAACAGAAAACTACCCACAACTAGAGTAAGACAAGCACAAAAGAATGGAATGAAAAACTCCATTTTTTTTCTTATTTGATTTTTTTGGCTTTTTTTTTTTTTGGGAGCCACCGGGGATCCGGGTTGCTCGGTCAATTCTCGAGGTATCGCTATGTATGAAACCTGTCTTTATCATACTGTGAGGCATGGCGACCTCCACCGATACAACTATTATTGCAAGTTGACCTTCTCAAGAATTCAATACAAGAAAAGAAAAAAAAAACAAAGCAAATAAAGCACTCCGATTTACCAAAAGAAAGCAAAAAATAATATGGAACTGTCTCCCCGGCAACGGCGCCAAAAACTTGTTTGAGATTTTAAATGTGACCGCAAGCGTATAGATCAGTGTAGCTACGGGTCGAACTCAGGGAGAGCAGCCACTTTATTTTTTTTCTTTTAATAATACGAAAGTGAACCTATTAACGGTTGTGATCTAATTCTAACTACCATCCTAAACATATGTATCTAAAATAACGTCCTAACCATTCGTCATCTAAGAATTTAAAAACGCAAGCCACGCAATTAAAATTAAATAAATAAATAAGTGAAAATAAATAACCCAAGCAATTAAAAATAAAGGAAAAAAATGCTAAAATAAAAATAAAGTAAAAGAAAGGGGAGAAAGCTAGAGAGACTCACAAGTAGGTTTCTCTACTTAGCCCGAGGGATGCATCATAATATGAGCTTCCCTATTTGACCAGAGAGTCACTCTTACAAGGGTTACTCTACTTGGCTTTAGGGAAAGGGAGACAATTAAAATAAAAGCAATAAATTGATGGTTCTATGGCTAGGAGGGGCAAAGCCAACACATACACTAGCCATGAACCTTAGGGGAAAGGGATAGCAATAATGTAACGACTGAAATTAAAATCTTAAATTTAGAAAGAAAGGGTAGTCAGAAGAGGGAATGAGAGAGGGGAGAGAAGACTATTGAGGGAGCCTACTTACTTGAACTTCAATGCTTGAACTTGAAAGCTTGGGTGATTTGAGATACTACCAGTACTAAAAGCTAGATTTGGAATAAACCAAATCTGAAATTTCTAGTACTAGAGAAAACAAATCTTAAAAAAAAACTGAACTTGAAAAAAAAAAATGTTCCACGGCTTGTGATCTTGTCACCTAGATCTAAGCCTAGAACTATAACTTTAAAAATTACAAATCAATTGCATAGATCATAAACATAAAAGGCTGAATAAGAATAAAATAGTGCTTGCATTAATTGACATAAAAAAAAACTATTACAAAAGTGATTAAAGCAAAAATATAGAAGAACTAAAACTAAAGAGAGTGAGAGAGTGAGAGAGGGAGAGAGGGAGAGAGGGAGAGAAAGAAGAAAACTAAGCATCAACTAGAAAGTAAACTAAGAAGAATAATAATTAGGAGAGGGGAGGAAGGGGCTTTTATAGGGTTTTTTTCTTACCTTATTCCTTCTACAAGTTTTCTTTAAGAAAAGAAAGAAAATAAAATAAAATAATATCTTGGTAAAAATCCTCATTCTCTGAGACATTGTGTGAGGAAAGAGAGAATCCGTTTTCAAAATTAACAAATTCTATTCTTTCCTTGCAATATTAACCAATATCTTGCAATCTTGATTAAATCAGAAAGGAATCTCTGCATAGCATCTTCAAGATCTTATGAGGTGGCAAGGAGAGAGAATAATCTTCAGGATTTTGTAGGAGAGAGGATGTGGTACCAATGAGTGGGTCCCACCTTTGGATTGGTTCTTGATTCACTTTAAGCACTTTCTCTTGTAGACTTGGAAACTGAAAAAAAACAAGAAAAATAAAAGTAGTACTATCCAAAGTGGGGCAAAATGTACACTTATATCCTTAAGATTTCACACATTATTGTGCTCATCATCCACCAAGCATATAAAAGTCAAGTTCCCCACTAACAATGGAATCGAAGAATACAAGAATCTCAGGAGTGCTATTCCAACTTCATAAAGTCTATCAAGAAACCATGCTTTGGCCTAGCATATGTGGTAGAAATCGTCGATTATCGCGATGAAAGCCTTCTGAACCGAGCCGAGCCAGTGGAATAGCTACTCACTGTCCCACTTACTGAGGTCGAGCCGTCAAAGACCATTTAGTCGGAGCATTGCTGAGCTCCCAATGCCATGACTAAATCCTAAACTCTCCTCGGTGAAAACTCTGACATCTTCGCGTGGAAGGCTTCTGATATGTCAGACATCTCGAGTGGCGTGGCTAAGCGCAGTCTGGGCGTCAATCATAGCTTTAAGCCTATTCAGTAGAAGCGTAGGAACTTTGTGACTGAGCAGAATACAATCATCAATAAAGAAGTGGACAAGCTCCTAGCCGCTGGGTTCGTGAGAGAAGTAAATTACTCGACCTGGCTCGTAAATGTTGTCAAAGTCCCAAAGTCCAATGGGAAGTGGAGGATCTGCATAGACTATACTGATCTGAACAAAGCCTATCCCAAGGACTATTATCCCTTGCCCAGGATCGACTCCCTCATAGACTCAATGGCAGGCCATGAGATACTGACCTTTATGGATGCATACTCCAGCTATAACCAAATAAAGATGAAGGTGGAAGATGAGGAGAAGATAGCATTTCTCACCACTCAGGGCAACTACTACTACACCGCAATGCCTTTTGGCCTCAAGAATGCAGGAGCCACATACCAGAGAATGGTGAATACTATGTTATGAAGCCATATTGGAAGAAATATGGAAGTCTACGTCGATGACATGCTAGTCAAAAGTGTAAAAGGCGCTAATCATGTGCTAGATTTGAAGGAAGCCTTTGATGTCCTACGACAAAACTAGATGAGGCTAAATCCTACCAAGTGTGCATTCAGAGTGACTTTTAGAAAGTTCTTGGGCTTCCTAGTATCACAAAGGGGAATAGAGGCAAACCCCTCCAAAATTGAAGCCATTCAAGAAATGTGCCCACTAAGAAACATCTGTGAAGTCCAGAAGTTGATAGGATGCCTAGCTGCTCTGAACAAATTTCTTTCCCGAGCTAGAGACAAGTGTCTTCCTTTCTTCAAGCTTTTAAAAGGAGGGAAAGGACATTAGCAATTCAGTTAGACAGACGAGTGTGAAGCAGCATTTGAAGAAGTTAAAGCCTGCCTGACTCGGCCCACTTGGCTAAGCTGACTCAAGCCAGGAGAGGTGCTCCAATTATATCTTACTACATCCTTTGTAGCCATTAGCGCAGTTCTCATAAGAGGAGAAGGAAAACCCAAAAGCCTGTCTATTACGTGAGTCATGTGCTCCTCGACGTAGAGATATGGTACCCGAGAATTGAGAAGTTTGCATTGGCATTGGTCATCACAGCTATGAAGTTGAGGTCTTACTTTCAAGTACACACCATAGTTGTACTGACAGATCAGCCTCTGAGGAAGTCACTTCACAACCCTAGCCTAGTAGGATAGATGGTGAGCTAGGTTGTCAAGTTACATGAGCATAACATCGAATTCTGACCAAGAAGTGCAATCAAGGGCCAGGCACTGGTAGATTTCCTAGGAGAGTGCACATAGACAGAAGATGAATCAGGGGCAGAGGTCGAACCGACCAGGAAGTGGAAGTTCTTTGTCGGTGGGTCCAGCACCGCAACAAGGAGCGGCACAGGACTTGTGCTACAAAGTCAAGAGGAATTCGCCATATAGTATGCCCTCAGATTTGCATTCCTTGTGACAAACAATAAAGCAAAGTATGAAGCCCTGATAGCGGGAGTCAAACTGGCAAAGGCTGTAATGGCAGATGACCTGGTCGCACATAGTGACTCACAGCTGATTGTGAACCAAGTCAATAGGCAATATGAGGCCAAAGAAGAGAGAATGGTCAAGTTCCTGTAGGAAGCTCATCGCCTGATTACCAGCTTCAGTACATTCAAAATGGTTCAAGTTCCACGAGAAGAAAATGCAGTGGCAGATGCCCTCTTCAAACTGGCTACAACAGAACTCAATGACTATGCAAACTCGGTATACTTTGAAGTGTTAGAAAAACCAACTTATGAGCAAGAAATAATGTGCAGCAATACGCAGCCAGCTGAGCCGAGCTGGATGGACCCTATTACAGATTACTTGCGAGATGGGCATCTCCTGGGAGATCAGACAGAGGCAAGAGTAGTTAAGAGGAGAGCAGCCAACTACACCCTCTAAGGAGGAGTACTGTACAAAAGGGCAATATCCTAGCCCTTGCTGAAGAGCCTACCACCGATCCGAGCGGAAGAGACACTCCGAGAGGTCCATGAAGGAATTCGCAGAGGCCACACGGGAGGAAGGGCACTGGCCTACAAGGTGTTGCGCCAAGGATTCTACTGGCCAAAGATGTAGCAAGATGGTATGAAGTTCATATGGCGATGCTTTAAGTGTCAACTACACGCCCTAATACTATATGTCCTAGCTACAAAACTTAGCTCCATATTCTATTCGATCCCATTCGTAATATGGGGAATGCATATCCTAGGACAATTCAAGAAAGGCAAAGGTGGTGTCCAGTTCTTGATTTTTGCTATTGACTACTTCACTAAGTGGGTGGAAGCATGTCCCCTAGCAAGGATCATCAAGCAAGCGGTGGAAAAGTTTGTAAGAGACGACGTCATATACCGCTACGGTGTCCCAAAAGTGCTAGTGACTGATAATGGGCGACATTTCGATAATCAGAAATTAAGGCTCTTTTACAGCAATTTCAACATTGATTTTTGAAACACTACAGTCACACACCCACAGTCAAACGGCCAGGCAGAAAAGGCCGACCACACACTTCTGGATGGGATCAAGAAAATGTTGGATCAGGAGAAGAAAATTTGGCCCGACCAACTACTCAGTGTGCTCTGGGTATATCATACCTCAGCTCGGACCCCCACAAAGGAAACACCTTTTCGACTGGCATATGGGACTGAAGCCTTGGCCCCTGTGGAGATCACCCAGGCTTTGTTCCGATCGACAGTGTTTGATGCATCACAGAATGAGGCAGGGCTTCAAACAAACATCGACTTCATAGACGAAGTCCGAGAAGAGGCTCTATTGCGAAATGAAGCCTACAAGCAAAAGATGTGACAGTATCACAACCGAAAGGTTCGGTTGCGAGGGTTCATAGTAGGTGACCTAGTCCTCAGGAAAGCAGCAGCAATAGACCCGAGAAATGAAGGTAAATTAAGTGTGAACTGGGAGGGCCCTTACATAGTCTCTAAAGTGGTTCGCCCCGGCACTTACCACTTTCAGACTCAGGGGGGTACAGCTAAACTAAGGGCATGGAATGGCAAAAATCTCAAAAAAATTTATCAGTAGACCACATTGAAGTCCCGCACGTTTAGGTGTTAGCCTTATAGATTTCATATTTTCCATTTTCATGTTACATTATTAATTATTCAATCTCATTTATGGAGCGGATTTGACTCTATTTCGAAAGAAACAATGTATCTGTTACAAGTGCATGCCACATATTAATAGACAGAAGTTCTCTCTCAAATGCTTACTCACTATTCAAAAGACTGAGCCCCAGCTTGGCAATCTCTAAGACCAAACCCAAGTTTGGCACCTTAAGACCTTAGCACCTAAGGCACCAAGGCTGAGCCCTTGCTCGGCATCTACAAAGACTGAGCCCCAGCTCGGTGCTACCAGGACCAAGCCCAGGTTTGGCACCTCAAGACCTTAGCACTTAGTGCACCAAGACAGAGCCCCAGCTCGACATCTACGAAGATCGAGCCCCAGCTCAGCATCTATGAAGACCAAACCCAAGTTTGGCACCTCAAGACCTTAGCACCTAAGGCACCAAGATCGAGCCCCAGCTCGGCATCCACGAAGATCAAGACCCAGCTCAGTGCTACCAAGACCAAACCAAGGTTTGGCACCTCAAGACCTTAGCACCTATGGCACGAAGACCGAGCCCAACTTGGCAACCTCTAAGACCGAACCCTAGCTCGGTAACCTCCAAGACCAAACCCAGGTTTGGCACCTCCAGGCCTTAGCACCTAAGGCACCAAGACTGAGCCCTCAGCTCGGCATTTGTGAAGATCAAGCCCCAGCTCGGCATTTACGAAGATTGAGCCCCAGCTAGGCATCTATGAAGACTGAGCCCCAGCTCTGCATCTATGAAGATCGAGCCCCATCTTGGCAATCTCTAAGACTTAGCCCTAGCTTGGTATCTACTAAGGCACAGAACAAGCCCCAACTTGGCTCTACTATGGCACAACCTATACATGACACCTCAAGAGCCCGTATGCTAGACCTATGAGGCCCCAATTCTGAGCTCAACTAGATAATGGAAACATAATTTGAAGGCTAGATGAATTATTATTATTCAGACAGTAAAAAAAAAAAAAAAAAACACATTCGAAGCTGCGCTTGAAGTATAGGAACACATAGAAGCATAAAAGTTCTGAGTAGAGAAGACGTCAAAGAAAATTTTTTCCATTCATGAAAGAGGGGTAAAAACCCCTAAATTACATCTCTCCCGAAGGATACATTTACATAAAAAAAAAAAAAAAGAAAGAGAGAAGGGAAGAAAAATAGCAACACAATTACAGGGCTTAGGGGGTTGGCTGGTCCACGGGCTTAGCTCTTCACTTGGCTGAGTCCTTGGGGTCAGCTTTGTTGACCTCTTCACCAACGTCGGCCTGGCTACCAAGTTGCACTGAAGGAGCAAAGGGTTAGAGTATGCTGCTCATAACTTGATAGATTATAGTTTGACGTTTTGCTCAGGATGAATTGAATAGCATTGTCTGAGCCAGCATTAAAGGAGGCAACGTTGATATCAACCAACCACTGTTGACCCGCCACAGAGTTCATCCACCTCTTAGCCACTATCTCATCGCTCGTCACCAGCTTTTTGCTCAGCTCAGCAATCTGAGCTCCCTCTGCCTCTTTCTTCTTAATGGCGTCTTGGGTCTCGGCCAGCTCCCTCTGGAGTGCATCCTTCCCCTTCACTAGGTTGCTGTTGACCCCAAGTAGCTTGGCAACCTCGCGTTCTAGCTCTCTAGCCCTCTCCTCATTATCTCTCGCCCGTTGCTTCTCAGAACGGGCCCTTTTCTTCTCATTCTTCAGCTGACCCACAACTATCTGAAGATCTCCACGAAGGCGCTTCACTTCATCCTTGGCCTTAGCACGGCCAACAGCTATGCTCTCAAGCTGTTAACCAGTCTCAACCTTAAAAGCAAAACCTTGCAAGGACCCAATAGAACAGTCAGTACTCAAGACATCAAGGTGAAAACAAAAGAGAGAAAAGTTGAGGATACTCACATCGCCCACCCGAATGTATATCTAATCCGCGAAGTTAATGTCAGATAACTTCTTCACGTGGGCAATGTCCCTCTTAGGACGGCTCCGGTGACACCAGACTCGAGCAATGTTGGGGTCCAACATGGTGCCGTTCTCTATCAGGTCTTCCCATAGGGCCACGGGTTGCTTCCCCATCTAAGTTGCCTTAGGGGGTTACCGTGCTGAGCATCATTAATGGGTGAGCACCTCCTCTTGTGGCCCTCGTAGCCCACAGCAACTCGGTCTGGTGTACTGATCTGCCTAGGCCCCTTTTCTCCTAGACCCACTGGCTCCTTGCCCTTGAGTGAGCCTAGAGTCTCATGCCGAGCTGAGTACTGGATTGACGGGGGCATCTCCTTTCCAGACTTCGCCCCTATAATGATTGGGGAGGCTTTGTGACTAGTGCCAGGGGCAAAATGGTCTTCACACCAAGGCCTGGGCTCGGCACGACCTTACCCTTGTCCGCATTCTTCTTGCCACCTCCTTCCTTGCCTCAGCCGCTATCGTGGCAAGTGCCTTGTTGTCTACCTTCACGTTCACCACTGCAAAACAAAGAAGAGCCGACTTGAGTTAGTACAAAGATCGAGCTGAACAAAGGACTACACAACTCAATTAAGACCCTCACTAAGGACTTCACTCAGCTCCCACTCTTGGAGGAAGTCGTCATCCTATAGCATCCGGACATCTATGGCCTCCCCGCTCAAACACATTTTATAGGTTTGAGGATAGATTGCGGATAACTTAGGAGCTTGGTTCAGCACTGATAGAGTAGGTTTTGCCCAACTGCTCTTGAAGGGGTTCCCCTCCATGGCCACATAAAAGTACCTCTCCTTCCACTTCTTCACCGAGGAGGGTATGTTGATGAACATCTTCAAGTCATTGTAGGGACCATCCCTATCCCTCTTGGTAAAGTAGTACCACCTCGAGGTGTGCCTCTTCACCAAGAACAGCTTATAAAAGACCTCCAGTGTCGCAATTCGGCCCAACTTCGAGATAAACACTCAAAGCCGAGAAGAATGTGCCAGGAGTTTGGTGTAATTTCGTTTGGGGTAAGGCCCCAGTACTTCAAAGCCGAGCTGACCAGCTCGGGCATCGAAATCCTGAGGTCGCTCTGGAAGGTGACGTCGTAGAGGACCACCTCATCCCCAGAGGTGTCTACACCCTCGTCTTCATCGGGGATGCCCATCACCACATAGTCGAGGACACCATACCGACCCCGGATCACGTTAAGGACCTTGGGCTTGAGTATGCTTCGGGTGTTGACAGCGATTTTATTTTCACAGGAGGAAGTGGCTGAACCTTCCCCCTCAGACTCTGTTGGGCCTCCCTCAGCACCTCCAACTTCAGATGGCCCAGCCACCGAAGTACCCACCGTCGCGACACTAGGGGGCTGGACTGGGGCCACCGAGTCGGATCAGCCCTGGTGGGGTGGTCACAGGCGAGACCACCTCGACAGATTCAGTACCCGAGCTACTGCTAGAGCCTGAACCGCTTGAAGTGTCATCACTAGAGGACGAATAGTCAGGGATAGGGCACTATGGGTGGTTCTTCCTGGGCCTCACAACTGTCAAGGGAGTTTGGTTGGGCAAATCAGGATCACGATCAAATGCCATGTCGAGATCACAGGGACCGACGATAGGAAGTATGGAGGGTTGAGCAGAAGAAGAGCGATGAGTCATGACCATAATACGAGTACTTATTGGTTGAAGGATGAGCTGGTGGATTGTTGAAGCCGAGCTAAGTTATGACTCTAAGGATGACTACATCAAACCAAGGAGTGAGCTGAATTGACAATCTCTCGAACAAATGCGAAGTAATCTGGGCAGAGGAGCACCCTATTTATAGGAAAAATCAGAGGAGAATGAATGGCTGGATGTGGTTAAGATCAGTGGCTACCTGAAGCGGTCTCTTCATCTGCCTAAGGTGAAGTCACGACAGAGTGACACGCGGTAGAAGCAGCGCATTTCACGTTGAATGAGCGGCGCATGCATACGAAAGTCAACCAAATTAAATGCTCTAGCTATCCGATCCGAACTACTAGAGCGGGGGACTAGTGATGAGGCCAAATATATCCCCGTCCTTAGCACGGTTAAAGGGTATCCGCACTATTGATGGTCGATTTGCCACCTCGGCCCCTCATCATGTCGAGCAGCCACCTCGACCCCTCCTCATGCCTAGCAGCCACCTCGGCCCCTCATCCTGAGCAGCCACCTTAGCCCCTCCTCATACCGAGCAGCCACCTCGGCCCCTCCTCATACCGAGTAGCCACCTCGGCCTAGCTTGCGATTGACTTCTCACCTCAGCTCGGCATAACCAGGCAAGGTGTCCAGAAATGTGCACGCATCTAATCCTACATTTAAGGAACTGACCCCTGATTATAAAAGTAAGACCAAGCCACTACATGTCACCAGAGGCATCCACCCCTCTCACGACTCGCACCTTCGAGATAAGAGAAGAATATTCTCGAAAGATGCCCTGGAATCTGGAATATTCCTAGAACCAGAAAGCCATTCTCCTTAAGGACTCCACGTCTAGTAGGACTCTCCACAGACGTTTCCTCTTTCTCTAATCCATCAGCAGCCTATAAATATCAAGGTAAGCCTCCATTATGGGGATCGATCACTTCTTTACTGAAAACTCTCTTGAATAACTGTTGTGGAGAAAATCTGACTTAGGCATCAGAAAGTCCCCCGTCGAATCAACCCAGTTCTCCCCTGCTTCTCTTCTGTGCAGATCTTTTGGAGCACTAGGAGCTGCGAAGAAGATCGGCTGGTCAATTTTTACCGCATCACAACCCAACTCTTAAATAAAAACAAATTTAAAGTGGAATAGAATGGTTTAGAGTTACCTCTTGTGTGGTGTGTGAATGAAATGCAATGTTATAAAAGAATGCACCTTTGAATTCTTCCTCTTGTGTGGCGTGTGAATGCTTGCAATGCAAATGCCAAGATGTAAATGGAGATTTAGAATGAAAAAAGATCGGTCCTCTGGAATGAGGTTTACTTGAGTTTTTATAGATAGAGATGATAGTTTCCCATAGAGAGTTCCAATTTGGTAGTTGTCCGTTGTAGCTAGGAGTGTAGATATGGTAAGAGTTATAATAGGAAAGTGAATATGGAGATTGTTTAAAAAATGGAAACTGCGTATAAGCCACGTCGCAAGGGATCGTATCAAGATACCCCTTGGGGGGGGGGAAGATTCGTAACCCTCTTGACAATCCCTTGTAGATTAGAACTGATTTGTGCCTGAATGACCCTCATACTGAGCCTGATAGGTTTCTTTAAGAGTTTCTTGCTCAGTGTAGGGCTTATAGACTGAGCGGTCCGAACCGAGCAACTTAATCATACGGCTGCCAGCCACTCACCGAGGGTAGCGATTCGTGGGCATTGATGGATACATCCTTGGGCTTTCTATCCGCTCACAAGTTTGGTTTAGGTGGCTTGGAAGATCAACTGAGAATTCAAATTGTTCAGACTTATGGAGGCTTATCCAACTATTTACCCGCCTTTAGCTCTGTCCGCACGATCGATTGTCTAGCCACCTTTTCCCAATTTCCGTTTGGCCTAGTTTCAGATTTTTCTCTGAGTGGGTACTTGGATTGTTGAATTAATGGAGAAAGAATTTCAGAATTAAGGGAGGAAAGTCAGGAGAGTAAATAGTGGAGTGGTTATTAGGAGAATAATTAGTGGAATCAGTATTTAGTAAAAAAGGAGTAATTGGTGGAATCACCACATGGTAAGGAGGACGTTTAGAAAAAGATTTTGATATTTAAATTTATATTTGGAATATATGGGGTGGAAGAAATTTTGAAAGAAAGTCCATTGGAGCCTTGGAGGTCACCCATGAGAGGAATTGTTCTTTTGTCTTTTTTATTTTTTCTTTCTTGAAGAGCACGTAAGCCGCCTGATTCTGTCGTTTGAGAACTCGCCAAGAGTTTATTTTTTTTTCTTTTCATTTGTCTTCACTCAAGTGCCAAGTGCCAAGTGCCAAGTGGTACGGTCCAATGCTCTCATCTGCAAACCCAGAATCTCAGTACATATTGGAGGAGAATCTTAGGCTGTGTTCTTGCTTTTCTTCACTTTCGCCGGTTCTGAACAAGCGAACCAAGGCGCGTCTCAGATGCCGAGCTGCCTTCCCGGCGAATGCTTGTCTCCGTTCTCATCTTCTCTCATCAAAAGCTCTAAAAATTGGTCAGGTTCAGGCCATTGATCTCTGTTGTATGGCGAATCCATCGGGCGAGGTCTCAACAGGGGTATCCATCACTCATGTTATCTTTGATATGGACGGTCTCTTACTGGGTAATGTTTAGAAATGCTTCAATAGCTTCTTTGTTTTCTCTCTTTCTTTTTTTGGTAAATTGTTCTCTCTCTTTCAGTTGGATTCTGTTTGGATTTTTACTATCTCATTAAGCTAATTGCATCTGGAAATTTGAATTTCTGAATAGTGAGAATCTCTGTCATAAATTTTTACAACCCAATTGACCATAAATGGATTTCGAAGTTCATTGGTGCTTAAGAAAACGAGCCAAAAGGAGCAAAGATGAAGAAATCGTGAATGACCATCTGGGTTTACTTCAAACATTGCTCGGTTGGCCCAGAAGTTCGTAAGATACTCTTAATCCTATTCCTTCACCCATCTCCACCGATCTCTCGAACAACATTGCACTCAACAGATTAACTCAGATACAGACTATATGAAATCCACAAATAGACTTTGAAATCCATCCTGATTGAATCATTAACAAAACAAATCAAAGGTCTGAAGAGGCAGAAAATGGTGACAGACCATCTGGGTCTAGTATTAACTCTGGTCAATTTATTCCTTGTTTTGCAAGAACCACGTAGAATATTCTTAATCATCTTCCTTCACCCATCTCCTACATTCTCTCAAACAGCATTTTTTGACAAAGTCGAGCAGATTAACTGAGATAGAGACCGAATGAAATCAACCAAGTGATATGAAAACTTATGTTCATTTACATTCTGACTCACCCTACCAGTCTGACATAGTTTCTCGATCTTTATATGTAATGCAAGGAAAACAATGGTACTCTGACTCTTCTCCTCCTAACTGATATTATTCTTCAGATTTAAGTTTCTGACTGAGATAACCAGTGAAGCTTCTAAAATTGTGCTGACTGGTGTTGCAGTGAGTGATGAATTCATCTGGCCATCATTTAGCACATGGAAAATTGTACATTGGTTTTTAGAGCGTCTTAAGTATGATCATTCAGTGAAGTCCATGATTCCCCGAATCTAAGTTCTTACATTTATGGATTGCAAAACCCTCCACAGAATTCATTGTACCATCTTCCTTACCTGTTGATTCACTAGTGATGTTGCAAAGTATGCAGAATCTCTGGTTGTCTATTTTGTTACCAGACATCACATTTGACCACATAATATTTATATCTTTTTCCATAAATTTCCATATAAAACATTGGCTATTTTGGGGTGGGGTGGGGTGGGGTGGGGTGGGGGGGGGGGAGGGGGGAAGAGACTAAATCCTTCTCTTATTGTGCATAAAATAGTAAAGTGGTAGTTAAGGGAACAATGACTAGATATAATTAGCATGCTTTCATGCAGGAAGGGATCCCAGCCAACAGTGGTACTCCAATAAAGAGTCCTGTTGTACAGTGCTCATGCATACATGCCACTTATTTTTATTATGGTTTTATTATTTTCTTGTTTTTCAATTGTATGTGAGAATGCATCAGACTTAAGAAACTTTCCTATATTATATGTCATACTTGTAGCCAACAGGTTCTCTTTTAGAAGAACTGACAGTATGTAGCTAATAGAGGGCCTAATATTCCCTAATAGAGGACCTAATATGCCCTTCCAGTTCCAGCATCAAAGGTGCAGTTTTGTTTATACAATAATTCCTACTTGGTTGTGTATCCTGTACTCATGATCCATATATTATAATTTTAACCTACGCTGTAAACAAGGTGATGAATATGGACCGCAATCCGCAAGTTGGAGAAAATATCTGGGTGTGATGGATGGTGTCCTCCACCATGAGGAATGAAAACAAGGACCATTCTTGGGAGGGTATAAAAATTTGAAGACAGTTCTTTTCATTGAACAAATATGAGGGGAGCAGTGAAAGAACTTGAGCATGGATGGGCCATTGGTGGCTGTGTACTAGGAGCTGACCATTATTCACAGTTTTGAGATTAAGGAGTTATATGGTAGGCCGCTTGAATGAAAGAGAGCTCTGGCCAGGTTAAAAAGACCACAACCCAGTGCAAGTCCTGCTTCCACAGTTTTCTGGGAGGGGTGGATTGGATACTGCTAACTGTGTGAATTTTTGCGCAAAGTGGCTGCTCTCAATACTCGTTTTCATGCTGCCAGCCTGAGCCTTTTACCATTGGCAACAGTTGACAGCCCCTTCAAGGAGAGTTAGCTGTGTGCTTCATGTGTTTGAGCCTTTTTAGTTCTTGGAGGTGGTCTATATTAATGGTGTTAGTGCAGATGGAGGAGTTTAGAGGGTGGTAGTTGGTGCATTCTCAATGAATTCCTTTGGTGATACTCTAGCTACTGAGTAGAGCATGCTAGGTAATGGTATAGTTGATTGATGCAAAGTCATCCTTGATGTAGATACAACAACAACAACAACAACAACAACAACAAAGCCTTGTCCCAACTTACATGGATCCAAGCAAAGCCCAAGAAAGAGAAAATAAAAGGCGTTAAAGGAGATAGATTAGTAATTACTAACAAAGTAGAACATAGCTAAAGCGGGTCCGCTACTTGGGTCCTAGCCTTCCAATCTGCTCTATTCAAAACCACACTTGGGACAAGGACTAATTTGTGCATGTCTTTCCTCACAACCTCTCTTATGGACATTTTTGGCCTGCCTCTAGCTCTTTTGGATCTTTTTTTCTGAATCAGGTATGTAGATAAGTCAGTTAATGGGCTTATTTTATTGCAAATAAGCCTTGAATTGGGTTATATATATGTTGGACCTTTGATCCCATGGGTTTTCTTTGTAATGGGCCACTTTAATGGGCCTAAAATATGGGTAGAAAGTAGGAAAACGGGATTTTAATTCATTAGTTTAGTTAGAGTCCTGTTTTGAGTCTATTTCCTTTCTTATTTCAGTTTTAGTAATTTAGGTTTCCCTATTAGTGAAGACTAGTTAGTTACCTACCCCAATTGAGGTTCTAGTTTAGTCGTACTCCATATTGGAGTTCTAGTCCTAGTCCTATGTGGAGTCCAACTCCTATTAGGTATTGTCTAGTCCTACTTGAAAACTAGCTCCTAGTTATGTTATGATTGCTATTCAACCCTCTATATATAGAAGAGCTCATGTACTCTTAATTCTCAGATTTGAATAATGAATGATTGCAATCAATTGTGTAAACAGCCGGGATAGCTGTGGGTGAGATGCCACTTGGGCTGAGATAGCCTATCCTACCCACACTTGTTTTGTTTCTTTTCATTCTTATTCTCTGTTTTACTGTTGCTGCCATTACTTGCTGTTACTGTTTATCATTATTAAAAGATTCAGACCTATTCAGCCCTTCCAAGATAGAACTAACCATCATTCCTAGAGGAACTAGGCGAGAGATCGATCTCCTCTTCCTTCCCCAATTGGCCTTGGATCTGCAAGCCCTTTTCAAAGGGTGTTCACAACCTTACAAGGATCACTCGAGCCTCTCCTCATTGCTGCCCAAGCAGCCCTATCAAAGTTCTTGAAGATTTCTCTCAATTTCTGTCACCTAGGTTTGGAAATTAAGAAAGTACATAACTCCACAACCAGTCATCGGAAGACTGTCAACTTTGGGGGTTTTTGTACCCTCCATGGGCCCTACAATCGACCAAGTTTGCAACTCAATTGGAGCCCCACAGACCCGGCCGCACCTCTCTCTCTCTCTAGCCCTATCGCAAGTCTTTCTTTCTCCTATCGGGTTGGGTTTTGGGCTGGTTTTGCTGCTACATGGCTACTGTACCCTTGGGGCTTATTTGCTGGTCTTATTTTTCTTGTTTCTTGGTCTATTGATAGTTAGTCTTGACTCTTGAGTAACTTTTGGGTCTTGATTTGTTTGGGGTTATAAGCCGCTGGGGTAGTTTACTTGTAACATACTTCTGCATTAATCCTCCAGTAAAAAAATGATTGAACAAGAAACTAATCTTCCATTTCAGGGCCTTCGATCCTGATTGGATTTATGCAAGTCTGGAGTGTCACTTTAAACTTAAAGGGTTTAACTTTAAACTTAAAGGGTTGAGCTTTATGCATGAAATTACATTAGATGTAGTGGGAAAACATGGTACCATATTTAAGAGATTTTGGTGAAAATTGTAAGTTTCGTTTACTTTTGAAGCAGCCTGGTCATATTATTTGCAGCTAAAGTTTTTTGGATATTAGCAAAGCTGCTTAGCTTTAATACGAATTTACTTTTTTTTTTTTTTAAATCGAAGATAGGTGATGTAGGGGGTTCCTAGGTGACTAGGTCTCCTACAAGATTAACTAACTAGGTAGGGTTAACTCAAGGGGCTTAGGTAGATAGGACCAAAGAAACTCAGCAACAAGATTAAGCATGCAAGATAAAACGAGACTAATAAACAAAGTAGCCAAAAAGCAATAATAATTTAGACGGAAAAACACAGAAATTCTTACTCAAGTTTCAAGTGGGGACATGGGGAAGGGAACAAACGGCATACGAATGTTAGGTTTAGTACAAATCAATCTAGATACCCAAATTAGATAAGCAAACAATCAATATCCTCTAGCAACCAACTAAAGTAGAAAATCAGCAAGGGTTCTTTGGAGATATAACAGTGACGAAACAACTTAAACAACCGGTAAAAATAAGCATAAACAAAGGGCAAAGGCTGGTTTCAACGCCAATGGGCTGCAATATATAATAGGGATTAATAGAGGTGGGGAGGGTTTAGTTAATGTTTTACCATACTGCTGTTCAGATCTGAGGAGAGAAGAAGAGATCAAGGTCCTCCAAAATAAAGAAGTGCAGTCCACCTTTAGTTGATGAAGACAAATCCAGCCGATTGTAGAGAGATCAGCACCAGCGGAGAGTAAACAACAGCCGAGGGTAGCAGCAGCAGTGATGTAATGGCAGCAATGTGTAGCAGCAGCAGTGATGTAATGGCAGCAGTGTATAGCAGCAGCAGTAAAGTAATGGCAGCAGTGTGTAGCAGCAGCAGTATTGTAATAGTAGCAGTATATAGCAGCAGCAGTGAGGTAATGGCAGCAGTGTGTAGCAGCAACAGTGAGCATCGATGGGGGAGATCAGCAGCAACAAAAACAGCAGCAGAAAAATAAGAATGGAAAAAAAAAGAGAGGGACGCGAGACAAGAAAGAAAAGAGAAGAGAGAGCCGAGAGACTAAGAGAAGAAAGAGGCGAGAGAGAAAAGTGAGAAAAACGAGAGAGAGAGAGAGAACCGTGTGAAGGGTGGGGGTTTGCTCTTGGCCTTTTTTTCAATTAACATTCATTCCCTTCAACCGTGGCCTAAGCCATTACATAAATATCAATTTAGTTACTAAAAATAAAAAGAGTCAATTGACTAGTAAATAAAGACTTCCTAAAAACTAATCAACCAATAAAGTAGTTTCCTAATTAATTAAAAGATTAACAAGGAAAAGAATATACTACAAATAAACTACTAAACTAATAACTAATGGGGCCCACAAGATCTGCTAAAATCTGGAAAGAGAAAGGGACTCGATCCAGGTTGGAATGGCTGGATTGAGCTTTCCTTCTTCCTCCTTTTTTCTTCTTCTTCTTTCTATTCTTCTAGCTACAAAGATGGCTGCTTCTTCTTCTTCTTGCGCCTATACACCTTGATGTCTCCATCAACTCTCCCCGGCTTGGAAGAATTCACCTCTGGTGAATTAGAGCTCATGTAGTATTCAAGCAGGTCTGGGTTGAGTAGTTGGACTTCTTGCAATGTGATCCAGGTGTTGTCAATTTCCGGACGTCCGTGCCACTTGACCAAGAACTCTCTAGAATCTTTAGTGTGTGTGGACACAATCCTCTCATCAAGGATTTCCTCAATTTCTTCAGTTCTCCTTGTGACCTTAGGCACAGGTGGTAACGAGGTGGGGGGAAGTGGTTGGCTTGGCTCAGAAGTCTCATCAATGTTGAAAGGGACGTCTTCAAGGTCATCAGGATAAAAAGAGGTGACTGTAGAGGTACCATGGTATGGGACTAGGTCTTCAACATTGAAAATATTGCTGATCTCCATGCTAGCTGGCAGATCAAGAACATACGCATTGGCACCTATCCTCTTGAGTACCTTGAACGGACCTGTGCTACGAGCATGTAGCTTGCTCGCTTTTCCCCTAGCAAACGTTGCGGCTTGATTCTTACCATAACCATATCACCCTCTTGAAACTCTTGTAGCCTTCGCACATCCGCTTCGATTTGTATTGCTCATTGCTCGCTATCTGCTCCTTATACCGCATGCAAATCATGTATATGCCGAGCAAAAGATTCGGCCGACCGGGAGGTCCTAGAACTAGACACGATCGATAAGGTCTATGGGTGCCCGAGGCTGGTATCCTAACAAATCTCAAAGGGGATGACAAGGTACGGTTCTTAGAATCATATATGCAAACTCGGCCTGGCTGAGGACTCGATCCCAACTGGTAAGGTGTTCTCCTATGAGGCAACGCAATAAATTCCCTAAGCTCTAATTAACAACCTCGGTTTGGCCATCAGTCTGAGGGTGGAAAGCTGAGGAGAAACGGAGTTTCGTTCCCATCATCCGCCATAGGGTCCTCCAAAAATGACTAGTGAACTTAACATCCCTATCGGACACTATAGTGAGGGGTAACCCATGGTACTTGACAACCTCACTAAAGAAAAGTTTGGCTACTATGGATGCATCGGAGGTCTTAGAGCATGGGATGAAATAGGCCATCTTCGAGAAGCGATCAACAACCACATAAACAGAATCGTGGCCTCTCGAAGTTCTTGGTAGACCAAGCACGAAGTCCATGCTAAGGTCCTGCCAAGGGGAGGAGGGAACGGGTAGGGGAGTGTACAAACCCAAACCCGTGTTTTGCTTTTGTTGTATGGCGGTCTGGAATGTCCTGCACTGACCCACAACTCTAGCAACATCCCTCTTCAGTCCTGGCCAAAAGAATCGGTCCTCAACGAGGGTGATAGTCTTATCGTGACCAAAGTGGCCAGCGACTCCCCCAGCATGCAATTCCCAGATCAGGAAATCTCGGAGTGAAGTCCTGGGAATGCACAACTTGCTTCCTTTAAAAAGAAAGCCCTCCCTATGTAGGTAGTCCGAGCGGTTGACTGGGTTGCCTTCACTCAAGGAAGTGAACGGATCATTAAAATTAGGACAGGTGGGGTATTGGTCCTTGACTCGCTCGAACCCTACAACCTCTACACTCATTGCTTGGAGTAGCACACTAGCCCGACTCCTAGCATTGGTGCGACTGAGGAACATGTTCACCCGGCTCAGTGCATCTGCAGCAGTATTCTCGACACCAGGCCTGTGCTTGAGTACAAAAGTGTACTCTTGGAGAAACTCAACCCACTTGGCATGCCTCTGATTAAGTTTCTTTTGGGCACTAAGGTACCTCAGAGCTTGGTGGTCAGAGAATAGTACAAATTCTTGCGGTAAAAGGTAATGTCGCCAATAGTGCAATGATTGGACAACCGCATAGAATTCCTTGTCGATGTAGAATATCGCTGCTTAGCTTCATTAAGCTTCTCACTAAAATAGGCAATGGGGGGCCCTCTTGTCCTAGGACACCACCTATCCCAATACTAGATGCATCACAGCTTAACTTCAAGACCTTAGAGAAATCTGGGAGGCGCAGGATCGGAGCTTCACCATAAGCTTTTTAATCTCATTAAAGGCCTTCAGAGCACTCTTAGTCCATTGAAACTCCTTTTTCATGCAATCGGTGATAGGAGACATAATGGAACTAAACCGGTAGATGAACCTTCTGTAGAAAGTGGCTAAACCATGAAAGCTTCGTACCTCATGAATGTTAGTTGGCTCAGGCCACTCTACAATCGCTCTCACCTTCTCAGGGTCAACAGATACTCCCCGAAATGACATAACAAATCCGGAAGATGGCTTGATCACTCATGAAGGTGCACTTCTTGAGGTTGACAAAGAGTTTCTCTTGTAAGAGCACATGAAAAACCTTCTGTAAGTGATCCAAGTGGGAAGACGGGATCTTACTATAGATGAGGATGTCATCAAAGTAAACCACAAGGAACTTGCCAATGAATGGTTGAAGCACTTGATTCATTACCCTCATGAAAGTGCTAGGTGCATTTGACAAGCCAAAAGGCATGACTAACCACTCAAAGAGGCCATCCTTCGTCTTGAAGGCTGTCTTCCACTCATCTTTAGGCCTGACCCTAATCTGGTGGTACCCGCTCTTGAGGTCAATCTTCGAAAAGATCGAAGAGTTGGCCATCATATCCAACATGTCATCAAGCCTAGGGATAGGGAATCTATACTTGATGGTGATCATATTGATGGCCCTACTATCAACATACATACCCCAGGTGCCATCTTTCTTTAGCGTGAGCAAGGCAGGTACAACACACGGGCTAAGGCTTTCCCTAATGAATCCCTTTTGCAACAGTTCATCCACTTGCCGTTTGAGTTCGGCATGTTCTTTGGGATTCATTCGGTAATGGGATAAGTTCGGGAGAGAGGATCCTGGAACCAAGTCAATAGCGTGTTGGATGTTACGCATAGGCGGTAACTCATCAGGTAGTTCCTCAGGGAATAGCCTCTCGAATTTCCTCAACAAGGGTTGCACTTCTCTAGGAGCCTAAGTGAATAAGCGTGATCTATCGGTATTACTCTGTATGGCAACTAGAGCATAAATCACCCCTGACTCGTGACACTCTCCTTCAAATTGTTGTTGATTTAAAATGTTGAGTGTTTTGGTGGGGGAGTGTTTGGATGTACTTCCCTTGTGTTTTGGAACCCTAACTTCCCTAGGGGGACTGGGTGTTAGTCTGATCTTCTTCCCTTTGAACTCAAAGACATAGGTGTTAGACTTCCCGTAATTGGTGACGTCCCAGTCATATAACCAGGGCCTACCTAGAATGATGTGGGCAACATCCATCTCTAGGACATCACACCACACTCGATCCTCATATCCTGCAAAGTGTAGGGGAGCTAGACACCTCAGATTTACGGGAATGGACTGATCAACCCAGGCAACCTTGTAAGGCTTGGGGTGGGGTTCAGGTTTGAGGCCCATTCGAGCAACAACACTCTTGGTGACCACATTCATGCAACTCCCGCTGTCTATGGCGACGCGGCAGTTCTTGCCCTGATGACATGTGTAGGTGATGAAAATATTAGTTCGTCGCCAATCATCGCTATTCTTAGGTTGTGAGACCATGCAATGCACAATGCCGAGCTTGAGGTCACCGGCCTCCTCGGTGTCCTCATCAGATATGGTTTCATCTGGCCTATGGTCCTCATACTCATGGTCCTGAAAACCCTCCTGGTCACTTTCCTCGTGGGTCCGCTCTCCTACATAAAGATTCCTATTGGGACACTCTCGAGAAGTGACCAAACCCACGACACTTGAAGCAATCGTTGTTGCCCGCTACTCTTGGGTGCTTCTCCCAAAATTCCTTTACCCTTGTTGTCAAATTGACTGTGGTGCAGCAGGGGTTTTGGGAATCCATTGAGCCTTGGGGTGGTCTTCTAAATTGGGACTCCCACTTGGAAGCTCTTCCTCCGAGAATAAGTTCTCATGGAGGATTCTACCTCAAGGGCTATCCTGAAGGCGTGGAACGCCTCGCACTGTGGGGTGCCATACGAGACCGAATTTCGGAGTTGAGCCCGTAAGGAATGGATAGTGTCCTCAACATCCTCCCGACACGGATTCTAATTTTAATTCATTGAACTTGCTCATGTACTCGGTCACAGTCAACTTCCCTTGCTTCAGGGTATTCATCTCATTCAACAATTGGAGCCTATAAGTGATAGACAAAAATTCCCTCTTGAGCCGCTCTTGCATCTCTACCCAGGTGGTGATTGGCTCAAGTCCTAGGTGGTCCTCCTGGTACTCTAGGTCTGTCCAGAAGTCCTGGGCAGCTCATAGAAATCGGTAGCGGACTTCCTTTGGCATATCATAGAAATCGAAGTACCTATCCATCGGTTTGATCCAATCTAGAATGATCCTAGCATCAATCTGACCATCGTAGGTAGGGGCATCTACCTTAATCATCCGTCTGACATCAAAGCCCCTATCATGGTGCTCATAGCCCTTATCATCTCCATATTGGGTTTGGCGTTTCAGGTGGGCCTCGACCCTCACCCGATCCCTACCACGCCTTAGGCCTTGGAAGTTATCCTCATCCGTCATAACCATCACCGTTATTTTCACATTTCTCTCGTGGTTAGGGCCTCGCCTCAGGTTCAGCTAGTTATGTTACTGCCTTGCCGTCCATCAAGGTTTTGGGCACTTGTCTCCAGAGCAGCCAACTTATAGGTAAGGGCTTGGAGATGGATAGCTTGTGTTTCCTGTATGGTTTGAAAGGCTTTCATGAATTCAGCCAGTTGCTCCGATTGGGTGGCGGTGCTAGGAGGGTCAGACATATCCTGATATGCTTTACCACTACGAGTGGACATAAGGAGATGGGCAGCCAAAGGTACGGTTGCCACCAAAGAGTCAAGGTCTACTCAGGATCTCCAATTGAGATAAGTAGTTAGCCCTTTCAGTCCTGAGGTCAGAAATCTCCCTCTTGAGTATATGCTTTTGGAGGGAATAACGTCCAATGCTATTTGGTCCCGCCAACTTAAGAAAGAAAAGGGTGTCCTCTAATCTATGGTATCGCTCTCTTAGCTCAGACTCGACCACGGACAAACGGTGACGGAGACTAGACCTCAAAAGATAAGACATGTAAACAAGGGACAGCAGTACTTAATTACCCTCAACCTAGACAAAACCTCGCTCTGATATCAAGATGATGTAGGGGGCTCCTAGGTGACTAGGTCTCCTATAAGATTAACTAACTAGGTAGGGTTAACTCAAGGGGCTTAGGTAGATAGGACCATAGAAACTCAGCAACAAGATTAAGCATGCAATATAAAACGAGACTAATAAACAAAGTAGCCAAAAAGCAATAATAATCTAGACGGAAAAACACATAAATTCTTACTCAAGTTTCAAGTGGGGACATGGGGAAGGGAACAAACGACATACGAATGTTAGGTTCAGCACAAATCAATCTAGATACCCAAATTAGATAAGCAAACAATCAATATCCTCTAGCAACCAACTAAAGTAGAAAATCAGCAAGGGTTCTTTGGAGATATAACAGTAACGAAACAACTTAAACAACCGGAAAAAATAGGCATAAACAAAGGGCAAAGGCTGGCTTCAACGCCAATGGGCTGCAATATATAATAGGGATTAATGGAGGTGGGGAGGGTTTAGTTAATGTTTTACCATACTGCTGTTCAGATTTGAGGAGAGAAGAAGAGATCAAGGTCCTCCAAAATAAAGAAGTGCAGTCCACCTTTAGTTGATGAAGACAAATCCAGCCGATTGTAAAGAGATCAGCACCAGCGGAGAGTAAACAACAACCGAGAGTAGCAGCAGCCGAGGGTAGCAGCAGCAATGATGTAATGGCAGCAATGTGTAGCAGCAGCAGTGATGTAATGGCAGCAGTGTATAGCAGCAGCAGTGAGGTAATGGCAGCAGTGTGTAGCAGCAGCAGTATTGTAATAGCAACAGTATATAGCAGCAGCAGTGAGGTAATGGCAGCAGTGTGTAGCAGCAACAGTGAGCATCGATGGGGGAGATCAGCAGCAACAAAAACAGCAGCAGAAAAATAAGAATGGAAAAAAAAAGAGAGGGACGCGAGACAAGAAAGAAAAGAGAAGAGAGAGCCGAGAGACTAAGAGAAGAAAGAGGCGAGAGAGAAAAGTGAGAAAAACGAGAGAGAGAGAGAACCGTGTGAAGGGTGGGGGTTTGCTCTTGGCCTTTTTTTCAATTAACATTCATTCCCTTCAACCGTGGCCTAAGCCATTACATAAATATCAATTTAGTTACTAAAAATAAAAAGAGTCAATTGACTAGTAAATAAAGACTTCCTAAAAACTAATCAACCAATAAAGTAGTTTCCTAATTAATTAAAAGATTAACAAGGAAAAGAATATACTACAAATAAACTACTAAACTAATAACTAATGGGGCCCACAAGATCTGCTAAAATCTGGAAAGAGAAAGGGACTCGATCCAGGTTGGAATGGCTAGATCGAGCTTTCCTTCTTCCTCCTTTTTTCTTCTTCTTCTTTCTATTCTTCCAGCCACAAAGATGGCTGCTTCTTCTTCTTCTTGTGCCTGTACACCTTGATGTCTCCATCAATAGGCTTCTTAATATCGTTCACCATAGGTATCTAACATTTAAAAGTTAAAATCAAATAGAAGTAAGGGAGTTGGGGGGGTGTCGTAGAAAGAATCTTTTTTCCTTATTTCATGGAAATTTGTTTTGGGTGTACATATTGAGGGAATGGTGCATACATGGTGCGGAATTTTATTTGGAATGAATAGATTATTGTTGGTTCTCTTCTTTCCTATGGTTTGATGATTAAGCCAATACACTTCATGGTGAGTGTTTTTCATTCTTCCTTTTTGCCAATCTTGTAGTTCTGATGTACAAAAAGTTATCTGTCTTCCCCTCGTCTGATATCTATTGTTCTGATCATTTATTTTTCAGTGAATCAGGTCTATCGTCCATGCTGTGTACTTTATGTAACGTGCATCTTTATTATTTTTGATGTTCTGTTTGGTTGCGGGGACTCGCTTGGTTTTAAGGGTGATGCAATTGGGCAATGAAGGGATCTCTTTGATTTGGGATTTTTTATTTACTTTCCTTTAATGGTTAGAAATTAGATTGACAAATCTTTTATTTAGATTTGATTTTTATTTCAGTTTCTATCTAGGCTAGTTTCTGTTTTTAATTAGTTACCATTGTGATGCTTTGAGTTTTTTTTTAAGTAGTCATGTAATACAATCTAAAATTTCAGTTTTAGTTTCTTGAAGATTTTGAATGAATTGAAAGATTTTTGGGTGTGACCCATGGGTACCGATTTCCTCTTTCTTCCCCTCTGAAATTCCTTTTCTCTCTTCCCTTTCTTATCTTCTTCTTCTTCCAATCCTCTTCCCTATTCTCCTGCTATATATTTTCCATACCTAAAATAGCAATAGGCTGTGTATCAAAGGCCTGCAACTACTGTTGGTTTCAGTACCAGAAGTAAGTGACTCGACCTGCAGTTAAGCTCGAGATTTGTTGCTGCTGGTTCAGTTCAATGGGTATGGGCGATCTTTATTCTTGAATTTTAGAGTCGATTGAGTCTGAATGCAAGAGCTGCCCTTGAGTTCCGCTGGTTTCTGGTTCTCACGACAAGGAGGAGAAGAAGATGGAAGAGTCATGGGCTGTTTAGGGCTTTAAATCCCTGGTTTGACCATATTTCCCTTCACTTGTTTTTCTTTTCTTGTCCTGATTTTATTAGTAATTTCAGAATACCCCTCCCCTTCTATTTTCTATTCTAGTTTGACCCTATTAATTATTTTTTACTCTTTTAAGTGCTTGAGTGTTCCTGAATTTACAAGATTGCCCCCCAACCATTAAATTGAGATATTTTGTCATTTTTGTGGGCCATAAGCGATCCGATTTCAATGTTTGGAATCCAGATCCGCATCAAGTGGTATCAGAGCAAATTTCCTTCCGTCTCTAACAATGACATGTCACATCACCAATGTGGAGTTGCACAAGTTGTATCGTGAGGTACTTGAGAACCAAAAGGAAACTAATGCCAGGGTTGAGAAGAATGAGGCAAAATATGACAAGTTCATTGGACGAGACTGAAGGTGCCCTCGCTAAGATTTTTCCCTGTATCCAAAAGTCTGAAACACGAGTCGAGGACCATCTACACCACCTCCTTAGTTTAATGCCCTACGGATTGAAGACACACCTCACTGAGTGCAACGTGATCCTATTATACCCCAAGATATTAACGGGCAATTTTCTCACAGAGATTATGACATCAAGGTTTGTCAGAAGACTTAGACTCGTTACCAATTGGGAGGTTATGAAACAGATTTTGACTGAAAAATTTGTTCCTCTTAATTATGAGAAGGTAATGTTCCATAAATTGCTTAACTTGCAACAATGTAACAAAGATGTGGATTCCTACACCCTTGAGTTCCACAAACTGTCTTCAAGGTGCCGACTTCAGGAAACAGACCAGCAATAGGTGATGCGATATATCAGTGGGCTAAGTACTGAGATCCGACTCGAGTTGGCTAACACTGATTTTAGGTCCGTTGATGTGGCAGCGGCTCATGCCAAGACAACTGAAGAGATGTCCATCTACTGGAAGAGTATGCTCAAGACTTCTTTAGTTTATAGACCTCTACCACGTATGAAGAAAAAGAAGCTTGAAGCTCGCAAAATTGAAGAAAAAAGCTCAGAGTTCAACAAGGACAGTGATGGGGTGAAGAACATCAGATGCCATAATTGTGACGATAAGGGTCACTACTCCAACAAGTGTCCCAACAGGATTTGTTCTGTGAATGCAGCAAAGAAGCAACCAATTGAGAAAAGTGATGATGAATCTGCTTTATATCCTTATGCCCTCGAGGAAGATGATATGTTCGACTATGATGATGAGGATGTAGAAGCTCATTCTGCTAGTTTTTCATCCTTTTTAAACAGACTAGTTGACAAGGCTCCTCTCTTCAGACATAAAGGTACTCTTCTGCATGGTTCTGATCCTACTGATGTTCACACAGTTGTTGATACTGGGGCAGAAGCAAACTTCATTTATGCTGAATTTGTTCGAGCACACAACATTCCACAGAAGCAGCTTTTCAAGAAGATTCACGTGCAAGGTTTTGGACCCACATCTCGAGAAGAGGCCACTGTAGTTGTTCGAGTACACTTACAGTTTGGGCCATTACAGTACCATATCGCCTGTTTGGTCACCCCATTGGCGCACTGCGACATTCTTCTAGGGCGACTTTGGCAGCGACATGCTGGTGTCCTCTATGATGGTGCACGAAACACCATCAAGGTGAAGCAAGGAGGTCGTACGTATTTGATGAGGCCACACGCATTATCAGATATGCCACGTCGTCGATTGACTTCTGCTCCAGTGACACATCAGCCTATTCTCCCTCCTCTTGGTGTTTTGTTCCCATCTTCTGCTTCGAGATATGTGCCACCTCATCGACGAGTAATTAATAAGGGTATCTTGGGAGCATGACCTAACTCGATGGAGTCGAGTTCTTTTAAGACCGGGAGAGCTGATGCAATTGGGCAATGAAGGGATCTCTTTGATTTGGGATTTTTTATTTACTTTCCTTTAATGGTTAGAAATTAGATTGACAAATCTTTTATTTAGATTTGATTTTTATTTCAGTTTCTATCTAGGCTAGTTTCTGTTTTTAATTAGTTACCATTGTGATGCTTTGAGTTTTTTTTTAAGTAGTCATGTAATACAATCTAAAATTTCAGTTTTAGTTTCTTGAAGATTTTGAATGAATTGAAAGATTTTTGGGTGTGACCCATGGGTACCGATTTCCTCTTTCTTCCCCTCTGAAATTCCTTTTCTCTCTTCCCTTTCTTATCTTCTTCTTCTTCCAATCCTCTTCCCTATTCTCCTGCTATATATTTTCCATACCTAAAATAGCAATAGGCTGTGTATCAAAGGCCTGCAACTACTGTTGGTTTCAGTACCAGAAGTAAGTGACTCGACCTGCAGTTAAGCTCGAGATTTGTTGCTGCTGGTTCAGTTCAATGGGTATGGGCGATCTTTATTCTTGAATTTTAGAGTCGATTGAGTCTGAATGCAAGAGCTGTCCTTGATTTCTGCTGGTTTCTGGTTGATACGCACAAAATAAACCGTCCAGTCAGACATGGGCACGTGGCACCTTGCCATGTGTTTTTGCCCAACTTTGGATGCAGCAGAGGCACCCGAACTTCTCCCTGGAAATGTCATAATAGGACTGTTCCTCAAGGGAATATTCCTTGAGGAATCATGGGGCTCGCAAGGAGGAGTCCTCCGACAAACCATCCCAATTCCTTCGGAAGAGGAGGGACGTATCCCAGTAGGAGTCTACTAGGGATATTCGTATAAAAGGAGACCTACAAGGCAGAACGAGGTAAGGACACACATTTGCACCATTACTGCTATGAAAACACTGTTCTGCGAGTCTCTAACTTGGGCGTTAGAGGACTAATCCCTGAGCCACCTCCGGGCCTCTGCTTTCTGTGCTTGTGCAGGATCAGTGCTCAGCCTCACAGATTCTCGGTAACAACAGATTAGCGCCGTCCGTGGGAATGACAGAGTAATGGTGGGGAAAACCTATAATCATAAGAAAACAAATGCTGTGCCAAGTAGAAATATAAATGTGGAGTAGCCTTCAGAACCTCTGCCCCTTTCAGCAGACACCGGCGAAGAATGAGAGAACAACAGTTGAGAAGGTCCCATGAGGGACCAATATTTGGTCGGACATTCGGTGCGTAGGGACAATAATCCCCCATCCCCTCCTAGGGCATAAGAATATGTGACCAAAGAGCATTTTGATGCCCTCCAGGAGAAATACGATCGGATGGCCGAAACGATGAAGACCCATAGAGCTACAAGAAGTTCCCATATCCAGTCAGAGCGAGTTCAAGATAAGGAGCAAAGCAGTTCAGGGTCGATAAGATCTGGCCAGAATCCTCGAAATCTCTCGACGGGGAAAAACCCCACACCCAGAGAGGGCACGACACGCCACAAGAGCTAGGCATGAAGAGCCACATCAAGAAGACGGTCAGAGACATAAAGACCTAAGGTTGAAGCAGATGATTCTTGACTTGAAGGACGAAATCCGGAAGGTAGCAGGAAACCAGGTAGGCACTCGAGAGTCGGACCTCACTAATGATGGCTTTAGCTGATGAAGTCATGAGGGATCCGCTCCCGGTTGGGTTTCGCCTGCCTAAATATGACATATGACGGGTCTGGGGACCCCGTCGATCACTTGGAAGGCTTCAAAGTTGCAGTGCAATTCCACCGAGTCTCGAAAAACATCATATGCCGTGCCTTGCCTATGACGTTTAGAGGGGCGACAAGGCTATGGTACAATCGCATGTCGACAAAGTCAATCCACAGCTTTAGTGACCTGAGCTACTTCTTCGTGAAGGGATTCTCCAGTAGCCAATCCCTTCAAAAGACTATATTGAACCTGACCCACTTCAAGCAGTATGAGGGGGAGTCATTGCGGGATTACATGAAACGCTTCCAGTAGGAGAAGATCACGATCAGAGGGTTAGACCCGAAGGAAGAGTTCATGGCCCTTTTGGGAGGCGTCAAAGACAAAGAACTAAAAAGATCTCTGGCAAAGCATACACCGAGGAACCTGGCTGAGTTGAGGGCTCGATGCGATAAATACATTCAGATGGAAGAAACCCTTCAGGCTGACGAAAAACTCGAAGGGAAGGCCGAGAAGAAAAGGTCTTAAAGAGAGGAGAATTAAGCCTTCCGAGGGCAAGAGATGATAGTTTGAACGTGATCGGGCACCCAGTCCATCGAGGAAATTTCAAAGGTACGCACCCCTAAACAGAAGGAGGACTGATGTGTTGATGCAGATAAAAGACTGCTCGGATGCCAGTGCCCTAAAGTAGCCGGGGAAGATGGGGCGACATCCCGAAAGACACAACATGGACAAATATTGTCACTTCCACAGGGACCATGGCCACGACAACGAAGAGTGCTGGCACTTGAAGGGTGAAATGGAGAGTATTATCCGAAGAGGATATCTGGGTCGGTTTGTAGACCACGAAAAGAAAGACGCCCAAGACAGCAATGACCAATGGGACAACCGCCAGAGGAATGGAAGCGGACGCCAGGAAAGGAGGGGGCCAGGCCATAGAGAGGCAATTGGGAATGGCGAAGGGACCGGACACTTGAAGAAGCCGACCCTCACCCCTAGGACGATCAGAAAAGCCCAACCAGGGTCATAACCATAGTTAGCAAATTCGGATTCGGGAATTATTCGGACGGAGAATTATTCGGAATAATTCGGACGATTAATTTAAGGATTCGGTCAAAAAGCGGTCAAAAAATCTTATTGGGGTTTTTTTTAAAAAAAAATTGTTTTTTTTTTTTTTTTATTTTTATTTTTGGTTTTTTTTTAAAATAATGTTTAAATGGACCGAATAATTCGGTTTAATTCGATTCGTCCGAATTATTCGCTAATTATATTCATTTTTGAAAAATCGCTAATTTTAAAGAATTTTATTTTTAATTGATTCGTCCGAATTTTTGATAAAATTTTTAGATTGGTTCGCCAATAATTCGAATTATTCGCCAATTGCTAACTATGGTCATAACCACTATCAGTGGAGGGTTGGCCACAGGAGAAAGTTCCATCTTGGCCAGGAAAGTAAAGGCCTATGCAAGTGTACATGTAGCCGAATGGTCAAATAAGAAGGCAAAGACGGGGACGGTTATCTCCTTTTCGGACGATGATTTGCAAGGAGTGCAGACACCTCATGACGACGCCCTGGTAATCACTATGACCCTAGCCGATTGTAGAGCAAAGAGGATCTTGGTGGATAATGGTAGCTCAACTGATATCCTATTCCTCGAAGCCTTCCAAAAGATGGGTCTGGACAAAAAAAAGCTGAAGAAGGTTGAACACCCGTTACAGGGGTTTTCGGGTACCCCGGTCAAAGTAGAAGGTTCAATTGAATAACCAATGAGAGCTTGCACGGGAGACGGCCAAGTCACGGTTATGATAAACTTCCTCGTGGTCAACATCACTTCTGCGTACAATGTCATATTGGGAAGATTTGGCTTGAACATGCTTAAAGCCGTCGGCTCCACACCGCATTTTAAGATGAAGTTTCCTACCAAGAACGGGGTTGACAAATGCTGAGGTGATCAAGAAGTGTCTCGAAAGTGCTACGCCACTACCCTATGGGGAAAAGAAAAGGCAGGCGAGGCACTCCCGATAGAAGACTTGCGCGATGACACCAACCACCAGAGAGGGGAACCGACTGAGGACCTAATCCAAGTTGACGTTGAAGAAGGGGACAGAACTCGCCAGTTCCAAGTTGGGTCTTTAATGCCAAAGCAACAACGGGAAAATATCATCTCATTCCTTCGGCACAATTCCGATGTCTTCGCCTCATAGTTTTTAAGGCGGTAAGGCAACGGAGGCGTTTGAGGGTCTTTCAGAGCGCCTTAGTGATAAGGCGGGCATAAAGCGTCGCCTTATCGACTAAAGCGTTCCTGCGTAATTTTTTTATAAAACCAATCTATTTGGCTCAAATCCTAGTTGAATCCTATTACTCATATGTTAAATAAATATTAAATGTTCATATTCATACCAATGTAAGATATTCATCAAGAAAACAAATCAATAAAGTAAATAAACTAAGTTCATCTTCATCAATCATCAATCATCAATCATCAATCATTAATCATCATAACATATTAACATATAATATAAATACATAATTATAAAACAAAATTATAAATATAAAGAAAATAAGACATAAAAAATACAAGTATTTATTATACTTACCTCTATGATGCCAAAATGAGTGCCTAAGTCCTAAGGTCATCCACTATATTTCTACTCCCGTCAAAGAAGAATAAAGCTCATCGCGGAGCAAAATGGTGGCCTGGATCAATGGTTTTTCCTTGTTCCTTGATTCCTTCTCAAAGCCCTTTCTTAAAACCCTTGACAAAATCCAAACCCTGTTTGTGAATCGTGTTTTTGTTTTGTTTGTTTTGGTTATTTTTTATGGAGTAAAGCTGATCCCATACATCTCAAGTGTTAACAAAACCATACACCTACCAATAAAAAATCTATATTTAGAATCTTCATCAAGTAATTTTAAAATGTGTTAAAAAAAAAAAAAAACCCATAAGGCGCCACTTCACATAAGGCGGAACATTGCCTTACCATCTCTAGATCAGCATGCTAAGGCGCTAAGGCCGCCTTACACTTTAAAAACTATGCTTCGCCTGGTTAGCCTTGGACATGCCTGGGATAGCTCGAGAAGTAATAGAGCATCATCTGAGTGTTGATCCGACTAAGAAGCCAGTGTAGCAGAAGAAGAGAACCTTCGCCCCCGAGAGGCAACAGAAGATAAATGAAGAGGTAGAAAAATTATTGAAGGCCAAGTTCATCCACAAAATCCGATACCCCAAATGGATATCCAATGTGGTGATGGTCCCGAAGACAAACGGGAAATGGGGAATATGCATTGACTTCACGGATTTGAACAAGGCCTGCCCAAAGGACAGTTACCACCTGCCGGAGATAGACCTTCTCATTGATGTCACTTCAGGACATAAGGTATTAGCTTCATGGATGCATACTCAGGGTACAATCAGATCACGATGTGTGAGGCCGATGTCCCGAAGACGTCCTTCATAACCGAAGGGGGACTGTATTGCTATGAAGTAATGCCCTTCGGGCTAAAAAACGTAGGAGCCACCTACCAAAGATTAGTGAACAAGATCTTCAAGGAAATGATCGATAAGACCATGGAGGTATACTTGGATGACATGCCTGTGAAAAGCCTGAAGGCGGAACACCATATCCGAGACCTGGAGTAAGCATTCCAAGTATCAAGGCAATACGGCATAAAGCTAAACCCAACAAAATGCGCATTCAGTGTATCATTGGGGAAGTTCTTCGGCTTCATCGTTTCGGAAAAGGGGATTGAACCCAACTCGATGAAAATACATGCCATCCGAGATATGAAGTTCCCCGCATAATGTGAAGCAAGTCCAGGAGCTGAAAAGCAAAATCGTCGCCCTGGGACGGTTCATGTCTCGGTCAGCTGACAAGTGCCTTCCTTTCTTTAAGACCCTGAAGGAATCCAAGAAGTTCGAGTGGACAGAGGAGTGCGAAATTCCTTCGAGCAACTAAAGGAGTACCTAACGACACCCCCGCTGTTGACAAAGCCAAACACTGGGGATACTTTGCAGTTATACCTAGCCATATAGGCCGTGACAGTAAGCACGGTACTGCTAAAAGAAGAAGGAATACAACAACGGCCGATATACTATGTTAGCCGAACTTTGTTGGATGTAGAAACAAGGTACAAAAAGATGGAGAAGGTGGCATACGCCGTTGTGATAGCGGCAAGAAAGTTAAGGCCCTATTTCCAATCACACACGATATGTGTGCTCACGGACCAACCCCTGAAGAAGATACTGCAGAAGCTGGATATTTTCGGTAGGTTGGTAACTTGGGCCATAGAGTTGGGAGAATTTGACATCCAATACAAACCAAGGACTGCCATTAAAGCACAAGCCCTGGCAGACTTCAAAGCTGAGACAACGCTCCCAGATGAACCTTAAGAGCCTGCCGAGGCTCAGACAAACAAGGCTTGTGTGTTGTATATGGATAGAGTGTCTAACAAGACGGGAAGTGGTGCGGGAATCATACTAATTAGTCTCGAAGGTTTCAAAATTGAATACGCTCTGCGGTTAGACTTTAGAGCCTCTAACAATGAAGCCGAATACGAAGCACTGATAGTCGGAATCAATTTGGCACAGGCTTTGATGGTACAAGAGCTGGTGGTGCATAGCGACTCGTAGCTTGTAGTACGACAAGTGAATGGTGACTATGAGGGAAAGGAACAGAAGATGGCCAAATATTTGACGAAGGTATGAGAAAAAATGGCCGCTTTTAGGGAATTTGAGGTGAAGCAGGTACTCCGGGCGGAGAATGCTATTGCAGACGTGCTGTCGCAATTAGCCACCTCCGACCATATGGAACTAGGACGCTCGGTATATTTTGAGGTATTACCTTAACCGAGCACCAAGAGTCCCCAGGAAGTATTACCCGTCGGTGAGAACGGCCCCAGCTGGATGGATCCCGTAGTTAAATACTTGAAGGAGGGGATGCTCCCGGAGGATAGGGACGAGGCCACGAAGGTACGCATAAGATCAGCACGATTCCTACTGGAGGACAAAATACTATACAAAATAGGGTTCACCACACCATATCTGAAGTGCTTGGATCCTAACGATGCTGAATATGTCTCCGAGAGGTGCACGAAGGTATATGTGGCCAACATCTCGGGGCCTGGGCCTTGGCCCACAAAGTGTTGTGGCAAGGCCTATTTTGGCCAACCATAAGGAGAGATGTTGAGGAATTCGTTAGGAAATGCGTGAAGTGCCAAATGTTTGCCCCCATCCCTCGACAGCATGCCACTGAGCTTTCCTCCCTGTCAAGCCCTATACCGTATGCTATGTGGGGAATGGACATCTTGGGGCCGTTCCCACTAGCTACGAGGCAAAAAAATTTGTTGTGGTGACAGTAGACTACTTCATAAAGTGGGCAGAAGCCGAAGCACTGGCCACAATAACAGAGAAGAAGGTAAGGGATTTCTTCGAGAGGGTGGTGGTTTATCGATTCGGGATCCCCCGAGTGATAGTAACAGACAATGTAACTCAATTCGTCAATCTAACTTTTGGTTTGTTTTGTGAGTCCCTCGGCATTGAGCACAGGAAGACATCCGTCAGTTATCCATCGACCGACGGATTAACGGAGGTAACAAATCGTACCTTACTCCAAGGAATAAAGAAGAGACTGGATAATGCCAAGGGGCTATGAGCAAACGAACTACACAGCATCTTTTGGGCCTACCGAACAACTGAAAGGTCAGCTACTGGAGAAACACCCTTCAATTCAACTTATAGCACCGAAGTTGTACTCCCAATTGAGATAGGAGTTGTGACCCATCGAGTTCAGTATTACGAAGAAGGCAAAAATGATGAGGGGCTTCGAGCTAATTTGGACCTCTTGGATGAAGTATGCGAAGACTCGCAGGAAAGGATTGTAGCTTACCAGCAGAAGGTTACAAGGCATTACAATTCCAAAGTCCACAGAAACGAATTCAGAACGAGAGATCTCTTCCTAAGGAGAACAGAGGTATCAGATCCGAAGCACCAAGGGAAATTAGCTCCAAATTGGGAAGGACCCTATAGAGTCACCAGGGTAATAGGACCAGGCTCCTATCACTTGGAGACTACAGGGGGAGAAAGGGTACCCCGGTCATGGAACTCGAAGAACCTGAGGAAATTCTACCAGTAGTAGAAACATGCATATATACTTAGTAGTTATTTTTTGAATTTTGAACTCCTAGTACATTACCTTTTAAAGTACTCTCAATTTATAGTTTCTCATCCCCGAATGTTCCGAAGGACTTTTAAAAAAAAAAAAAAGCTGATTCACAGCAATTGATTCTGGATAATGGCTATGACTAAAAAAATCCCTCGGTTGCGGGCTTAGGCAAGGCCGAGCAGACCTGACCAAAGGGACCTCCCTCGGTTGGAGGCTCAGGCTAAGGCCGAGCAGACCTCGCTAAGGGTCATCCCTCAGCGAGGGCTCGGGCCAAGGCCGAGCTGACCTGACCGAAGTCACAACTTGGCCCTACACTGGAAATTTCCTTTCGTTAATAGGTTGAGAGATAGCTGAAGGGCTCATCCGAAGTTAAAAAGGGAAAAGGCCGCCAACAACACCCCTCAACCTTCGGACATAAAGGAAGCCTCTATGGCTGAAGCTGAAGAGAAATACAACACTTAGGAAAATCTACTGTATAGGAGCTTCGGCCTTCATACTTCTGCCACCGAACCGAAGACATACCTGGGCCACCCCTTGTACTCAGGATTGGCCGAAGCACAATATCATACTTAGAAAAATTTATATGAACGGGAATGTTAATCTTAAGGCCCCTGACATCGGGGCCAAGTCATACTTAGGTCGTCCTTCAGATTCCGGATCAATCATTAAGAGGTGAAAACATCACAAGGGGATGAGAACCCGAAGGGGAAAGGTGTTCATTCATTAAAAGGCCCAAAGGCCAGAATTACATTGAAAAAGGCTCGAAGGCCACAGACAAAAAGGAGGGAAAAGCAGAAGAGGGCCAAAAGCCCCAAATTACAAAACTATGCCCGAAGGCCGAAAGGAACACAGCAGAATCACAGAGTGTCCTTCGGATGAGTAGCCTCATCCTCGGCAGGGTTGGGAATATCTCGGTCAGAGCCGTCGTGGTTGGGGGTCAAAGGCACCTCACACTGTAGCTGAACCTCATTCTCACCACTGCTCTCCTCTTCGTTGGCCACTTCGGTAGTAGTTGGAGCTGCTTCGTCACCCTCCTCGAAGATGAGACCGCTCCCCTCAAAAGAGACCTCAGGATAATGCTCGAGGATCTAGTTCCGGACTTCGGTGGTGCCCATGGTAAACCCAGGCCCAATGGCGCGCTTGACCTCCTCTCGGAACTCCTCAGAGGCCTTGTATTGGTTGACCCCTCGGACCTCGGCTTCCGTAGCCTCACGGTTATCTTTGCCTTCAGCTTCGAAAGCTTGCGGTCGCACTCCTGACGGGTCTGAAGGAGGTCGGCCTCTAGATGCTCCACCTTCTCAAGGAGGATAGTATGCTTGTTCTCAAGAACCGACTTCTCACGTTCGGATGCCTTGAGGTCTCGGGCCAGAGCTTTGGCTCGGATCGTCAATTGGCCAGCAACACCCACAATCAATAAAAGAAAAAAAGAGACAAGGAATAGGAAGCCGAGGGTCGAAGTTAACCCAATGAAGACGCAGGGCTGGTGATCATGGTCGTGGTCCCCTGGCCCTGAGCTTCGGCAGCATCTCTCGGAAGGCTACCCTTTGCACCAACTCCTGAGCTACTCGCCCAACAGAAAGGGTGTCATCCTTTTTGACGGACCAGCGAGGGACGAAGACCACTTCTGCCCGAACTCGGCTCGCCTTCGGACTTCGGAAGTCAGTACCAGGAGAAACAGCACGAGGGGCGATTTGGTGTGGCCAGGAGCAGCAAGTGCCTGGACAGCATCGGGAGTAGGGTCTTTAGCTCTCTTCTTAGAGGGAGCCTCGGAGATAGAAGCTCCCTTCTCCTTCTTCTTCTGTTTCTACTGCTGCAACTGTGCCTCACGCGCTCTAGCCTCCATCTGGGCATGCCTCTCGACAGCAGCAACCTTGTCTTCAGCCCTAGAAATTTGCGCTACAAAGGAAAAAAAAAAATGAAGAAAGTCAGTGAACGAAGGTCCGAAGCCAAAACAAATTCGGACCAAGCCTAGGACTCACCAGGGCTAAGCCCGAATCTGAACAAAACAGTGTCCGATTTGAGACTATCGGACTCAACTAGAGGACAAGTGCTTTGATGCCTCGCCATCGCCATCGACTCCGCATTTGTCCCAAAGAGGGTAGGCGCAGAGTTCACCATCCTCAGATCGGGGATGTCCCAGACTGTGCTGAAGGGCACCCCCTCCGGGGACCTCACGAAGAAGAATTTCTCCTTCCAACCGTGGATCGACGTAGGATAACCATTCAGCAGTCGAAGATCTTTCTGAGGGCTAAAATAGTACCAGCCTGAAACCCCCTTATTGGCCTGAAGAAGAAAATAATTGACAAAGAGGGGAAGGGAGAGGGGTCTTCGATGCCGAGAGAAGAGAATAATAAAACTCAGCATTTGTCGCCATCCGTTCGCCTTTAGCTGCGTCGGGCAGATCCCGTAGTGCCAAAACACTTGGGCAAAAAAGGGATGGAAAGGGAGCCGAAGGCCGGCCTTAAAAGCTTCCTTGTATAAGCATAGCTCCTCGGGGTTCCCATAGCTAGCCCTATCTATCGGTTTTGGTGTTTGGAGCACAAATGCGCCAAATACTATAGGAGGCCTTCAATTCCTCGAGTTTGGGCCTGTCCATGGTGGAAATGACATTACGAGCCTCCACATCTAGCGACTCGGGTTCGGGCATGAGACTCAAGTACCCTTTCTCTGAACCCCTCGCCGTTCGAACCACCCTCGGAACCAGATGGTGTGGCCACAGACGACAAATCGCTGGAAGAGGGTGAGTCCGACGAAGAATCCGAGGACATCCTTCGGATGTCCCTAGAGTTTTGACCCCTTCGGTTCGACGTCGTTCTCTCTGAGGACGAAGGACTATACCCAACAGAACTAGACATCGGACACTTATGGAAAACTAGTGGAACCGAATGATGGAAAGAAGGGGAAACCAAAATCGAAACCGAAGGAAGGCTCTCCAAAGGAAAAATAGTAGTGGCCCACAAATGACCATCTCTTATAAAGGGAAGAAAAAACGGTACGACTGCCTGAGTATTAATGGCCATGCCATATCATCAATAATGATTCCCAAGACTCACACGGGCCAGGTGCACGAGCCGCCGTCTACCGATCAGACTTGACCGAAGGTTCCTCCCTCAGTTGGGAGCTAAGGCTAAGGCCGAGCACAGTTGGGAGATAAGGCTAAGGCCGAGCGGACCTGACCGAAGGGTCTTCCCTCGGTTGGGGCTCGGGCCAAGGCTAATCGAACCTAACCGAAGGTTCCTCCCTCGGTTGGGGGTTCAGGCCTAGGTCGAGCGGACTTGACCGGAGGTTCCTCCCTCGGTTGGGAGCTCAGGCCAAAGCCAAGCAAACCTGACCGAATGTTCCTTCCTTGGTTGGGAGCTCAGGCCAAGGCCGAGCGGACCTGACTAAAGGGTCTTTCCTAGGTTGGTTGGGGCTTAGGTGATGCAGATACGGCTGCCCTTTCTTGGTTGGACTAGCATGACCGACTTTGGAAGCCAAGAGCCAAGAAGAACCGGTCTAGCCCAGGGTTTTGGTCCAACAAGGGTTGGAAATAAAATTAGTAGTTTACTTAGTATTTTATTTCATGCTTTTATTTTCCAGACTTGAACGTAGGAGTAGGATTTATTTCCTTGCTTTGGTTTCCTTTTTATAGTTGTTTCCTAGTTTAGGCTAGTTTCCATTCCAGTTAAGTTTCTAATTTCATGTTCCTATTTTCCTATATATTAGTTGTAATCGATTGAAGATTTAGAGAGCAATTTGATTATTGAATGAATGTGTGAGTGTGATCCTCCTTTTCCCCCTCTCTACTCTGATTTCCCCTCCCTTCCCTAAGGGTTCTCTATCATTAGGCCAAGGCCGAGCGGACCTGACCGAAGGGTCCTCCCTCAGTTGGGGGCTCAAGCCAAGGCCGAGCAGACCTGACTGAAGGGTTCTCCCTGGGTTGGTGGCTCAGGCCAAGGTTGAGCGAACCTGCCCGAAGGGTCCTCCCTCGGTGGGGGGCTCAGGCCAAGGCCGAGTGGACCTGACTGAAAGTTCCTCCCTTGGTTGGGAGCTCAGGCTAAGGTCGAGCGGATCTGATCGAAGGGTCCTCCCTCGGTTGGGAGCTTAGGCCAAGGCCAAGCAGACCTGACTGTAGGTTCCTCCCTCGGCCTTGGCTGAGCGGACCTGACTGAAGATTCCTCCCTTGGTTGGGAGCTCAGGCCAAGGCCAAGTAGACCTAACCGAAGGTTCCTCCCTCGCTTGGGAGCTCAAGCCAAGGCTGAGCAGACTTGACCAAAGGGTCCTCCCTAGGTTGGGGCTCAGGCTAAGGCCGAGCGGACCTGATCGAAGGGTCCTCCCCCGATTGGGAGCTCAGGCTAAGGCCGAGCGGACCTGATCGAACGGTCCTCCCTCGGTTAAGGGTTCAGGTCAAAGCTGAGCGGACCTGAGTGAAGGGGCTCCCCTCGGTCAGGACGAAGGCTGAAGTCGAACAGAAAGGGCCGAAGGAGCACTTAAAAAAGAAGAAAAAAGACGTTACTCCCACTGGAAAGACTCCTTAGTGGCAGTAAGGGGGCTTCGGATATGCACAAAATAAACCGTCAAGTCAGACATGGGCATGTGGCACCTTGCCACGTGTTTATGCCCAGCTTCGGATGCAGCAGAGGAACCTGAACTTCTCCTCGGAAATAGTCATAATAGGACTCCGTTCCTCAGGGAATATTCCCTGAGGAATCATGGGGCTCGCAAGGAGGAGTCCTCCAACAAACCATCCCAATCCCTTCAGAAGAGGAGGGGCGTATCCCAGTAGGAGTCTACTAAGGATATTCGTAGGAGACCTGTAAGGCAGAACGAGGTAAGGACACACATTCGCACCTTTACTCCTGTGAAAACACTGTTCTGCAAGTCTCTAACTTGGGCGTCGGAGGACTAATCCCGGAGCCACCTCCGGGCCTCTGCTTTCTGTGCTTGTGCAAGATTGGCACTCAGCCTCACATAGATTCTCGGCAGCAACACTGGTTCTCACGACAAGGAGGAGAAGAAGATGGAAGAGTTGTGGGCTGTTTAGGGCTTTAAATCCCTGGTTTGACCATATTACCCTTCACTTGTTATTCTTCTCTTATCCTGATTTTATTAGTAATTTCAAAATACCCCTCCCCTTCTATTTTCTATTCTAGTTTGACCCTATTAATTATTTTTTACTCTTTTTAGTGCTTGTGTTCCTGAATTTACAAGATTGCCCCCCAACCATTAAATTGAGATATTTTGTCATTTTTGTGGGCCCTAAGTGATCCGATTTCAGTCTTTGGAATCCAGATCCGCATCAAAGGGTCTTCTTACCTACTTTAGGCCTTCAGTGGTCTCCTTCCCTTTTATTCTATACTATTCTTTTTATCCCTATACATCACAATTACCTATCCAAAAGAGAGGAAAAAAAAAAAAAAAAATCAGTTCTATCGACAAAAGGTTTTCTTTCAATATCTCATCATTCTATTCTTTTAGAACTCACAACTAGTTGGGGTTTTATTTGCAACCTTGTAACCTGTCCTGCATCATTAAGGAATCATATTTTTCTGCCGGGGGTGGGGAGGTTTCTGGTACCAACAACGTGGAAACCATTTGCATTGCTGTTGGCTATAATGCCACGTGGCATTTTATGTTCATGTTGTCCTCTCCTTGTTTAATTTTCAGTTCAATTGAACCTGACCTTGTTTCAGAGTAATGCTTGGCAAATATTTTGAAAAGTCAATTACTTCTGAAAATATTGCAACTTTGGACAAAAAAATGGATGAATCATATACATGACGGCCATATGGTTGATATGCATTGCCGATATTGTCATTCAGCCAGTCCAAAGAATTTCCTATCTATCCAAATGGTTAACCTAATGCAATCTCAGTAATTCGAAAACCCTGTTTAGTATTGCTATGGGCTGCTCCAGTAATAAACAACTCAAATATGAGAGTTAATGGCAATTCTGTAAATATACTGAAGTTTACAAAAAGGGGTGGGAAGTTAGTAATAAAACATAATATTAAAGGAATTGAGGTATAAGAGTGGGGAGGGGCATAATAAGGATTAAGGAATAAAGATGGAGGGAAAACCAGTAAAAAAAACTAAAATAAGGGATAGCCTAGAAATAAGGAAGAAGTGAAGGAAGTGTGAGACAAGAGTGAGATAACCATCAGAGTGACTCCCCCGCAAAACTACTGGATTCTGTTGGTTCTTCCACCATGAAACTCTCTATTGGACCAGTGATGATTTCTCCACTTGTATTTTCGTTGCTTTTCAATCCCAACACCAGAACACATATGCGTATGTGAACTGTGATTTGAATGTGATACCCTAAGAGAGAGAGAGAGAGAGAGAGAGAGAGAGAGAAACTGAAACTTAAATGGAAACGGACTTCGATATTTGTTTCTGGATATCCAACAGATGCACACAATAGGAGAATGGGCTTCCATTCCAAGGGTGATGGGGCGGGATTTTCTCAAAGGGGGTCGGGTGGGGTTGCAAATGTGGTGGCTCACAATAGAAGGGAAGGCCCGGGGGGGGCAAGAGGTGGTTGTAGAGCGGAGGGTACAAGAGATGCCAGAGAAAGGCTGAAAGGAAAGGAAAGGAGGGGAGGGTAGGGGGAAGGGTAAATTATGGATTTAGAATTAACAGGAGAGGTGAAAGTTTACTTTTTTGCAGGAATCAGAAATGAAACTTCGAATAGGGGAGTTTGGGTAAATACAGGGTAATTACAAGGTAGTGATAGAAAATTTCCCATAATTATATCGCCGGGTGGGGGGGGGGTGGGGGGAGTCGAGAAGTCTTCAACCTGTGATAAGCGAAGAGGGGAGGCAGAGAAACCAGGATTGGTTTCAGTTGATCGATTTCACCCAAATAGAGTCAAATGGACTAAAAAATCCAGTGAATCAGCAACTTGAAAAGTCACGTTAATCAACTGAAACTGTGATTGGTGGAGAGATCAGAACCGAAGTCTGAGTTTTGGTTAGATACCACGATATGGGGTAGTGCTAGGGTCAGGTTCTAGGGCTTTGGTTGCCTGGGGGGGGGGGAAGATTTCACACCCCAAGTTTCAGGCAGAAAGGAAAGGATTTGAGAGAGATCGAGTTATCTCTTACTGCTTTCACAGAGTCGCTAAAACAGAATAATGACAGGGAGGATAAGAAGGTAAGGGAACAGAGAAAAAGAATACAGATTAGTTAATAAGAATGGAAGACAGATTAGGGGCAAGATGGAACCTGGAATCAGATCTGGTATTTGGGATCTGAAACTAGAAGAGATGGCACGAGGAGCAATTGACCACAGAATAGTTCTCACCAGCACACAAATGCAACATCATAACATCAAAACTCAAATCTTCTTATTCATTCTATTCCAATCTCTCTCCATTGACAGTACACGTATATATAAAGGGAAAAGGTTCTCTAAGTCGCTGGGCAGGGTATTCTAGCACCTATTTGACTATCTCTCTCATGCTCACATGAAATGACCTTGCTGCCTTCCTATGGTTGATACCGTTTTGTCGCAACTCATTAGTGTGCTACCCTATGCCGCTTGCTGAGAGAAAATCTGTCTGGTTGTGTGGCACCTGTGCAATGTGCATAGACACAGTGCTGCGCAAATTACCCCCCAACTTCCTGTGAAATAAAAAAATCTCCTTCATGTTGATAGCTCTGCGCCCTATCATGGTCTTAGACCTTCCTAAGCAACCGTGCTGGCACTTAGCATTCTTGCTAGCACTAAGTCAACCTTACTATGCTCCTTAAGGGACTTGGGAAGAGAAGTAGTGAACACGAGAGAGTTTGCGAGAAAGAACTTGTATTACACTAGAGAGCTTGAGTACAATGCTTGAGTGCTCACTTGCTTGGTTGGTAGATTGGTGGATGCCTTTGAACATTTATTTATAGGCACCCATCCTTACAAAGAACGCTTAAGATGCTAACACTTGTCCTCCATCCAATGGTTAGGAATGTTCTAGCAAAGGAGACTAGAAACTTCTCACCTCCTTAGTAGAGAACTCTAGAATTCACCTATTCTCTTAGCTATGTACAAATAACCTTTAAACCATTCCTTAAGTTTCTTTACACTACCCCATACAATGGTAGAAGGGTTTAGAGAAAGAACTTCTCTACAAGTATCTAGACTTCCTACACTTTAATAGAAATTTTTAGAAACTTACCCTTGTTTAGCCCAATGGCCTAAGTCCATGGGCTGGTGAGGTAGGTCCGTGGCCCTTTGTTAGGCAGGTTGTGACACTCTCCCCCACCTAAGTTTGCAATGCAACATCTTTGTGGTACCTCTATATAGTCTTCATGAACTGCCTTAGAGAGTCAGTCGGGTCCTAGCTCGCCTCGTTCTCTGACAAACCCTTCCACTTGACTAAATACGCCCTACAAGGAGGGAATCCTCTTTGTCGAATAATGCGATCGGCAACTGTGTTCAAGCTCCCTCTTGCAAGAAGTATTAATGCCTATTGGGGCTCTAATCAAAGTACCATAACGTGAGTTTTATATGATGTTGGCTGGTTGCATCCCTTTTTTGGCCCATCTCTTCCTCTTCTTAATGGTCTTGATGTTCTTGAATCCTTCAGGGATCTTCTCAATATGCCTTGGTATAAGGCCTCCTTCCTTGGATCAAAGCGATGCGACAAGATGGGTTTCTTTGCACTTCCTACCCTCTTTCTCTAGCCGCACGGCTATCAAGAGCTTTGCACCTTCTGTGGTCCCTTGCATTGTTGGAGCCATACATGGAGCTCCATCCTCCATGAAGCAAATGATGTTGAGGAATGACATGAGTATGGCCTTAACCCTTCTAAGGAGCTCCATGCCGAGCACCAATTGATAATTGTCCATAGGCACTATCGACAAATCCACAGTGCCTTTCCACGTCCCGATGCTCATCACGACCCCTTGCGCGACACCATGTATGGGACGAGCTTGGGATTTGACAGCTTTGAGCCATCCTCCCTTATTGGACACCCTAAGTCCAAGTCTCTTCGCCTCCTCAGTTGAGACAAAGTTATGGGTAGCACCTGTTTCTACCATCACACGAGTGGGCTTGCCATTGACGTGCACCTCCACGTACATCAGCCTCTTCTGGGAGTTAGGGGCCTTGACTTCCGGCTTGGCCCTGATGGCACCTAGCTGCATAAGGGACCCCATGCAAAGTGGCTCTTCTTCTTGACCCTTTTCTGCCAAAAGGGCATTGAGAGATTTCCTTTTGGGGCAGTCCCTAGCCCATTGTGGCCCATCACACAAGAAACATTTGTCTTTAGGCATGAACTTATCCTTCTTATCACACCTGGGCACCCTCCTTTCTTGAGGATGGTTTGTTGGTGTCTTCCTTGGGATGGTGAGTCTTTGGACCATTGTCTCCGCCACCATTTCCACCATTTTCCTTTCTTAGCTTATCTTCTCTTTGAAATTCCATTAAGGACTTTGCCGCTGCTATAGCTAAAGCAAGGTCTTGTACGCCACAGTGTTGCAGTTCTTGCGCAACCCAAGTTTGAAGACCATCCATGAAGTTGAACAATAATTCCTTGTCTGTCATACTTGGGACATTGAGTGCAAGTGTGGTGAACTCTTTTACGTAATCCTGAATAGACCCAGTATGTTTGAGCCTTTTAATGCTTCTCCTAGCCAAGAATGAGGCATTCTCAGAATAAAACTGTTTCTTCACTTCTTGAAGCTATCCTAAGTGTCTATGCTGCACGTGCCTCTTTTGATATCAGTATGCCTCCTTCGCCACCATAGAGTTGCGGTGTCGGTGAGGTAGAGAGTAGCAGTTCGTACCTTTGTTGCCTCGTCCTTAAGTGCCATCACCTTGAAATACCTCTCCATGTGTTAATGGAAGTTGTCGACTTCCCGCGCATCTCTCTTCCCATCAAATGGTTTGGGCCTTGGTGCCTCCACCCTAGGCACTTCACGAGAGGTAGTGGCTCCCTCGGCCACTGCCCTCCTACACATAGCCCAATCCTCACGTACCTCATCGGTGCGAGCTTCCATCTTGGCCAACACCTCCCACACTTGAGCCTTGAAGGTGGCAGACTCCTCATTTTGGTTATGTGCCATGGTGTTTAGAGTACTTATTATGGACTCCTTGAGCTCCCCCATATGACCAACAAACTCCTCCTTGAGCTCCACCACGTTGCCTTCGAGCTCTTCCCCACTTTGCTACACAATATCGAGACGCTCCTTCACCTCGGCCATTGCTCGCTCCACCCGAGCTAAGCGAGGCTCCATGGCAGCACCAATGTCAACGGACTTATTTTTGTTTTTCCTTTGCTTTCCCGTGTTGGGGTTGGTCTCCCTCCCACGGTTTTGCTTGCCTGTTGCCATGTCGTGCACCTCTGTAAGGTTAGACATGATGCTTATCCCACAACCTTGGCTCTCTTGCAACCGAAGCTCTGATACCACAACTATCACGGCCTTAGACCTTCCTAAGCAACCGCGCCGACACTTAGCACTCTTGCTAGCACTAAGTCAGCCTTACTATGCTCCTTAAGGGACTTGGGAAGAGAAGTAGTGAACACAAGAGAGTTTGATCCAGTTGGGCGTGGGATGATTTGGGAATAATTTAGTACTTTGATTTGTTTCCTTTATTATTAGTGTAGGGTGTGGTCAAGTTAGTAGGAAGATTCAGATTTTATTTTAGTTGCTAATTTAATTAGTTTCCATGTTAATTGTTTTCCATTGTTAAGTTTTGATTTTCTTTATATAGCCATGTAACGATGAAGATTACAGACTTTCGGAATTGAATAGTTTTTTTTTTTTTGTTTGAAACCATGGTTGCCGTGAGAGACGCTTACCTCCCGAACCCCCTCTGAAATCCCCTTCTTTTTCCCTTTGTTGTCTTCTTCTTCTCTCTAATCCTTTTCCCTTTTTCCCTGCTATATATTTCCCTTACCTGGGAATATTCTGTTCTGGGCGATACTATCAGTTTCAGTATAAGGTTTCACTGAATCGTTAGCCAGATTCGATTAGCCTAGAAGTCTTGGTTTTAGGTTACTTTTCCTTTGGAGAGTTAACCCCCAAGGTCTCAGCTCCAAAGCCTTCCCCCAACCTTAGCTCGAAATACAGTTTCAGGCCTGAACTGAAGGTTACCGCAAGGCCAAGTTGCAGGCCCTTCTATTGGTGCTCTCCGTCACTGTTTGAAGCCGATCTCAACTGGGTTTTATAGGGACTGCTGAGGAGACCTTTTGCCTGGGATTTCAAGTTCAACCGATCAGATTTGGTGAAGTTCTATCCTTTGAAGGTTGTTGGTTTTCCGCTACTGTTCCTTTGTGTCGTGAGGTTGAAGACAACCTCAAAAAGTGGATCCTTATTTTATTAATTTTCAGAATTACCCCCTATCTTTTGCTTTTATTCTCCACTTTCTTTTATTCTATTGTCATTCCAACTCTAGCCCCTTGTCCACTCACTTTATAGTCTACTTTCCCTTCTTCTTTATGACCTAAAGTTCTAGTACATTATAATTCTGCCATTCCTTATTAGAAGCTTCAACTTATTTACAGAACTGCCATTCTCTTTTGATATTTGTTTGCGCAACTTCGGCTATTCGTTAATTAAGGTGGCCCTAAGCGATCCATTTCTGATTTTGGAATTCGGATCCGCATCAGAGTTTGAAAGAAAGAACTTGTGTCACAATAGAGAGCTTGAGTACAATGCTTGAATGCTCAGTTCCTTGGTTGGTAGATTGGTGGGTGCCACCCATCCTTACAGAGAATGTTTAAGATGTTGACACTTGTCCTCCATCCAATGGTTAGGAATGTTCTAGCCAAGGAGACTAGAAACTTTCCACCTCCTTAATTGAAGAAGTTTAGAATTCTCCTACTCTCTTAGCTATGTATAAATAACCTCTAGACCATTCTTCCTCCATTGGTAATGAATTATTTATTCATTAAAAAAAAAAAAAACTCGACCAATCCTTGCTTCTAGAAGTTTATTTGGAAATTTCTTTACACTACCCCACACAATGGTAGAAGAGTCTAGAGGAAGGACTTCTCTACAAGTATCTAGAATTCCTACACTTTGGTAGAAAGTTCTAGAAACTTATCCTTGTTTAGCCCAATGGCCTAAGTCCATGGGCTGGTGAGGTAGGCCCGTGGTCCTTTGTTGGGCAGGTTGTGACAGCCCGCTCTCTTTGGCGCAGGGCCACATGACCAGGCAGCAATCTCTTGCCCTAAAAGAAAAAGCTCAACTGAAACCTATTCTATTTTTAAAACTCGAGATAATTAGGAAAATAAATCCCATGTAGCTATCTCCTATTTAGTCTACTCAATAAATAAAAAATTACATGTTTCTTTCCTGAGAAAGAAAGTAAATATCTACCAAGCTCCTTTGGACCAAAAACTTGGGTTCGGCCAGTTCCGTCTCGGCATGGGCTCCCACAGCAGGTTGTGCCAGTTCAACCATGTCAATGCCATTGCATCATGGGCATCCAAAATCTTCCTCTAGATAGCTGGAATAGCTGATACTGATGGAAATCATTTCTTCACTGTCAGTGTGAAAAGTGTTCATCTTTCCTTTTCCCAAATTGGGATTATATATATATATATATATATATATTTTTTTTACTTTGGTAGCATTTCAACTACAGATCACTTTGTCTATATATTCAGGTATTTACTTTTGGTTTTTCCATTATGGTAAAAAGAGGAGTGATAAAAACTACTGGTCTATTCATTCTTATTTTCTGTGCAACTGTTCAATTTTCTATTCCCGGTGTTTATGTGTTTATCTTCTCTTTGAAAATTTTGATCTGATGGGTTGTACCTAATGTTGCAGATACTGAGAGATTCTATACTCAAGTCCAAGAAAGTATACTAGCTAGATACAATAAACCTTTTGACTGGTCTCTCAAGGCAAAAATGATGGGGTTGAAGGCATTAGAAGCAGCAAAGGTGTTTGTTGATGAGACAGGGATAAGTTCTCTTACTCCGGAGCAGTTCCTTGAAGAAAGAGAGCAAATGCTCGAAGGCTTGTTCCCTACTAGTGAGCTTATGCCAGGTACGTGTTTTTTTTTTTTTTGGGGTGGGGGGGGGGGCATTTTCTTTTGATGTTATATATTGTGATTTATGTGTAGAATGGTTGCTGATCCAATTGTTTGGAGGTTCTCAAATTTCTGGGGATTCATAATTTCTGTCTCGCAATGCAACACCAATACTTATTTGTGCCCAATCTTCCTAATTGATGTTATTGTTCAATCATGATTAGTGTTCCTCAGAGAAGACAAATGTCACATTTTTTTTTTTTGTTGTTTTATGATCATTTAAGAGAACCAGTGAATGTGGTGTAATGAAGATGCTGGAATAGCTTTATCCCCATGACTTGCTGAGATGGGAACTGATAGTTTGTTATCTGGACTTTCCTTCAGCCTTTGTGATGAAGTACATAAGTCTTGCACATATTCTTAAGCAAATGAACATTGACGCAGCATAAGCACCTAGTTTTCAGGGCATAGTGCAACAATTTTGAAAGTTTTTTTTTTTTTTGGGCTAACACTATTTACTAGCAGTGTCCAAATAATTGGGGGCTGATGCCATTTGGAAGCTGCACAAGATGTATGCCCCCATCAAGGTAACATTTGGAGCTACTAATGGCGGATTAAAAATCAAGCCTTGAATAAAGTCCAATCATTTCAATTTTTATTATTTACTTCAGTTCTCTTCTGAATCATCCAAATATCAACTTGTGAATTTAGTAGCATGAACATGCTGATAATGTGACAAGCTCAATATGTTTCTTCTTCTTCGCAAACTTCATTAACTAAACTGTTTTATCAACACATCTTATTGTGTGAAATTAACTTCATGGATGTTATGTGATGTGGTTCCAAGTTTCCTGAGGCATTAGGGTTTGGAAACCAACAGAAAAATTCTAGAATTGTAGGGAATTTAGGAACCCAGGTTTAGGGAAAAGTCCAGTGACCGAAAATCAGCAATGCAGACATGAGCTCAAGCCTTGGTCGAACTGAAATTTCCATAGTTGTCACAACGAAAAGGCAATCCAAGATGGTGGCAGAGGGAAGAAAAACTAAGGTGACACCAACCAGGTGTCTAGGTGATGCTTTGACAACTAAGAAATTTCAGATCAATCCGATGGTTAGATCTGAAGTAATGACAGTCCCACAATAGCAATTTACCAAATCCAAGTTAAGAATAGAAATCTGAAATTAGACTATGACTATAGCAGCAATAGAGTTCAGAATTAGTGACACTCAGATTTGGAAAATTCAGAAGATAGAAAGTCATGTTTTAGAAAATTTCTAAAATAGAAACCTGTTTCCAATGAACATAACTCCTAGATCTGTAGTCTTGCTATGATAGTTGAAGATCCACTTAATTGCATACCAATGCTCATGTATGGGCTGACACGCTGCATGAGACAAACCTGGCATGCTTTAAACCATAACATACATGAGACTTCCGACTGTGCTAGCATAGGGAACCCGAGACATCTTCTCTATCTCCTCATGTGTTGTAGGACATTGCTTTTCAGATAACTTGAAGTGGCTAGCTAATGAAGTACTGACTGATTTTGCCTTTTTTAAGTTGAAATGCTCCTACAACATACATCTTTTCAGTTACCCATAGTTTACCTGCACTTTTATTTCTATAGATTTTCATGCTAAGGATCTTCTTCGTAGCACCAGGATCCTTTATCTCAAATTCAACACTCAATAAAGACTAAAGAGATTATATCATGCTTATTCTTTGTAGCAATGAGCATGTCATCAACATGATAATAGATAGTCACCTGACACTTTATACTACACAATAGTCATACTCACTTCTTGAGTAGCCGATTTGCACCTTGTAGCAGCCAAAGCACTTGTACCACTGTCTAGGAGCTTGCTTAAGACATAAAGCGACCTTTTGAGCAGACAAACATAATATTCTTTTTCATGCAAAATATTCTTTTTCATGCACCTTGAAACCTTCAGGATGCTCCATGTAGATATGTTCTTCCAAGTCACCATGAAGAAACATTTTCACATCAAGCTATTCCGGCTCTAAATCAAACATTGCTACCAAAGCAATTAGTATCCGAATTGAAGTGTCTCCATTGGAGAGAAAATTTTATTATAATCTTCCCACTTCCTCTGTACATGGTTCTTGGCTATAAATCTGGCCTTGAACCTTTCACGCTGCTTTTCCGATGTTGCCTCTTTCTTACGAAGGACCCATGTACTCACAATGATATTTCTTCCTTTGTTTTTTTTTTTCCCACTATCTCCCAAGTCTTGTTTTTCCATGGAGATTCCATTTCCTTCATTAAAGCCACCATCCATTTATCACTTTGCTCATCATTTAGGGCATCCTGATAGGAACCTACAGTGAGGGTATAAGCAATCGTGTCCTCAAACTCGTATCCCACTGGTGTTTTTTGAGAAAGCTTTCCTCTACCCTTCGCTATAAGATAGGGGTCATCTACTATTTTTTACTGTTTTGGTTAGCCATTGGATGATTCATTCTCTCTTGTTGTTTCTGACTCACCTAACTTCATCTGCATAATAGATCATTCTTTAGTTTTATCAACTACTTGTGAATTATAGTTTGATTTCACCATGTGAGATTCATTAAAAACGTCACTACTAATCACAGTTTTCTTTGACATTGGACCCCACAACTTGAATCCCCTTGCACCTTTCTCAAAGCTAAGAAAAGAGTTCGAGTCTAACTTGGAACGTTGCCCACTCTGCAAATGAACATAGGTTGGACAACCAAATGCTCTCGGAATATAGTTTTCGTGTCTATACCTCTTCGTGAATTTTGCAGTCATTTGCTGTAAATGGAGACCTATTGATGAGAAAACATGCAATGTTCAATGCTTTTGCCTAAAAATCATGCATTCCTGCATTTAACCCCATGCTCTGAGCTCTTTCTAGAAATTTCTTATTCATCTTCTCAGCTACACTGTTTTTCTGTGGTGTATCTAACATGGTGAAATGACGTGTAATCCCTTCATCCTTGCATATTTCTAGAATTACTCCCCTCAATCATCGTTTCGCAAGCATTTACTTTTCTTTCCCGTCTTCCTTTATATCTCAACCTTTCTTTCACTCTTTGAATTTTGTGAACACCTCACTTTTATGCTTTATGAAGTAGATCCGGACTTTCTTTGAGTAATCAATAATGAAGGTTATTAAATATTTTGCTCTATATTTAAATTTAATTGGTGAAGGCCCCTATACATCATTGTGTACATAGTTAAGAACATCATTGTTCATATGTTTTGCAATTTTGAAACTAACCTTGCACTATTTTCCGAAAACAAAAGACTATTTGCTCGCTTCAACAACTTCCTTTTATGAAGCTCCATCATACCTTTTTCTCCCATATGCCTCAGCCGTATATGCCAGAGATTAGTGTCATCTATATTAGACAGTTTTGTTATAGATGCTCCACCTATCACTGTATTCTTTATGAGTCTATATAGGTTTCCAATTATATAATCTTTCATGACAACCATAGCTCCCTTTATAACTTTGAGAACTCCACCTGTTGTTGCATACTCATAGCCATTGAAGTCGAGTGCCTCCAATGATTCTAAAATTTTATTTAGTTCTTAAACATGTCTCACATTTGCTAAAGTTCTTACTATCTCATCAAATATTTGGATTTTGATAGTACCTATTTTGATGGTCTTGCATACTGCATCATTTCCTATAGAACAGACCCACCACTATATGATTCGTATGTATCAAACCAACCACTGTCTAGACAGATGTGATATCAACAACTAGAATCTAAAATCCAAGACTCATAGAGTTGATTCTTATGCAGTTATGTGATGATATAGAGGGTACATTTCCACATTCCCTTCTGAGCTATCAGGCATGCTGGCTTCTTTAAATGCCTTATCTACACCTTTCTTCTTCAAGTCCTCCTTTTTCTTCAAGTAGTATTTTTTCAAATGACCTTCCTTTTTTACAATAGTTACAAAGAAATTGCAAATCCATTCAAATTTGATTTTCCCCTTGTTCCTTGAGCTTTCCAAAGAAACATTCTCTTTGAGATGGGATTACATTGTCTTGGTCCTTAACAGCGTGGGATTCCCTCCTGTTTTCACTAATTGGATATATCACTGTATTTGCTTCTCCTCGTTTCTCAGTTTTGGTGAATGGTAGCCCGACTGGATACTTCTCTTTTGTGGGGATCAGATATGGATGTCCTCTATCTCCCTACATCTTTTTCCTGGCCATGGAAGTCCTCTCCAGAACATTGCAAGTGGCCATTGATCATCATCTTATTTCTGCCTTCCTTAAGTGTAAGGCTTTCAAGCTTACTCACCTTGTTTTTGGAGATGACTTGATGATCTTCTCCAGAGCTGATCCTTCTTTTTTAGAAAACGTTATGCTCTGGTTGAACCAATTTGCTACTATGTCTGGGCTCCGTATCAATTCTGCAAAGTCTCTCATCTTCTTGGTTGGGATCTCCGACTCTGCAAAGCTTCGCTACTTGAGCAAACTGGTTTCTACATTGGTTTCCTTCCGGTGAAGTATCTTGGGCTCCCCCTTATTCCGGTTAGAGTCTCTGCCCACCACTGGACTCCTATGCTTGACCTCATTAGGAAGCGCCTTCAACTCTGGTCGGTTAGAGCTCATCAGATCAGTTATTCAAGCTTCTTACATTTATTGGTTGGGTATCTATGGGTTGCTGGAATCCATCATCTCCAAGCTTGAGTCTATTTTTGCCTCTTTCCTATGGAGAAGAAGTGAGTGTTCCAGATTTCTTCGCCTTATCTATTGTGCTGTTGTTTGTCTTCCTAAAACAGAATGGGGTTTGGGTTTGTGAAGGATCAAGTATGTTAGTTTGGCTGGTATCATCAAGTTGGCTTGGTAGATTGTCTCAAAGAAGAAAAGTATATGGTTTGAATGGGTTTACTCGAATATTCTCAGGTTTGATTCTTTTTAGACAATGAAAATTCCAGCTGATGCCTCATGAGTGTGGCGAAAGATCATTGCTACCCGCCCCTCTATCTCTTTAGCCATCTCTTCTCAGATCAGTGATGTGGCCAATACTTATCTTTGGGTTGACCCTTGGCACCCTAAAGGAATCCTATACCTACTATATGTGCCTGAAGCATCTATAACTTGGGTTTGTCCAAGTTTTCCCTTCTGGCTGATATCTTAACCTCTGGCAATTGGTCCCCCCGGCTCAATCCTTGAGCCAGCTTGCAAATATATGGAACTCTTTTCCATTTATCCCGGGATCTTAGCGGCAAAGACAAGACTCTACCCTTTGGATGCCTCCTCTTTAAAGCTCTTCTTTGCCAAGGCTGCTTGGGAGTTTGTTAGGACCCATGGCCCAACCTCTCCATAGCACAGGCTCATATGGTTCTCGCACCACATTCCTTGCCAGAGCTTCATGGTTTGGAGAGCATTCAGTAACTTCTTGCCTATGCAATCTTTCCTCATCTAGAGAGGCATTCCAATTGGTCCTATGTGCATACTCTATGGCAGTGAGCCAAAAAATATTGAGCACCTCTTCTTTGCTTACACTATTTCCACCTCTATCTGAAAAGAGATCCTTGCTAATGTTGGCCAGTAAACAAGAGAATTCTTCCATTCCATAAGGAATACATTTGGATGGATATGAAATTTCAGGGAAAGTCTATTTGTGATTTTGTTTATGGGAAAAGCTCGCCTTCTGCGCAACAATAAATTAGATATGGATGGAAATAAATCATAGGAAATGGACTTCTAGTTCTTGTTCTCTTCATAAGATTTGGGGCTTCATATCCTACGAAGTCAGATCTAAGATTTCTCGGGTTTATTCCACATGTAATCTCTCCCCTAGAAACTGTCATATTGTAAATTCCTGGGAGCTACCCAGCTCCACCATTAGGAATAGGCCTACTCTCTTGAGTTTGAGTTTGCTTTTCTCTCCCCCTTCCCTTCTTAGGGGTTGTAATTTTTTCCCTTTCTGCTTGGTAATGAATTTGTTAGAATAAGGATTAGTGTGCCGCTGGGGCACATTAGGGGTTTCCCCCCTCCACTAACCCTAATTAGAGTGGGGTGGCTGGATGGGGGTATAATTGTAAATACCTTATTTTTCTGTTGTACTCCTACTGTGACTCTATCATGATAGTCATGACTTCTGTCATGACTCTATCATGATTTTATATTATAAATAGGGGACTTGTGTGATCTGTTATAGACACATATGCATTCTCCCATTCTTTCTGTTAACATGGTATCAGAGCCTAATTTTCTGTTCTAAATGTTTAGTTTCTCAACTGACCTTCACCTTCCCTCCTCAGGATTGGTTGAATTTTTTAGGAGATCATCATCACCATTACAGAGGAGATCGACCAGACTTGTGGCTCCATTTGCCAGGTCTCTATATTAAATCTCCCATTTTCTTTAATAATTAGGGTTTTTTCCCGAAACCCTAATTTGCTTATCTTAACAGTTCTTCATCAAGCCTAATATTATTTCGAGTACCTCACTACCCTTACTGGGCAATTCGATCTAACTATAGACGCTTTCTGGCGGTTGATTTTTGAAGTTATGGTATTTCTCTTTCTTATTGTCGATTTTTTTACTAGTTCAATCATGTTTGAAGTAACTACTGTGACCTCTGGGTTTGATGGACAAAGTCATAATGACTATATGCCTTTTTGGACTAGCTCTTTGAAATTGGACTGAACTAATTACCTCGTCTTGTCTAGATTTACATATCTTACCATTGCTGGTAGAGGTCTCACTGGACACATTACAGGGAGATTGAAGAAACCCTCTAATGAGGGTACCCCTCAGGATGAATGGGTCACTAATAACTCCTTGGGTAATGTCTTACTTGATTGGTTCTATTCATCAATCTATTTCTTGAGGATATTTGCTATTAGATACTGCTTCTCAAATTTGGGCTGCTGCCAAGGAAACTTATGGGCAACTAGGGAATGATGCTCAAGTATTTGAACTTCGCAAGAAAATTTGTACCACTACCCAGCAGGAACTCTCTGTGTTCAAATATTATGCAGAACTTCGAGCTCTATGGTATGAACTGGACCATTATGTAGATTATTCTCCCAAAAATGCTGAAGACAGTACTGCTCACACTAAACAGGTGGACAATATTAGGGTGTATGATTTCTTAGTAGGCTTAAATGTCGAGTATGATCAGATTTGTGTTCAGATACTTAGCAAATCTCCCTTTTCTACTTTGGAACAGTCCTTTGCTATGGTTTATACAGAGGAATGTCGCCATCTCTCGATGCTACACACTCCTACTACTGAAAAATCAGCTCTACAGACTGGATCCACTATTACTTTTGAAGGAGCAAATCGAATTGGTGATTCTATCAAAGAGATTGTTAAATGTGAACACTGCCACAAACCATACCTTACTAAGGTCAATTATTGGAAGCTTCATAGAAAACCTGCTAATTTTGAGGCAAAACGTGCTCGAGGTCAATCCAAAACTAAAGCCCATCAGGTTGAGACTGTGAACACTCCCCTGCAACTGATATTGGACTCGCCCAAGTTGGGGTGTCATAACCTAGCCCAAACCAATAAACCTGACCGAAACCGACCAATAAAACCCGAACCGAATGAAATCGATCCTTATTGGATTGGTTTTGGACTGAGGTATGTTGGGACCGGCTAAAACCGGTCCAAACTGAATCGACCAATAACAAAACTGAAACCAAACCGAATGAAACCAATTAAAAAATAATGATTATGAGATTATAAATTGGTGAATTGATTATCCATTTTTTACAATATTAGTGAGAATTTTTTATTGTAAGGGGAATTGTTACAATCATTGAATATTAGGTTATGTTTTACAAAAATAAAAATAAAAATATTAGGTTATGAATTGAGAAATTGATTTGTAAATTGTAATAATGCTTCCATTGATTTCCTTGTTCACTATACAAAACTAGTTGGATAGTTAAATGAATGATTGGATAATAGGGTTCATTTTGTGATTTCAATATTAGTTATCTTCTTAGTAATTTGTTATCCATTGGTTTCAATATTAGTTATCTTTCCCTTACAACAATAAACCATGATTTAATCATCAATTTAAAGTGTTTTTTTGGTCAAATCTTGTCACTATAAGTTATGAATGTAAGATTTCATTATAGTTGAAACCCAATAATAAACCGATCTAAACCGGTATTAACCCAATATTGAAAAACCAAAATAAACTGAAACCAAACCGGATCGAAACCAAAACTGATCAAAAATCGAAGTTCCTTGAGGGATTGGTTTTGGTCTCCCTCGTTCCTAGACCGAAACCGATTCAACCCGATTGAAACCAAACCAAACCAAACCGACCAATTGACACCCCTGCTCCCAAAAGGAACTCCAGGCTTTCAGACGTATGCTTTAGGCTTCCAATTCTTCAACTCCTGCCAATTCAGTCCCTTCAAGTTCCAATTTTTCTCACTCAGGTATTTTATTTGGTGGTCATTGTGCATCAGTCGTCTCCACTCCCTGGATCATTGAATTCGGTGCGATTGATCACATGACTGGTTCCTTAAGTTTATTTCACCAGTATTCACCCACCTCAAGCAGAGATAAAGTTAGGGTAGTAGATGACACCTTATCACCTGTCTCCGGAAAGGGTTCTATTAAGTGTTCTCCTTCTATACCTCTGTCTTCAGTTTTACATATCCCTAATTTTACTACTAATTTGCTATCCGTTAGTAGTTTTACTAAGGACCTAAATTATAAAGTAACATTTTTTCCTTCCTATTGCATTTTCTAGGATTTGGAAATGGGGAAGACGATTGGATGTGGCAAGGTGCAGGGTGGTCTTTATTTGATTGATGATGGTTGTCTCCCTACTGCTGCAGCATTAACAACACCTCATCAGCTACACTCTGCTTCTTCTGAATTGACTTAATGGCGCTATTGTTTGGGACACCCACCAATTGGGACCTTATCTCTTTTATTTCTGCATTTAGTTAAATCATGTACTAGGGATGAACTCTTTTGTGAGGTATGTACTTTGGCTAAACAGATTCATTCCAGTTATTTACCTTTAAATAAAAGAAGCTTTTCTCTTTTTCATTTGGTTCACTCTGATGTATGGGGTCCATCTCATCAGACATCTATTTCTGGGAAAAGGTGGTTCATGTCCTTTATTGAGTGTGACTCTAGAACTACTTGGATTTACGTGATGCAGCACAAAAGTAAAGTGTTTCGGTTGTTTTCAGTGGTTCCATAAAATGATTCAGACTCAGTTCAATGCAACTTTAAAAATTCTGCGTATTGATAATGGAAAAGAGTACATGGAGGGTCAGTTAAAAAAATACCTAGCTGATCATGGGATTCTTCATCAGACAAGCTATGTTGACACTCTTGCTCAGAATGGGGTGGCTGAACGCAAGAATAGGCACTTGCTGGATATTTCTCAAGCTATGATATTTTCTAGACAGGTTCTATCTCAGTATTGGAGTGATGTTGTCCTCACAATAGCCTACCTAATCAATTATATGCCAACTTGTGTCCTTAACTCTCGAACTCCTGTTGAGGTTCTTCAAGGGACTACATCCTTTATTGGTTCCTCTAAAGACTTTTGGGTGTGTCTGCTATGCTAGGGATCATCATTCACCAGGAAAATTGGAACCTCGAAGTACGAAGTGTATCTTTTTGGGTTACTCTTCTACACAGAAAGGATACAAGTGCTACCATCCTCCTACTCAGCGTACAATAGTAACAATGGATGTTGTGTTTCATGAATGTGGTTATTATTCATCGTCACCTCTTCAGGGGGAGTCTGGAGTTACTAGTAAAGAAAAGATGACTTTAAATCTGCTTGCTCCACTAGTATACCCATCATCATCACCTTAGGATCCTCATGCTTCGCAAGATAGTGAAGGGGCAGAACCTATTATTCCAACTCAGGGGGAGATGACTCCAATTCAGAGAACCGATGGTGAATTCTAGAGACAAATTGATGACTCCACTCTTCAACTTTATAGTAGGGGACACACCAGAAATAAGCGACTTCTAACAATCACTAATATTACACACCTTTACACATCCCGTCATCAGCCTTGGATCCAGAACCGACTGAGCCTCATACTTCAGGTATAATCTCTCCTTCTGATCAACCTATTGCCCTTAGAAAAGGCACTGGGACCTGTACTCAACACCCTATATCTCATGTTGTTTCATATGCTTCCCTTTCTCCCTCCTATCGCGCTTTTATGTCTTCTCTTTCATTTACTTTTGTCCCTAAGAATTAGCAGGAAGCTCTTATAGAAAAAAAATGGAAGGCTTCAATGGAGGAAGAAATGGATGCCTTAAAAAGGAATGCTACATGGGAACTTGTGACTCTTCCACCTAGGAAGAGACCTGTTGGCTGCAAGTGGGTGTTTGTGGTAAAAAAGAAGATCGATGGTTCTGTTGACAAATACAAGTCAAGGCTTGTGGCTAAAAGGTTCACTCAGACTTATGGAATCGACTACCAGGAGACATTTGCACCTGTTTCTAAGTTGATCTTTGTGAGTGCTACTCTCATGTGCTGTGAACCTAGGATGGGGATTCCAACAACTTGATGTAAAGAATGCTTTCCTCCATGGAGAGCTTGATGAGGAAGTTTATATGGAAATTCCAATAGGCTTCTCTAGCACAAGAACTCAAGGCAAGGTCTGTAAGTTGAAACATACTCTCTATGGTTTGAAGCAGTCACCCAGAGCGTGGTTTGGAAGATTTCACAAGGCTATAATATTTGTGGGTTATAAGCAGAGTAATGCTGACCACACAATGTTTATAAAGAGGTCTGGTGAAAAAGTTACTTTACTTATTGTCTATGTGGATGACATCTTGGTAACAGGAAATGATAGCATGGAGATTGATCATCCCAAGGGTTTTCTGGGCAAAGAATTTGAGATAAAGGTTCTTGGAAAGTTAAGGTACTTTCTTAGAATTGAAGTTGCCAGGTCCTCAAAAGGCATCTTCCTCTCTCAAAGGAAGTATCCTTTATATGGTATGTTGGGTTGTCATCCTTCTGATATTCCTATGGAAACTAGTAGCCGGCTCAAGGAAAAGGAGGGTGAACTAGTTGATAAAGGCTGCTACCAACAGTTGGTAGGAAAACTGATATATCTCTCATATACACGACCTGACATTGCCATGGCTATAAGTTTGGTCAGTCAGTTTATGCATGATCCCTATTCCTCTCAGATAGAACCTGTTATACGTATCTTATGATACTTGAAGTCAGATTTAGGAAAATGGATCCTCTTATCTCCTTATGATCACCTCTGAGTTGATGCTTATACAGATGCTAATTGGCCTGGCTCATCTGACAGAAAGTCTATCTCTGGTTATTGCACCTTTGTAAGAGGGAATCTTGTCACTTGGAGTAGTAAGAAGCAGAATGTGGTGGCTAGATCTAGTGCTGAAGCAGAATTTCATGCCATGGCACATGGGATTTGTGAGTTACCATGGTTGCACACACTTTTGGGTGATATTGGTGTACCTGTTCATCTTCCTCTGATGTTTACTGTGATAACAAGGTTGCTATCAATATTGCTCATAATTCAGTATAGCATGACCGAACCAAGCATGTGGAGATTGATAGGCACTTCATTAAATAGAAGTTGGATGCTGGTTTGATATGTGTTCCTTTTGTAAAGTTTGGTGATCAACTAGCTGATGTGTTCACTAAAGGACTGGTTGGAAAGTTGTTCCATCCTAGTTTAGTCAAGTTCGGCATGTGTGACATCTATGCACCAACTTGAGGGGGAGTGTTAGAACAAGGATTAGTGTGCCGTAGGGGCACATTGGGGTTTTCCCCCCTCCACCGATCCTATTTAGAGTGGGGCGGCTGGATGGGGGTATGATTGTAAATACTTTATTTTCCTGTTGTACTCCTACCATGACTCTATCATGATTTTATATTATAAATAGGGGACTTGTGTGATTAGTTAAAGACACACAAGCATTCTCCCATTCTTTCTGTTAACAAAATTATTTATATGCAAAAAAAAAAAAAAAAAAAAAAAAGAACACTACTGCCCTCTTTCTTGTTTCATTGGATGTAAGGGTAGCTGTGACTTCATTCGTCTTTAGGTCTCCTCGTACAAGAGAGTCGTAATCAGGTGATTATACGATGCTGGAAGCGACACTAGCAAGAATATGGCTTTATCTTCATCCCCAATCGTAACCTCCAGGCTTGTAAATTGGCTTATGATCTAATTGAATATGCTGAGATGTTCCAATAGATCAGAGCCTTCTTCCATCTGTAGAAAATACAATTTCTTTTTCATAAACAACTTCTTCGTCATGTATATATTTTTAAGTTTTGCCTATACCTTTGCTTCAAATTCGGGATCCACCACATATTGTAGGGCATCATTTGATAGATTCAGACGGATGATCTTAACGCCTTCACCCCTATTTCTTCCCAATTTTCATAACTCACTTTCAATTGTTTCTTTGATTTCCCTAATAGAGCCTTCCTCAAATCTTGTTGTATTAGAAGATCCTTCATCCTTTGCCCCCATAGGGTGAAGTTCTTCTTATTGCACCTCTCAATGTCGTACTTAACAGTTGAGCCATTTTTAGCCATTTTGATAGCGAACTTTAGAAAACGGAATACTTGGAAGCTTATTTATTGAAACGAAATCCTAAAACAATGTAGGCAGAAATGGAAATTGCAAACAAACAATGATACAATGCAAGGATTTGTGTGGTTCGGCAAGATTGCTTATGTCTATGGTGAAATGAGATCAGCTTCACTATGAATGCAGAATAGGATTACAACCGTTTGTCCACACACATCTCTTACATTACAGACAATTGAACTATCGACATAAATTTATAGAGAAATCTATATAGGCACTTATTATCAAAATGCCTATGTAGCCCTAGAAAGAAAAATGAATCAACCCACAAATCACATGTGATGGAATAGACGTTGTACCCCCAACAAATAGTTGGTCATACGTTTTGCTAACTTTTTTTCCCCCTCAATTTCTTATTAAAGCCTCAATTTGCATAAATATCATCCCAGTTGAAAAGGATTGGTGCTAAATGCTACTTTTAGTCAAATTTAACCATAACATGTCCGGAGGGAGCATTGGTGCGTTGGGTAGGCAGCCGACAACCTAATATATTTCAGCAAATATGTTTCACATGGATCTTATTGTTTTTTGAGTATTTTTATTTATCGTTTTTTATTATTATATCTGATTGTCCTTTTACTAAGGCGTCCTCCGTAAGCGACATGTTGCATCATTGCTGGGATGTGGTGACAACTAGGCAAGGGCTCTCATCATAGTTGTCAAGGCGTCGCCTAGGCGACGACTAGGCATCCAGGCGGTTTGCCTGGGGCCTAGGCGACAGCTGCCTTGTTGCACTGCATGTCGCCTTGTGTTTCGGCACTTATTTATGCCAAATATCATTCAAGTAAATGTATTTCATTTACTTAAGATATTATTCATAAATAAGCAAATACCCCCTATTTGAATCCAATAAAAATAGTTTAAAAATCAAATTCCAAAAGGATAAAAAGTCAACCCCCCAGTCCAAGAACAAAAACTGGATTTTGGTTATAGGGACGATTTTCAACTTTTAAATGCTGGGGTTTTTCTCAACTATGAAAATTTTATAAATTCTATCATAAAACATTGATAAAAACCAAAAGTCCGGTAAAATAATATTTTGTTTTGATATTCATAAAATTATTTTCATTCAGGCGATTTTAACAGTATTCGCGAACTTAAAAATAAGTTTGACTGAATCATGATTTTGTCATTGCAACTTAGATTTAAGTAATCTTAGACTTGTTAGAAAGTTGGTTTTATGTTATAACTAATACAAAAGTCTCATATAAAAATAAAATCATTTGACCAGTCAAACTTATTATAGAATAAGAGCATTTCTCTAAATGTTGATTTTTTATAACTTAATATGACTTAATGTTAATTTTTTATGATTTGATGTGGCTAAATGTTGATTTTTAATGACTTGATGTGGCTTAATCTCGATTTTTTATGATACAAGGTATATATAACTTACTAAATAATGTTAGAAAATAGGAAAAATAAAAAATAACCCTTGTTCGCCTTGTTCACCTTAAGGCGGGCGCCTTCTCGCCTAAGCGCTTAGACAACCCTCCACCGCTTTGGTTCGCCTTGGCGCCGTGACAACTATGGCTCTCATACAATAGACAAGTGTAAGTAAAGAATCTAGGTCATAAGTGTAGGATTAGATTAGCATCTTGGAATATTGGATTCTTAACGGGTAAGAGTGATGTTGGAGAATACCTAGACAATAGGACTTCCTACAGATGCTGTTCACGTGGACAATGTTGACTCATTAGGACCTAGATTGGGACTGGGATTGATAGAGGCAGCACAATACAAAGAAAAGCATGTATAATAGAAACAGAAACAATGTAGCAACAGACAATAATAATCTAGAGGGAAAAACAATCAAGCTACCTAGATTCTAAGCGGGAAACATGGGGAAGGGAATATGGCAGCGTACTGTTAGTTCGAGCACAAGATCAAATCAGGAAATATAGAGTAGATACCTTGCCTTCCTCAATTCATTCAACCAATAAAGAGATCAGCAGAATTTTTAATTATAGAAAACTAAAAATGAAAACAGCAGTAGCAGGATATGAATTCAGCAGAACAGAGATATGGGGGAGGGGAGAAGGGAAACCAGAAGAGGTAGGAGGGCAGGGGAGAAGTGGAGGAGGGTTAGTACCTTACCTGGTGTTTAGAGCAGAGGACATGGAGAAGAATTAGAGCTCACTGTGTGGAGGAATGGCCTGCATCACGTTAGAACATAGGAGAGAGAGAGAGAGGAGAGAGAGAGAGAGATGCGCATGGCTGCAAGAGAATCGATTCTTATTTTCTTCTTTTTCAACTGAAACTTAATCGTAGCCCTTGGCCTTACATATGTAGGAAAAGAACTACAAAAAAAAAGAAATGCCAACTAGGAAATTAATCCAACATAAAATGAAGTCTCCTAATTTAACCCAACAACTTTGGGCAAATAAGAGGACGTGATTCAGTTTCCTAAGTTATCCCAAAGACCTAGAAAATAAATAGAGAGACTAGGAAAATAAAATAGGTAACTAATAAATCAGTAGGTCCACGATTGGCTGGACAATTTGGATGAGAGGAGAGGGAGGGATGAGACTAGTGGTAGTCTCTTCTCTCTTCTTTCTCACGGTAGAACAAAGGAGGGTTCGACAACAGCTCTATCTTCTTCTTTCCTCCTTCTCTTCTAGTTTCCTTCCATGAAAGTGTCTTCCAGCCATAGTGATCGTGGCTTGTTTTTGCGGTGGCATCTCTAGTATACTTGGATGTCCCCATCAAAGAGTATGGAGTTAGTAGATGTTATGTGATGAAGAAGGATTAATATTTCATGTATTCAAGAGACTAGGTAGCAGGGTAATACTTCACACTTTGGTATTAGGGATGTCAGAGTAATAGAAGTGGAGCGGGAATAGTAGTGGGCAAAGATTTAAAGAATGATGCAGTGGATATTAAAAGAGTTGGAGATAGGATTATATCCATCAAACTTGTGTTGGAAAAAGAGGAGGTCAATATAGTAAGCGCTTACCTACAAGAAGTAGGATTGGATATAAGCAGTAAGTTACAATTTTGGGAACACATGGATGGACTAATGTAATGTTTTGGTCAAGGTGAAAAAAATTATTATAGGAGGAGACTTGAATGGATATGCTTGGAGAGATTGTAGAGGATATGAAGGTGTGCATAGAGACTACAGAATTGGGATAGGAATGAGGGGGGATCTTAGTTTTAGATTTTGTGGTAGCCTATGATTTATACATTGTGAACACTTGCTTTGAAAGAGAGGAGTATTTAGTTACTTGCAAAAGTGGGCATCGTACCAGCCAAACAAATTTCTTCCTAACTAGAAGGTTTGCCAGATTGTTGTGTAAGGACTGTTAGGTTATGCCTGGAGAGAGCTTGGCCACCCAACATAGATTGGTGGTCCTGGATATATACCTCACTATGTAGAAACGTAAGATAAAGGAACAAATGTGCATTCAGATAATGTGGTGGAGATTGAAAGGAGGTACTATGGATTCATTTACTGATAAAGTGGTCAAACAAGGAAAGTGGGATGTTAAGGGAGACACCAGTACGATGTGGAATGAGATGACAACATCTATTAAGAAAGTTGCTAAAGAAGTTTTAGAAGAAACAGAAGGCATTCTTCATGCTATAAGCGAGACTTGGTGTTGGGATGTTGAGGTCCAGGCAGCCATTAAATGAAGAAAGGTAGCTTAAAGACATAGCAAAGGACTAAAGAGGTAGAAGACAAAAAGAGGTATAATGTTGCTCGAAACGTAACTAAGAAGATCATGGGAGAGCAAGGGTGGAGGAGTATGATGACCTTTATTAGTCTAAAACACAAAGGTAGGGGAAAAGGCTATCTATGATATAGATAGCTAAAATGAGAGAAAGGGAGAGTAAAGATTTTGATCATGTTAGATGTAGTAAAAGTGATGATGGTAAAGTGCTAGTAAGGGATGAGGACATTATGAAGAGACAGGAAGAGTATTTCTACGACTTACGAAATGGAGACATTTTGAGTAGGAGTGGCCAGGAAGACTACAATTGACAATCAAGTCACCAGATGCCATTAAATATATACACAAGGTTACAGTGGCTGAAGTTAAAGAAGCCTTAAGAAGGATGAAAGTAGGCAAGACACTGGTCCCAGATGAGGTCCCAACAGAAGTATGGAAGAACTTAAAGTGTGTATGAGGTATCTTAGTTAATCAATTTGTTTAACAAGATTATGAGAACAAGGAAAATGCCAGATGAATGAAGAAAAAGCACTAGAATTCTGATCTACAAAAATAAAGTGGATATCCAGAGCTGCAATAACTATAGGGGCGTAAAACTAATAAGTCATATTATGAAATTATGGGAGAAGGTTATTAAAGTCCACCTGAGAAGAGAAACTATCTTGGAAAACAAATTCGGTCTTGTACCAAATAGATCCACGACAAAAGTAATCTACTTACGAGGGTCGTAGAAAGATTTAGAGATTGCAAGAGAGATCTCTATATGATATTTATTGACCTCAAAAAATTCTATGACAGAGTCCTTAGAGAGTTAATCTGGTAGATACTAGAGAAGGGAAGAGTGTCGAGTAAATATGTAAATATAATTAAAAGACATGTATGAGGGTGTGGTGACTAGTGTGAGAACTATAGGAGGTCAAGGTAATGAATTCCCAATTACAATTGGGTTACATTAAGGATCCGCTTTAAGCCCTTATTTGTTTGTACTTATCATGGATGATTTAATCAAGAACATTCATGATGAGGTTCCGTGGTGTATGTATTTTGTTGATGATATTATTTTTGTGGAGTTATGGAGATCACCTTGGAATCAAAAGGTTTTGAGATAAGTAGAACGGAGATTGAGTATATGTTTTGTAACTTTAGTTATATTAAGACGGATAATGAAATGGTAAAGGTTTAGGAGAGATGGATGTGTGGTAAAACCAGGAAGGATAAAGTAAGGAACGAGCATATGAGAGCTGATTTGGGAGTTTCCTTGATTAATGATAAGCTCTGAGAAAGTTGTTTGCGATGGCATGGACATTTACACCGGAGGCCTTGGGATGCACTAGTAAGGAGTGACCTGATGCAGATTGAAGGATTTAAAAGAGCCAAGGGTAGGCCTATAATGACCATAGGGGAAGTAAAAAAAGGAAAGACATGCATAGTTTAGGACTTGTCCCAAGTATGATTTTGATTGGAACTGTTTGGAGGGCAAGGATACATGTAGTTGGACCCATTAAGGGGGGATTTTACTAAGCTGTTGTTGTGTTGCTGTGTTTCTTTCCTTTCATTTTACTAGTATTATTATTATTTTGTCTATGCACGGATCCATGTAGCTGAGCCCATTTGGTTGGGATAAGGCTGTGTTGTTGTATGTGTGCCCAAATGGGACCAAGTATTCTAACCTAAAAGTGGGGTACATAATTTCCTAACTCTTGTTTGTTCTTAAAAGCCTCAATTTGCATGAGTAGCTTCCTATTATTTAACAAATAAACTCAACCTACATATGGACCTCTTTCTATAGCTCTCAAAGCAAGAATATTATGTCCACAAACAAAGTTTTTAAATCTATATTTTCAGAAGGAAAATTTTTCACCATTAAAATAAGGGGGTTTGCAAGCATTCATTCATTCAGGTGGTCCATTAAATGTGGTCATAGTCTTTTATCTCTTTTTAAGGAAAAGTCCTTAATAAATGAGCTCCTGCTCTGATACCAATTGTTGGATAACTTAGAGGGGTTGAATAGGTTATCATTAGTGGATTTAAACTTTTTTGTCTTTTTTTAAACTTTGGATGTGATTGTACTTAAAATCTCAGAATATAAAGATAAATAAACAAACACTTATAGTGGTTTGACTCAACTCAAGTGTAGTCCACTCCTCACATGTTCCACTTGGGAGGTTTCTACAAGTTTTTCCCTTTCAGTGCAGTAGGTGGGGAGGAAACACTTTTACAACTCTTTTTATAGGATAAGAGGATCTTTGCAAAATCTCCTTTACAGGTAGAGAGGGACCTAACACAATCTTTTAAGGATAAGAGGATCCTTTATCTTTATCTAAGTATAGTCTAGAATAAATTGGAAATAAACTGTCCAATACTAGAGTCAACCCAACTCTAGGACAAACTCAATTTAAAGTGGAATGAGAAGTTTGAGTATTACCTCGTGTGTTGTGTGATAATAATATGCAAAAATGTAATAATGAAGTTAATGCACCTTGATGTCTTCCAAAAGAGATGCTAAATAATGTGGAAGACTTGTATGCAACACTTGAGTTATTCTTTGAAGTAGAGCACAAAGAACGAAGCTCGAAATCAAGCAATGATCACCCTGTTTCTCACTTTAAGATTTTAGATAATGACACTTGAGAGAGAATTGATTGTAATTTAATGAGCCTCAAGTGGGGTATTTATATGAGTGATTAAGGGTCTTAAAATAGGTAAATAGATAATTACGATTGGTTAATTAAGTGTCCAACGGATACATTTTTGCTTTACCGGTAGTTACTGGTAGATGTTACCATTGGGAAAATATAGCAATTGGAGAAGTCAAACTAGCTGTTGGAGGCTTAGTCAGACCATCCGGTGGACCTTTGGCTAGCTGGATAACTTACCGGAAGGGTTCCGGTAGTTACCGGTAGTCTATTGTTTGTAAAAGCCTGACAAGAATTTCTAAATTACCGGTACATGCCAGAAGTTACTGGTAGGCTTCAGACTTTTGGCCTATAGGACTATTTGCAGGGAAAAAACCATAATTTTTTTTGTTTGGGCTCAGAATGACAAGGTTAAAGTTTTGTTGTCTTCATAATTCGTCGTTGTACAATTTTTGTAGAATGAAGAGTCTTATAAATCATTCATTACAAATGATTAAATTTCCCCTAAAGGTGAACCTTGTTGTAAGCACAACAAAGTTCCAACTTCATTTGGGTCCATTTAATTGCTATTAGGTATCACCTAGGGTCTTTCTAGGTTAATGATCAATGCACTTATGCTAATGCATATGTAGTGTAGTGCTTGTGAAGTGGTGCTTATTACAAATGACTTGACTTAGAGCCCGTTTGGTATCGTTCTTAAAAAACGTTTCTGCCGTTTTTTCGTTCTATTAGAACAAAAAAACGGAATCTTATGTTTGGTGCATGGTTGTGGTGTTGTGGTTTTTTTAGAACAAAAAGTGGGAAAAAAACGAAAATAGGTCGATTTGACGAAACACCCAAAAGGCGTTCCATCGGGGGAGTTTCGTTCCAAATTAAAAAATTTGGAACTATTGTTCCCGATAATTCCCTTTGCTCTCACGAGTCCGCACACAGAGAGGAGACAAGAGTAGAGCGCCATCTCGCCACTGTGAAATCGCAAAGCAGGTAACTTCTAAACCTCTTCTCTTTCTTCTTCTTCTCTTCTAATCGCAGAGCAGGTAAACCTCTTCATCCTCGGTGCCCTGTGAAATCACTCATACGGGGAAGAGAGAGGTAACGTCCTGAAATCGCAGAGCAGGTAACGTTTCTTCATTTGGCTGCCTAGTTACGTTTTCTTCCATCTATTCCTCAAGGATTTCTTCCTCTTGATTTCTGATGAGAAAACCCTAAAAGGGAGAGGTTTTGGGATTAGAAGGAGACTCACCATGGACTATGATGGTAATCTGAGACTCTATAGCTTGAATGAAACAAATGAGTTGTAGAAAATCACCTGGGAAGCTCTCCAACAGATGAAATTTTGTTCATCACTTTGGGTTGGTGGTTTATTTTTAGGGGAAATGGAATGCAAACATCAATAGAGGATGGATACCAAGCAATATATAACCAATTTAGGAAGTTTACTTACAGAGAGCTGAGGAGGGCAACCAATAATTTCAAAGAAGAATTGGGAAGGGGAGGTTCTGGGGCTGTTTACAAAGGAGTTTTGGGTGACAACAGGATAGTGGCAGTGAAGAAACTAGTAGATGTAATTCAAGGGGAAGAAGAGTTTTGGGTTGAAGTGAGCACATTTGGGAGAATTAACCACATGAACCTAGTGAGAATGTGGGGGTTCTGTTCAGAAAAGGTCCATAGACTCTTGGTGTATGAGTATGTGGAGAATGGGTCATTGGATAAGCCATTTGTTCTCCAAAGTCAATAGCAGTGGTTATCACAATAGTGATGGATACACTTTGCTGGGATGGAAGGAGAGGTTTAAGATTGCTTTTAAATATTTTTATTTTCTTACCCCCTATTTAACACTGCAGTTCATCGCGATCTCAGTGTGGGAAGAAGTTATTGTAAATATGACACTACCATCGATACTTACCAACGGAGAAGATAGATCATTGTCATGTGTTTCAGCAATCATGCCAATTTCTCACTTGGAGGAGAGCCATCACCTATTCACATTTGGGGGCTCCTCTCAGTGCAATAGAATCTATGTATTTGTTGGAACTCTATAAGCTATTGTGCATCCATCTGCATATTACTATGATTTTCATCCAAAAAAACGTTTCTGAAACAAGTTTTGCCAAACGCCACACATGTTTTTCCGTTCTAAAACAAGATTCACCAAACACCCTTTTTTCGTTTAAAAACGGCATTTTGAAATAGAAACCGAAATTTCCGTTTTTGACACGAAACGGAGTTTCTGGAACAGAAACGATACCAAACGGGCTCTTAGGTCTTCAATTTGTTTTCATTTTAGTCGTCTTGTAATGATCTTCAAACATCTTTCTTTACGTCCTTGCATACACAATGTTTTCAAGTCAATGCTTAGAGTCTTGAAGATGCGGTGTTTTGATCCTTGCTATGTTGTTTAGTTACCTTCATATGCAACACTTAATGGGTGATCGTTAAATGCCTCATTTGTTTGTTATATGTTGGAGTCAAACTCCAGGGGTGAGTGGATATCCCCAACAATATTGCTCCTCCTTACCGGGGTGTCCTTAGGCCTTTGTTAAACATGACCATACCACCGCAAATGACTTTCTCGGAGCTTATCGTTAATCAGTGCGACTCCCAAATCAGCTTTAATATATTCATTCCATACTTTGTCATTCCTAATTCTCCGCACGTCCATCTTATTATCTTCATCTCTGCCCTATACATCATAGCCAGTTGTACAACAGTCCTATAGAACTTTCCTTTAAGCTTTAAAGAACAAGTGTCAATGCTTGTCTTTTATCAGATTTAACCGTAAATGTTGAGATGGGAGCAAAACTTATAATTTAAGAGGTGGGTACTTAGTCATAAGTTTTCTTACCTTTTGTCAGTTCCCATGTATGTGAGATGCCCTCATTATGGCAGTGCATCTATAATTTTTAATTTTTTTTTGCACAAGTTTATTGGTGCTGTAGTTAATGTAAATGTGCTCTATTTTGGTTTCACATGTTGTTAGCCACCTTATTTTTTTTATGTTTTTTGCCCATTCAATTTCCTTTTAGTGGTGCAGTCCCATCACTCATTCGAGGCTTCTGTTATTTCTATATGCAAATTTATATCTAGTTTTATGCTATCCTTGTATTGATTGAATTATCACTTTGGTGTTATATCTTTAAATTCAATCTATATTATATTCTATTGATGAGTCAAATGCTTATACACTGCACATTATAGTCCCCATTTCATGTTTCAAGACTATGGCCTTTTCTGTTAGCAGCTTTGAGATTTAACTCCTTTTTTATTAGTACTCAAAACCTTCTTGTAATTGGGAATGCATTTACCTGGTGCACAGTTCATGACAAATTTTTTATCTTTTTTCAGGAGCCGCCCGGCTGGTCAGACATCTACACAAGAATGGAATACCTATGTGTGTGGGAACAGGGTATGCTTGATCTTCTTGATTTTCTTGTTTAGTTCATAGAATATAAAACATTATTTATGAAGCCAATCGAAAGATTTGTGTACTTACCTTAGAATATATGTACAGTTCTCATGGAAGGCATTTTGCATTGAAAACTCAGAGTCATGGTCAAATTTTTTCAATGATGGACCATGTGGTTCTTGGTGATGACCCAGAAGTTAAGCAAGGCAAACCTTCTCCAGATATATTCCTTGCTGCTTCCAAAAGATTTGAGGTATCACATCTTCATGAGTATTGCAACAATGACAATTTACAACTGTAATGTTATGTTTTTTGGACAACTCCCACCCAACCCATAAACCCCCTAAATCCAACCCCCTTTCCCACATGAGGTGGAATTTGATTCCAGGTCTCCGCTATCAATGGCCGTGGACCTTACTACCAGGCTAATGGTGGTACCTCAACTCCCGTTCTGTTGATTGACAACTGCTACACTCCTTTCTTTTTTCCCCCTCACCCCTTCCAAGGGTCCAGTTTATCTCGTACATCTCAGCAGCTATGTTCATCTTTTTACATCAACAGCTAAACTTTGATGTCAATGGGAAATCAAAAGTTCTTACAACAATTTGTGCATGATTAGGGTGGTTCTGTGGATCCTCATAAGGTCCTTGTGTTTGAAGATGCACCTACAGGAGTTGCTGCAGCTAAAAATGCTGGGATGTAAGTCTATATGTATATTAACCCCATACATTTGCTTAACATTCATTTTGTTAGACTTCCTGTAGAGATAGTCAGTTGGTACGATTTCACTACTCATGTTACTGTATTGCATATCATCACGAATAGCATTTAACGTCAAATGGCATGTAATGAAAGAGGCATCATCCTCACAGATCGTTTAAAAAGGGTGGAGGGGGTGGGATTATAAACCTTGGATCTGATAGTCTTGCTCCATAATGTTTTGAAAATGGACATTGAATAGTGTCACTGTTTGACTGTTGACACTGATATGAAGATTTGCAATAGTAGCTTTAGAAACTGAGACCTGGGTATTCCAGTACAACTTAAATAATTTAATCTTTTTAGTGTCCAATTTAAACAATTAATCATTGCAATACAGGGAAATTGCATGAATGGGACATAATATATGATTCCTGTATAACTGAATATGTTTAATGCATTTTTGTTGACATGAAATAATATTAAGATTGACATGAGATTACCTTCAGATTTTGAATTTCTCTCATTTCCAATCATGGTATGTTGTACTCTTGATAATATCGTGTGTTCTGGCTTAAAGATACATGTGATATATTCCAAGAAATCTTAGCAAAGAATGTACAGTAGCAAAGAATGGTCTCATCATAGTTCGCCCAACTCAAAAACCAGCGAACATATGAAACAAAAGTATGAGAAAGAAGAAGAAAGCTTATCTATTGTAATGTCTTTGATTGAATAGTGATATCCATAAGGAAAGTTTCAGATTCAAACCTCACACACAGAATCATTGGCTCAAAACCAGGCAATGGAGCATCGCACCAACCAACTGTATCTCACAGCAGAAAAAAGGCAAAGCCAATAATCAATTATCAAAATTGAATGGCTTGTGTGGAAGTAGCCTACTTCTAGAAAATAGACACAAAACTAGAGTTAGCAAAGAAATCAGAACTGGTAAAAACATGAGGCACTGTGAAGCTCCTTTGTGGAGGGCAGTTAGCAATCCACAGGGACAGCAGACCCAATACACATGTGACTTTCACGGCTAGAAGCCAAAATAGCTGCTGAGACTATGAAGATTGGGGTCAATATGATTGAAAATTGCATTGTTCCTGGCCTTCCAGATCTGCCACAAGGTGGAAGACCAAATAAGATGCAAATCTACCAAAAAAAGCAACATTTTTGTAATGCACAAAAAGAAATTGAGCCACTCTTAAAGGCCTCACCAGAAAACTGGAAGTGCCAAACCGTAGAGGGGATACTAACCATACCATCGAGGCAAAAGAGAATTGAAATAATGCGTGAACAATTGATTCATCTACGTTTGAACACAAAGGACTACTAGCAGAAGAAACCATATTACGTCTGGCCAAGAGTTACTTCACAGCAATAGCGTCATTACAGCATCTCCAAACAAAGAGTTTGATTTTGGGAATCAATTTTAATTTCCAAAGGTGCTTCCAAAAAGGGGCCTGAAAAGGGGAAGCCTGGAAAGTGGAGGATCGAGCACAAAAATAGGCAGATCTAACAGTAATCAAACCCAAACAAGTAAAGTTCCAAACCCAACGGTCCTCCCTTGGGGTAACATGCAAAGGGATTCGGGAGATGGCTTTGCCTCAGCAGCAGAAAGGCAAGAATGAATAAGATTTAAATTCCACTACCTCCGAGGGTAATTCTAAGGTCCCACACAAATATGACATTTGGCAGCTGGTTCTTGCTAAGAATGCAACCCCAGGTAGAGAAGGGAGCCAAGAATCCTTAAAAACTAGAGTTGAGGCCCCATCCCCAATGTTCCTCCTTAGGCCTCGGGAGAGAAGATCCCTACCCTTAAGGAGGCTTCGCCAGCCCCAAGAAATGTTGGGATTCAACGAGGCATTATGAAAGGAGCAATGGGGGAAGTACTTGCCCTTTAAAACTCTAACCCGCAATGCATCCTGATTATGCAAGAGCCTCCAACCTTATTGAGCAAGGAGGGCATGATTTTTTTTTCCATGCTAAAAGGTCGATTGTATTAAGAGAAAAAGAATAAAGTACAAGAAGAAAAGACACTTTGAACTTCCAGAGGCAGAGATAACTGAGACAAAGATCTCCAAAGACTAATCCCCACCTTCAGCATTGCCATCAGCAAGAGAGACCAAATATCACAAAAAAACAGAAAGTAAGCTAGTATCCACTAGGATTAACTAAATCGAAACCGACCTCTACCTTGAGCGTCTATTTGAAGGTCATCATGCATCTTAGTTTGCCAAGAGGTTTGATCCACTAAATTTTCTGATTTCGCTGCAGACTTGGCAAGGAAGTCTGCAATAGGATTTGCTACACGATAGTAGTGGGCGATTTTCCACTAAATGCTCTGTAAGAAATTTTGGAGAGATGTGCAGTGTTGCCAAACATACCAAGGGACTAAACCCTTCGAAGCCATAAGCACCACTGCAATCGAATCACTCTCCATCCAAACTGATGTAGGGGGGTTCCTAGGTGACTAGGTCTCCTACAAGATTAACTAACTAGGTAGGGTTAACTCAAGGGGCTTAGGTAGATAGGACCAAAGAATCTCAGCAAACACGATTAAGCATGCAAGATAAAACGAGACTAATAAACAAAGTAGCCAAAAGCAATAATAATCTAGACGGAAAAACACATAAATTCTTACTCAAGTTTCAAGTGGGGACATGGGGAAGGGAACAAACGACAAACGAATATTAGGTTTAGCACAAATCCATCTAGACACCCAAATTAGATATGCAAACAATCGATATCCTCTAGCAACCAACTAAAGTAGAAAATCAGCAATGGTTCTTTGGAGATATAACAGTGACGAAACAACTTAAACAATCGGTAAAAATAGGCATAAACAAAGGGCAAAGGCAGGTTTCAACGTCAATGGGCTGCAATGTATAATAGGGATTAATGGAGGTGGGGAGGGTTTAGTTTAATGCTTTACCATACCGCTGTTCAGATCTGAGGAGAGAAGAAGAGATCAAGGTCCTCCAAAATAAAGAGGTTGCAGTCCACCTTTAGTTGATGAAGATAAATCCAGCCGATTGTAGAGAGATCAGCACCAGCGGAGGGTAAACAACAACCGAGAGTAGTAGCAGCAGTGATGTAATGGCAGCAGTGTATAGCAGCAGCAGTGAGGTAATGGCAGCAGCGTGCAATAGCAGCAGTATTGTAACGGCAGCAGTATGTAGCAGCAGCAGTGAGCATCGATAGGGGAGGTCAGCAGTAACAAAATAGCAGCAGAAAAAAAAATAATACTGAAAAGAAAGAGAGGGAGGCGAGACAAGAAAGAAGATAGAAGAGAGAGCCGAGAGAGTAAGAGAGGGAAGAGGCGAGAGAGAAAAGTGAGAAAACGAGAGACAGAGAATCGTGAGGGGTTTGGGGGTTTGCTATTAGCCTTTTTTTCAATTAACATTCATTACTTGAACCGTGATCTAAGCCATTACATAAATATCAATTTAGTTACTAAAAATAAAAAGAGTCAATTGACTAGTAAATAAAGACTTTCTAAAAACTAATCAACCAATAAAGTAGTTTCCTAATTAATTAAAAGATTAACAAGGAAAAGAATATACTACAAATAAACTACTAAACTAATAACTAATGGGGCCCACAAGATCTACTAAAATCTGGAAAGAGAAAGGGGCTCGATCCAGCGTTGGAATGGCTGGATCGAGCTTTCCTTCTTCGTCCTTTTTCTTCTTCTTCTTCTTTCTATTCTTCCAGCCACAAAGATGGCTGCTTCTTCTTCTTCTTGCGCCTGTACACTTTGATGTCCCCATCAACTCTCCCCGGCATGGAAGAATTCACCTCTGGTGAATTAAAGCTCATGTAATACTCAAGTAGGTCTGGGTTGAGTTGTTGGGCTTCTTGCATTGTGATCCAGGTGTTGTCAATTTCCGGACGTCCATGCCACTTGACCAAGAACTCTCTAGAACCTCCAGTGTGTGTGGACACAATCCTCTCATCAAGGATTTCCTCAATTTCTTCAGTTCTCCTCGTGACCTTAGGCACAGGTGGTAACGAGGTGGGGGGAAGTGGTTGGCTTGGCTCAGAAGTCTCATTAATGTTGAAAGGGAAGTCTTCAAGGTCATCAGGATAAAAAGAGGTGAAGGTAGAGGTACCATGGTACGGGATTAGGTCTTCAACATTGAAAATATAGCTGATCTCCATGCTATCTGGCAGATCAAGAACATACGCATTGGCACCTATCCTCTTGAGTACCTTGAACGGACCTATGCTACGAGCATGTAGCTTGCTCGCTTTTCCCTTAACAAAACGTTGTGGCTTGATTCTTACCATCACCATATCACCCTCTTGAAACTCTTGTAGCCTTCTGTGCACATCTGCCTTCGATTTGTATTGCTCATTGCTCAGTGCTATCTGTCTCCTTATACCTGCATGCAAATCATGTATATCTTGAGCAAAAGATTCGGGACCGGGAGGTCCTAGAACTAGACACGATCGGATAAGGTCTATGGGTGCTCGAGGTTGGTATCCTGAACAGATCTCAAAGGGGGACAGACCAGTGGTATGGTTCTTAGAACTGTTATATGCAAACTAGGCCTGGCTAAGGACTCAATCCCAACTGGTAAGGTGTTCTCCTATGAGGCAACGCAATAAATTCCCTAAGCTCCTATTGACAACCTCGGTTTGGCCATCGGTCTGAGGGTGGAAAGCTGAGGAGAAACGAAGTTTCGTGCCCATCATCCGCCATTGGGTCCTCCAAAAATGACTAGTGAACTTAACATCCCTATCGGACACTATGGTGAGGGGTAACCCATGGTACTTGACAACCTCGTTAAAGAAAAGTTTGGCTACTATGGATGCATCGGAGGTCTTAGAGCATGGGATAAAATGGGCCATCTTCGAGAAGCGGTCTACAACCACATAAACAGAATCATGGCCTCTCGAAGTTCTTGGTAGACCAAGCACAAAGTCCATGCTAAGGTCCTGCAAGGGAATGGGGAATGGGTAGGGGAGTGTATAAACCCGTGTTTTGCTTTTGTTGTTTGGCGGTCTGGCATGTCCTGCACTGACCCACAACTCTAGCAACATCCCTCTTCAGTCCTGGCCAAAAGAATCGGTCCTCAACGTGGGTGATGGTCTTATCGCGACCGAAGTGGCCAGCGACTCCCCCAGCATGCAATTCCCAGATCAGGAAATCTCGGAGTGAAGTCCTGGGAATGCACAACTTGCTTCCTTTAAAAAGAAAGCCCTCCCTAAGTAGGTAGTCCGAGCGGTTGACTGGGTTGCCTTCACTCAAGGAAGTGAACGGCTCTTTAAAATCAGGACAGGTGGGGTATTGGTCCTTGACTCGCTCGAACCCTACAACCTCTACACTCATTGCTTGGAGTAGCACACTAGCCCCACTCCTAGCGTTGGTGCGACTGAGGAACATGTTCACCCGGCTCAGTGCATCTGCAGCAGTATTCTCGACACCAGGCCTGTGCTTGAGTACAAAAGTGTACTCTTGGAGAAACTCAACCCACTTGGCATGCCTCTGATTGAGTTTCTTTTGGGCACTAAGGTACCTCGAGCTTGGTGGTCGAGAGAATATCGAATTCTTGGTAAAGGTAATGTCGCCAATAGCGCAATGATTGGACAACCGTATAGAATTCCTTGTCGTATGTAGAATATCGTTGCCTAGCTTCATTAAGCTTCTCACTAAAATAGGCAACAGGGTGGCCCTCTTGTCCTAGGACACCACCTATCCCAATACCAGATGCATCACAGTTAACTTCGAAGACCTTAGAGAAATCTGGGAGGCGCAGGACTGGAGCTTCAGTCATAAGCTTTTTAATCTCATTAAAGGCCTTCGTAGCACTCTTAGTCCATTGAAACTCCTTCTTTTTCATGCAATCGGTGATAGGAGACATAATGGAACTAAACCGGTAGATGAACCTTCTGTAGAAAGTGGTTAAACCATGGAAGCTTCGTACCTCATGAATGTTAGCTGGCTCAGGCCACTCTACAATCGCCCTCACTTTCTTAGGGTCAGCAGATACTCCCTGATCTGACACAACAAATCCCAGGAAGATGACTTGATCACTCATGAAGGTGCACTTCTTGAGGTTGACAAAGAGTTTCTCTTGTGAGAGCACATGAAAAACCTTCTGTAAGTGATCCAAGTGGGAAGACGGGGTCTTACTATAGATGAGGATGTCATCAAAGTAAACCACAAGGAACTTGCCAATGAATGGTTGAAGCACTTGATTCATTACCCTCATGAAAGTGCTAGGTGCATTTGACAAGCCAAAAGGCATGACTAACCACTCAAAGAGGCCATCCTTTGTCTTGAAGGCTGTCTTCCACTCATTTCCAGGCCTGACCCTAATCTGGTGGTACTCGCTCTTGAGATCAATCTTCGAAAAGATCAAAGAGTTGGCCACCATATCCAACATGTCATCAAGCCTAGGGATAAGGAACCTATACTTGATGGTGATCTTATTGATGGCCCTACTATCAGCACACGTACACCAGGTGCCATCTTTCTTTAGCGTGAGCAAGGCAGGTACAGCACACGGGCTAAGGCTTTCCCTAATTAATCCCTTTTGCAACAGTTCATCCACTTGCCGTTTGAGTTCGGCGTGTTCTTTGGGATTCATTCGGTAATGGGGTAAGTTCGGGAGAGAGGATCCTGGAACCAAGTCAATAGCGTGCTAGATGTCACGTATAGGCGGTAACTCATCAGGTAGTTCCTCAGGGAATAGCCTCTCAAATTTCCTCAACAAGGGTTGCACTTCTCTAGGAGCCTCAGTGAATAAGCGTGACCTATCGGTATTACTCTGTACGGTAACTAGAGCATAAATCACCCCTGACTCGTGACACTCTCCTTCAAATTGTTATTGATTTAAAATGTTGAGTGTTTTGGTGGGGGCGTGTTTGGATGTACTTCCCTTGTGTTCTGGAACCCTAACTTCCCTAGGGAGCGGGTGTCGATCGATCTTCTTCCCTTTGAACTCAAAGACATAGGTGTTAGACTTCCCGTAGTTGATGACATCCCGATCATATAACCAGGGCCTACCTAGAATGATGTGGGCAACATCCATCTCTAGGACATCACACCACACTCGATCCTCATATCCTGCAAAGTGTAGGGGAACTAGACACCTCAGATTTACGGGAATAGTGGACTGATCAACTCAGGCAACCTTGTAAGGCTTGGGGTGGGGTTCAGGTTTGAGGCCCATTCGAGCAACAGCGCTCTTGGTGACCACATTCATGCAACTCCCACTGTCTATGGCGACGCGGCAGTTCTTGCCCTGATGACATGTGTAGGTGATGAAAATATTAGTTCGTCGCCAATCGTCGCTATTCTTAGGTTGTGAGACCATACAACGCACAATGCCGAGCTTGAGGTCACCGGCCTCCTCGGTGTCCTCATCAGATATGGTCTCATCTGGCTTATGGTCCTCATACTCATGGTCCTGAAAACCCTCTTGGTCACTTTCCTCAGGGGTCTGCTCTCCTACATAAAGATTCCTACTGGGACACTCTCTGGAGAAGTGACCAAACCCACGACACTTGAAGCACTGTTGTTTCCCACTACTCTTGGGCGTTTCTCCCAAAATTCCTTTACCCTTGTTGTCAAATTGACGCTGTGGTGTAGTAGGGGGTTTTGGGAATCTAGTTGAGCCTTGGGGTGGTTTTCTAAATTAGGACTCCCCAGCTTGGAAGCTCTTCCTTTGAGAATAAGTTCTCATGGAGGATTCCACCTTAAGGGCTATCCTGAAGGCCTGTGGAACGTCTCGCACTAGGTGGGGTGCCATACGAGACTGAATTTCGGAGTTGAGCCCGATAAGGAATCTGGATAGTGTCTGCTCAACATCCTCCCGAATACAGCTTCTAATTTTTAATTCATTGAACTTGCTCATATACTCGGTCACAGTCAATTTCCCTTGCTTCAGGGTATTCATTTCATTCAACAATTGGAGCCTATAAGTGATAGGCAAAAATTCCCTCTTGAGCCACTCTTGCATCTCTACCCAGGTGGTGATTGGCTCAAGCCCTAGGTGGTCTTCCTGGTACTCTAGGTCTGTCCAAAAGTCCTGGGCAGCTCCAATAAGCTTGAATTTAGCAAACCGGTAGCGGACTTCCTCTGGCATATCATAGAAATCGAAGTACCTATCCATCTGCTTGATCCAATCCAGAAGGATCCTAGCGTCAATCTGACCATCGTAGGTAGGGGCATCTACCTTAATCATCCGTCTGACATCAAAGCCCCTATCATAGTGCTCATAGCCCTCATCATCTTCATATTAGGTTTGGCGTCTTGGCGGTGGGCCTCGACCCCTACCCTGATCCCTACCACGCCTTAGGCCTTGGAAGTTATCCCCTATCTGGTCATAACCGTCAGTCTGGTTATTTTCGTGTACTTCCTCAGGGTTAGGGCCTCTGCCCCTAGGTTCAGTACCAGTTATGTTACGGCCTTGCCGTCCATCAGGGTTTTGGGCACTTGTCTCGAGGGCAGCCAACTTATCGGTAAGGGCTTGGAGATGGATAGTTTGTGTTTCCTGTATGGTTTGAACAGCTTTCATGAATTCAGCCAGTTGCTCCGATTGGGTGGTGGTGCTAGGAGGGTCAGACATATCCTGGTATGCTCTACCACTACGAGTGGACATAAGGAGATGGGCAGCCAAAGGTACGGTTGCCACCAAAGACTCAAGGTCTACTCAGGATCTCCAATTGAGATAAATAGTTAGCCCTTTCAATCTTGAGGTCAGAAATCTCCCTCTCGAGTATATGCCTTTGGAGGGAATAACGTCCAATGCTATTTGGTCCCGTCAACTTAAGAAAGAAAAGGGTGTCCTCTAATCTATGGTATTGCTCTCTTAGCTCAGACTCAATCACGGACAAACGGTGATGGAGACTAGACCTCAAAAGATAAGACATGTAAACAAGGGACAGCAGCACTTAATTACCCTCAACCTAGACAAAACCATGCTCTGATACCAAGATGATGTAGGGGGGTTCCTAGGTGACTAGGTCTCCTACAAGATTAAGTAACTAGGTAGGGTTAACTCAAGGGGCTTAGGTAGATAGGACCAAAGAATCTCAGCAAACACGATTAAACATGCAAGATAAAACGAGACTAATAAACAAAGTAGCCAAAAGCAATAATAATCTAGACGAAAAAACACATAAATTCTTACTCAAGTTTCAAGTGGGGACATGGGGAAGGGAACAAACGACAAACGAATATTAGGTTCAGCACAAATCCATCTAGACACCCAAATTAGATATGCAAACAATCGATATCCTCTAGCAACCAACTAAAGTAGAAAATCAGCAAGGGTTCTTTGGAGATATAACAGTGACGAAACAACTTAAACAATCGGTAAAAATAGGCATAAACAAAGGGCAATGGCAGGTTTCAACGTCAATGGGCTGCAATGTATAATAGAGATTAATGGAGGTGGGGAGGGTTTAGTTTAATGCTTTACCATACCGCTGTTCAGATCTGAGGAGAGAAGAAGAGATCAAGGTCCTCCAAAATAAAGAGGTTGCAGTCCACCTTTAGTTGATGAATATAAATCCAGCCGATTGTAGAGAGATCAGCACCAGCGGAGGGTAAACAACAACCGAGAGTAGTAGCAGCAGTGATGTAATGGCAGCAGTGTACAGCAGCAGCGTACAGCAGCAGCAGTGAGGTAATGGCAGCAGCAGTATTGTAACGGCAGCAGTATGTAGCAGCAGCAGTGAGCATCGATAGGGGAGGTCAGCAGTAACAAAACAGCAGCAGAAAAAAAAAAATAAGACTGAAAAGAAAGAGAGGGAGGCGAGACAAGAAAGAAGAGAGAAGAGAGAGCCGAGAGAGTAAGAGAGGGAAGAGGCGAGAGAGAAAAGTGAGAAAACAAGAGAGAGAGAGAACCGTGAGGGGTTTGGGGGTTTGCTCTTAGCATTTTTTTCAATTAACATTCATTACTTGAACCGTGGCCTAAGCCATTACATAAATATCAATTTAGTTACTAAAAATAAAAAGAGTCAATTGACTAGTAAATAAAGACTTTCTAAAAACTAATCAACCAATAAAGTAGTTTCCTAATTAATTAAAAGATTAACAAGGAAAAGAATATACTAAAAATAAACTACTAAACTAATAACTAATGGGGCCCACAAGATCTACTAAAATCTGGAAAGAGAAAGGGGCTCGATCCAGCGTTGGAATGGCTGGATCGAGCTTTCCTTCTTCGTCCTTTTTCTTCTTCTTCTTTCTATTCTTCCAGCCACAAAGATGGCTGCTTCTTCTTCTTCTTGCGCCTGTACACTTTGATGTCCCCATCACAAACCTTTATGAGATCCATATCCTTAGCTTGCTATAAGCCAAGAAGTAAAGCACGGAACTTTGCAACGAAGTTTGTGGTAACACCAAGATAGATTCCAAAAAAAGAAATGACTCCCAAACTACAGTCTTTGAAGAGACATCCCCAACGCTTGCTTTCCCAGAGAGCAACCATCGATGTTGAGTTTAATCCAGGATTTTGGAGGACGGCACCAAAATACCTCATGCAAGATCTTATGCCGACACTAAGGCCAAAATTTGTCTGTAGTTTCTTAAAACTCCGTTATACCTGCGTGAATTTCTTTCAAACCAGATAAAATATGGAGTAAGAATGAATCCTGAGCGCCAAGCCTCTTCTAGACCAAGGAGACGAGATTTTTGAGACCACCATTTGCTATACTCCACCATAGAGGCATAGATGTAGATTGCATACTCCAAGCTACTCCATAGATTGATGCGAAGGAAGACCAAAGAAATCTTGCACACTCACATTCTAGCATGCATGCAAAGATCACATCTAGAAGGGAGGTAGATCCCCTTGGCTTTGACCTTGTCATCACATGCAAGCTTCTAATGAAGAAGATGCCATCCAAAAATTGACTAACGAGGTTGGAGATAATGACCCCAAATAAGATTGGCCCGTCCCATCTTTTGATTCTAATTTCTCAAGCCTTCCCAAGTAGATTTAATAGAAAAATTCTCCAGAGGGGAAAACACCCAACTGCACATTCGTTTGTTTGGCTCTCAGAGATTGAATTTTCCCAACATTATAAAAAATTTCATAAAAGACAACATCCTAGAGGGAAAACCCAATGGCCATCTTTATAAGGGCGTCGACCTTAGTGTCTTGACCCTGAAATAGAGAGGGTCAAGAGAGGACATATTTTCTATAGGAGAGGAACCCAGCCACCTGTCAGGCCAGAATAATATACTTTCTTCATTACCAACTGCCCATTGCTCATTAGAAGAGACAAACTCCCGCACCTTCTTAATTGCCATTTATATAGAGGAACTTTTATATCCACCTTTCATTGACCTATCTGGGTTGACAAATCTAGCACAAAAAAATTTAAGCATCATCGATTCATGATGCTTTATTTTATAAAATAACTTACAAAGACAAGCCTTATTCACCTCCCGAAGACGGCGAATTCCAAGCCCTCCAATTTTTGGTCTGCACACATTGTCCCATTGACAATGATAGTCAGTATTACTTGTCCAAATAAATTTCCTCATCCAACGTTTGATCGTCTGGATAATGGTTGCTGGCCACTAGTACACTGCAAAGTTGTGAATGGGCATTCCTGTAATTACAGAGCGAGCTTTGTTCTTGTCCATCAGAGGAAGCATCCTATTTTTTGAAACTCGATCTTTGAAAATCTCCACTCCAAGGTATTGAATGGGCAGAGAACATATTGGGCTTCCCAAAATATTAGAGATAGAACGCCTTATGTGGGGAGCAACATTACCGAAGAAAAGCTTACTTTTCTCCAAGTTTACTTTCTGACTCGAAAACTTTTGGTACTTTATAAGGAAAGAGCTCAAACTCTTACATACTTAGCCTATGTGTTTGCGAAGATGAAGATATCATCGGCAAAAAGGAGGTGACTAGGAACATGAGTCCCTCTTGGACCTGGGAGGGCCATTAAATTCCTGGAATCAAGTATATTCGACAGACCCCTACTCAAAACATCCTCTACAAAAATAAAAAGAATAGTGGAAATAGGATCACCTTGCCGAAGCCCTCTCTCCACCCCAAAGAAACCCCAAAGAAACCAATTAGACCACCATTGAGAAGAACACAAATTCTTTTAGATAATAAAATCTGGTGAAGCCATTGAATCCACTTGTTTGAGAAACCAAATTTCTTAAGGACAGAAAAAAGGAATTTCCAAGATAGAGTGTCAAAAGCCTTCTGCACATCAAGTTTGATGCCCATGCCCCCTCCACGCATCGAAGCATACATCAAATTTGACAATTCTGACGCCAACCACACATTAGGAGATATGATCTTACACTTATGGAAGGCACCTTGCTCTTTAGAAATCAATCTGGGAAGGAGATCTGATAACCGAACAGCCATGATTTTGGATAGGGCTTTATTTCCAGCGATTAGGCCCCTCAACTTTTGGGATCAGGGTAAAAAAGCTGTTAACACCTTTGGAATTTTCCCAGTGAAAAAGAATTGCCTAACCGCCCTGCAGAAGCTTTCGCCTACTATATCCCAGCTAACTTTGAAAAATACACAAGAACATCTGTTGGGACATGGGGAGCTGTCCTGGTTGAGATCCCATACTACCTGTTTTTTTTCCTCCATTGTAGGTATATACTCTAGCATAGCAAGATTGGTCTCATTTAATTCCTCAGGAATGCATTGAAGAAGATCTAAGTGCTCAGTGAAGGGAGTTGATCTATGAAATCCTTCGTAAAAATTGGAGATATAAGAAGATAGCTGGTGACGCCCTGGGATGAATGTTGTGTCTTCCTTCTTGAGGAAACATATCATATTTTTCGCTCTTCTAACTTTGACTGAAAAGTGAAAAAATTTGGAATTGCATTGACCCATTTTCATCCATTTCTATCTAGCTTTTTCTGCCCACAGCTTCTCATGATTCTCTCCTGCTTTAAGTAACCTTGTTTTGGCATCTGCTTCCTTGGAAAAAAGATCATCATCTATGCCTTCGAGCTCAATTGCATCCTAGACAACTTCAAGGTCATTCCTAGCCGCCTTAAACTCCACATCAGGATTGGGGAAAGCAGATTTCTCCCAAGACTTCAAGTAGGCTTTAAATTCTTGAGTTTTTGCGAGAGCTTCAGGATAGGACATACCCTGTCATTACCTTCCCACGCAGTTTTAATTGTTTGTAGAAAGTCCTTATGCTCTGTCCAGAATTTGTGGAACCTAAAGGGAACATTAGGAGGCCTAGGAATTGCTTCAGAATTGATAAGCAGAGGAACGTGGTTAGAAACTGAGATTTGAAGAATCGATTGAGTACAATCCTGAAAGAAATTCAACCATTCCTTATTATAAAAACTTCGGTCAAATGTAGCAGCTACATTACCTCTTCGTTTGTCCAGGTAAATTTCTTCCCCTAAGAAGGAGTAGTTATCAAGGCATAGGTGTCCGCCATTGCCTAGAACTCGGCAGTTGAACCCAGTTGAAACTACCCGACCCTCTCTTCTCGTGAGATTGAAGGGTAGCATTGAAGTCACCAAGGGCAATCCAAGGGAGGTGAAGATTGACCAATCCAGCCAAGCTAGTCCAAAGAGCTCTCCTCTGCACTCAAGAACAACTGGCATGAATTTGAGAAAGTAATACCGATTGCCCTTCCCAAATCACTGAGATCATCACCTGCTGGTCTGACATTTGCATGATGACAGATTGTAGTAGAGATTTTCTCCATAGAACCAAAATATTCGGATGTTTATCATAGTGGTTGTTGTGAATAATATCAGCTGCATATCCAAATTTGTCGAAAAATAAAGCTGGAAAACTAGCTGAATCCACCATTGGTTTGCATAATTAACAATTTATGGATCCCTTAGTGTTAGACCTGGTTGTCTGACCACTTGTATTCTCCTTTGCAAACCACCCCAGCAGGGACATTGGTTTGTTCTAAACTTCTAGCTGCATCATCAATGAGCACATCGGGAAGGATCACAAAGATGCGACCCTCCCCATCCTCCGTTTCAAGGATGGAGGAGATAACCATATCCATTGTTGCCGCTCCCTTATTTTTAGATTTTTGACCAGGATGGGAGGATGAAGCTACAACAGTACCTCCACGCCCTCCCCATCTGGCTGATCTTGTTACAACTGCATCTCTTGCAGTTTCGGTGGTAACACGAGTATCTTCTTGGGAAGGGACAATCCTCACTCATCTCTCTATATGATTATCTCGCACACGATCTAGAGAAACAGAGGGAGGAGCAATGGCATCTACTTAGGCAGTGAGACAGCATCAGAGACCTGCTCATCGCCCTCAGTCCCAGAACAATCACCTGACCCATAACACGCTTTCACACCCAAATCCTCTCCATCGGTTTGAAGAGGATCAGAATCTTCTATATGAGGATATTTTTGATTGCCAACAACTAATTCCGTGGGAAAAAGGAGGAGAAGTTGTTGCCACCGTGTTAGTTTCCAAAAGCGCATCTCCTTCCTTGTACCGAACCTTCAATTTGTAATATACTTTCTCGAGTTGGACTTCTATGAATGGGAGGAATTGGAGAAATACTAGGAAGTTAAGATCCCCTTAGTGATCCCTCCGCTGATTTGACCCCATTCGCCCTTAAATGGGTCGAGTTAACTCCATCTTCTTCCACAAAAACTGCGCCTTGAATTGCCTCTGCCCGATCCTTCTCTGATTGACGGTCATCAACCAAATGTTTCTACATTGATACTTGATAACCCACCTTCCTGCAGTAACCACATCTGGTCATCCTGTCCTAAACAATCATTCATTGCCTGAAGCAAAATTCCTTTGTGGAGCTTGGTTCATGACGTTCCACCTGTATGTCTTGAACACGGGTGAAAGATTCTGAAGCATCAATCTCAACTGGCACGCGTGCAAAGTGGCCTATTAATCCTTGTTGAATTCGATGATCCAGAGCAACAGGCCTACCCACTGCCTTTGCCATTGACGATAGCACATTCTCTTGCCAATATTCAAGAGGAAGGTCAGGGAAATGAACCCAGACCAACTTGGTAAAGACCTGTTTCTCGTGAATATTGAAGTCAGGTTTTATCGCTGAAACCTGATCAATTGTCCCTTGAAGCAAACATGACTTCTCCGCCAAACTTCTGCCATATCCCCTTCCGAAGAAAACTGAAAAATAACATAGCCTTTCCCCGGTGGGTGCGTAATCACCCCTTGTCTCAGGTTCCTGGTCTTGGCCGCTTCTTTCTTGAGGCTGCTTAGAGGTCCCAGACGAAAATTAACATGACCAATCAATGCAAAACGTAACTTTTTCTGGACACTTTCACAGTCTTCTTGTGGGATGATCACTCGAGTGATGCTGCCTGCCTAAACAGGCTCTACCAAGAGCATCGATTTCAAGCCAACTACCTCCACCAACGACATTGGCGAAGGATTTCTTCTGAGGAACCACTCCTATCACTTTTGTTGCTTCCTTCTCCCTGCTAATACCATCCGTATGGTTAGTCTGACCTGATGGACCACGATCTACCTCCTCCCTGGCACCACCATCACCCTTACTCGATGTCTTTGTTTTTTTGCTTTTTTTTTGTTTTTTGTTTTTTGTTTTTTTGTTTTTTTGTTTTTTTGTTTTTTTTTTTTTTTTTTTTTGTTTTGTTTTTTTCTTTTTTTTTTTCCTGGATGAAGAAAACTCGATGTTTATGTTTCTCCTCCCAAGTGGCCTATGTGGAGAGTTAAATAAATTGATCTGATCCTTTTGGTTGATGCAACTGAATTTAACAAGGATTTTCTTCCCACCGCCGAAAGGAGGCTTTCCTTCCAACCCGAAAGTTTATAGCCTGAACACGTTCCACAATTAAAGAGAACAACTCTTTCTGTGATCGACCAAAATCAGAAGGCAAGCCTAAGTACTTCTGTAAGTTTGACACCACACAAAATCCCAATGCCAATGAAGCATCCTCTTTAACCATGGAGGGGATATTAGGACTAAACCAGACATTAGACTTTGACATAGTTAGCATCTGCCCCAAAACCTGAAAATAATCAGATAAGCCCCCAAAATCTTATGACCCTCTGCACTACCCAGAAGGGTGAGATACCAAAGGGCCAAAACGGTTTATGGAGACTCCCGAAATAATTTTTTTAGCTTCAGCCTTCTATTTCTTTAAAAAACAGAGTTTTTTGGCTTTTGGCACCCTGTGTATTAAGTATATCGGTTCAATATAGTTCTGTACATAAATATTTTTGTGTAGACAGTTCTGAATTTTATCCACACATATTGGTAATGTCTTGTGGAGACTTTGCACTCTGGACAATAGTCCCAACATGTATAGAACACATTCAATGCTTATTTCTACTAAAATAAGCTCACTTCTTTGATTTCTCTGAATAACTTCCATTATACAAATTGAGTTAATCCAATTAAGATCAGAAAACAGGCAGTTTTGGGTAATTTTTCAATTTTGAGGCAAGTAGGGAGAAGAAAACTTTGAAACCAGGAAACTCCTGGTAATTTTCCCAATCATGATTTCAGGTCCTTGGGGTTAAAGCTTAAGGTTTTTCTACTTCATATTGATTAAGGTACTAGCTAGAGAAGGAAATTTAAGAATTTAAACTAAAATTTGAAGTAAATGTAAAGTGAACAGTTTCAAGAGCAAGAAACTAGCATGGAAGGTATAGGGTTAAGTATGGAGGTGCTAGACCCTCAATGCTTGAACTAGAATTAAATTAAATCAGATTCTTGAACAAAGAGCATTACTGGAGTTGGCACCATCAGAAATTATACAGAGCCAGCACCTCCCCAACACACCCCCAAAAAAAAAAAAAAAAAAAAGAAAATGTTGAACAAAGTAATACTTTAGCTTTGTCCAGTATTTTACAGAAAAAAGATTATAGACCAAATGAGGGTTTCAATGCCTGAAAATATGAACACAACAAAAATGGAATTTGGCCTGTTGGGTTGGTTGGTGTTCCAATTAACGGGTCAGATTCTAACATCGGTGGTTGTATATATTCATTGTCATTTTGGGTCCTGTACCTAGAACCGTTTGAACCAAAGGAGATGCAAACTGATCAGAATTCAATGCCTACAATAATTTAAGTAATTTTATTTGGATTTTTGTACTTGACAGGATCAAATTGTGCTTTTTTCCAAATGATTAGATTTGTGTATTGTTTCTATAAACTGGCTCTGATTATTGTAGTTTTGTGAGATGTTGTAAGCTTCATTTTTTTACTTTCACTGTTTGGTTGTTCCAATTTCATGCTCATTGCGTCTCTTTTGGCTTTTGTCCCCCATCCCCACCCTCTCCCAGAATAACTCCCCCATTATTACTTTTCTTGTGCTCTGAGACACATGTGCAAGCCATCTTCTTTGGAATCTCTGTCTTTAAAACCTTTAGCAAAGTGTAGTTCCCCTAAAACCTATCAAAAAGGTTCCTAGTTATTAGCTGAACATTCTGGGCTGTTATCTTTATCCATTCATTTTCTGATTTGTATGTTTTGTTCGCGTTTGACATGCAGGTCTGTAGTTATGGTCCCAGATCCGATGTTAGATAGTTCTCACCATAAAGCTGCTGACCAAGTTCTCAGCTCACTGCTGGATTTTAATCCTCGTGACTGGGGCCTGCCCCCATTCCAAGATTTACCGGCCTAATTTAATGCCACTAACTTAATGTCTAGTGCTGCAGTATAGAATATGTAGAAGTGACTGCCTGGTACATCTGATTTTTCAGAAACATACAATCAGATTTTTCTTTTACACTCCAGGTTGTCCACATTATTCGTTGGACTTTGTTGAGACTATTCTGTAGTTTCCTGTAATCTCATTAGCATCTACATTTTTAATTTCATTTGGAGGACACAGCTTCCAGTTAACTTTGGATTCTATAATTGCCAAGTATTTGTATGTGTCTGGTAACTATGAGGAAGAAAGATATAAAACCTTTGAGATCAAGAATGCTTATAAGTACCACTTTTTATATTTCCAATTTCATGGGAAGGAAATTTGTCTTCAACTTAAGATGGTAGTTATAGAAATTTTGTATATCCTACGGTGACAGATGTGTTAGAAGTCTAGAAACATGTCAACAAAATGTAATTATCTTGCTCCAGAATGAAGGCCAGTGCTGTAACCTTGTTCATGAATAATTCGTGACTTCAAAAGAAATTTAAGTAATTGTGCTTTTATAATTTCCCGAAGCTCAAAACATAAAAGTTGTAGCTCTATGAGTCATCTTTCATATGGTTTTAAGTACTGGTATCGTATCGCCTGAGATTGATACTTGATACTTGATCAATTCAGATCAGTTACCCATATCGTTTCAGTGGTAAAACAGTACAAAAAATGTATTTTTTTTTTTTTTAAAGCAAATGCAAAAGTGATTGATATGCACGGATTCGATCTGGATCGATATCATATCAGTATCATTAGAGACCTATGCCGAGAACTAAATCCTTGATTGCAACTCAACTAAAAACAATTGAGCCTTTTCCCATATGAAACTGGGTCGCAGATATGTGGATCCTATTTCACCATTTGACCATTCAAAGCAGTATCATTGTCGAACCTAATCCATGCATGTCTTCTCTCATAATACGGTCGAAAGTTATTTTAAGACTTCTCTTGCTGTTTTTCTTCTCAAAACTGTTTGATACAGTAGAATTGATGTGATTTGTAACAAAATTGGTCAGCGATTGGATTGAATCATAGACTAAAACCATAGGAGGATAAAGCTGGATTTAGATCGTCTGTACTATTACAGGGCATGTAGCGCACATCCAACGATGAGGAATGCTTTGTGCTATGTTTGAGCACCTTGGGTTGCATGTCTGAGTGTTCCTATCGTTGGATGTGTGCTATACGCCCTGTAATGCTACAGAGGAGGATGATCCCACTAAGATCCCTTGTTCCGTATCGAGCCCCACACAAATAAAAGAATGATAAAAATCTCTCTATGCTTAAGATGTATTCTACGTCTCCTCACATCTATTATTTTTTCAAATAACATAAATACTCATTCAACAATAAAGTGAGAGGTGTATAGGATCCGATTCCTCTACGGCGCAACAGGGGTGATAATGCACATCCAACAACCTAGAGCACTCAAACACAAACCCCAACACATGCACACGTGCCTCGACATGCTCTAGGACATTGAATATGCATTGTCACCTCTGCTGAGCCGTAGAGGAGCCTCATCTGGTGTGGAGTACCTTGTTTGGTCAAAGAACCCTCTGCCTACACAAATATTAAAATCAGAAATAGGCCATACATGAACTTGCACAAACTTATCCTTTAAGGAACTATTAAGAGGTAGAAAAAATGTTTCTATGGGAGAGTGTGACCCTTATGCCTAGACACATGAAGAGTGAAGCAACCGACTCTTTGGATACTTTCTTATGCATTCCCATTAGTCCTTGTGCATATGCAAGAACTGTACTTCCTCATCACAAAAAACACATCCCGGAAGAAGTATTAGCTTGGCCCAGGCCAAACTCAAATTAGACCAGCATTTGGCCAGACATATGCTTGGACCAAACTTAGGCTTAGCTGAGAATTAAGGACACGAGATGGCACATCGCACACCCTGCATGCGTACCCTAGAAAAGAGAGTAAAATTGACAAAACTCTTTTCTAATGCTTCGTAGTTGCCGACAAATAAAACCTACCTTACATGGTTACACATATGGGAAGAAAAAAGGGTGCACGTGCAGTGCAGTAAGCGTCGTTCTCACGGGGGCAGAAGATTCAACTGCTTGACGTGGTGGTTAACTCAACACGTGAGTCGGTGACCCGACAAACCCATGATGTTGACCCTTTAGATCTCTCTCTCTCTCTCTCTCTCTCTCTCTCTATGTATATTTCTCTCTTCTTGCTTGCTTCACATTTCCTTGTCATTATCGCCAATAATAATAGAAGAAAGGAATAGATATATAAACAATCTCTAGTCTCGAGAGGCTCCAAGCCATGAAGCCGACGAAGCCACCTTCGTTTTCAACAAAAAAACTAACACTGCCAACTAATTAAAAACACAGGGCAAGGGCATGGGCATGGGCGGCTGGGGCAACTGTCTTTCTACCACCTGCCATGCGCCCATGCCCATCTCTCTCTCATCTTTGTGGCGCTTTGTCTCTTCCTTCAATTACATCACCATCTCCCCCTCCCCCGGCATGAGTGAACGTTTGTGTTGGATCAAGAGAAAATTCAATTCGTCAACAGAGACAAAATGAGGCCCTTATATACATGCTAGTCTGCACTATTTGGATTTTGAGGTCGATTCTTATTTAATTTCTTTTTATGGTCATTAACATTCATGCCTGAGCAACGTTGGGCAAGCTGTGGTACTGTTGGTGGCATGGTTTGAGTAGTTGAATCCAGTCGGTCAGAATCGGTTGGATCATAGCAGTATCGATTGATTTTGATTTCAATTCTTGACTGGTATTGTATTGATGGATCGATATGGAAGACATCAATTCTGGTATTTTAAATCATGATTATTGGTAATTCAAGACGCAACAAATGAGTATAATACATGTTGGTTTTTTTTTTTGGTAAAATACATATTGGGTTTCAACTCTTAAATTTAGTAAGGAAATTGAGTCTAATATAATTCGATAATACGGCCTTTTTTTTTTGGTGGGGGGGGGGGGCCTTTTGAAAAGGAGAAACAGATTTAACTAGTTCAGTTCATTCCCCCATTTTTTTTTTTTTTCTTTTTGCACTAAAATTTAACCAACTCAATTAATCCTTGGATGAAAATGTATTGGGTTTTGCTAACATCAATGTGAAAAAAATCTGAAACACAATGAATAATTAGATATTTAAGAACCAATGATTGGACTGTGACATCTCATAATCTGAAAGGTTAGACTTCAGAAAGTATAATGTATAATGCTGCATTTGATATGCATTCTTGGAAAGGTCAATAATGCATTTATTCCAAGAAATCATATCAAACATAGTCGTAAGTCTGAAAAGTCAGTTATATAATTACAAACACTATTAAATTATAGTTGCATAGTGAAATCCCATGAACCATGATTTACAGTTAGATCATAGGTGTTTGAAACCCACAAAATTTTGAAGTTGAGAATATGAAATGACAAATATAGAGTAATGATGGTAATTTGAAAAGTAGCAGCAGTCTTTCCTCCATTCTTCCAGGTCTTCGCAAGGTCTGGAATTTAGTCATGGAATCTGAGCATTGGGTTGTTGGAGATGGCTTCTCCATCAATTTTTGGTATGACAGATGGTTGGGAGGATCGAGACTAGTAGACTTGGTGGATGTTATTCTAGGAAATGGTGGAGCTCTGGTCTCTGACTATATAAAGGATGTAAAATGGAATTTGGGTCAATTGCCAGCTGGTATTCAATATATCTCATCTCAGATTGAGTTGATTCCTCTCCCTTCAATTCCTATGAAGAACAAAAGGGTCTGGTCATTGACAAAGTCAGGGAAATTCTCAGTACCTTTTGCATGGGAAAGACTAAGGGACAAAAGCCAAATCAGGGCATGGTGGAGTATGGTTTGGTTGAAGGGCCTTCACCCACGCCTATCAACCTTTGGATGGCGATTAATGCATGGCGCTCTTCCTTCTGATGATAAAATTGCAAGCAAGTCAGTCCCTATGGTATCGAGATGTTCTCTCTGTGGTAAAAATGAGGAAAATTTTGAGCATCTCTTTATTCATTGTGAGTATTTTGTTTCTTTATGGTCATCAATGCTGAATTTTTTCAATCAGATTTGGCCTGGTTTTCCTGAGATTGAAAGTCTATTCTCATGGTGGAAAAGAAAAGGAAGAGTGGTGCCTTGTGGTAATGTCTGGATGTCTATGGTAGTTATTATTCCTTATCATATTTGGAGTGAAAGAAACAGAAGAAGGTTTGACAACTTGCATGCTCCAATAGGTATGAGAATAAAATCCATTCTACAGGACATCTGCGACTTATCATTTTTAGTCCCAACTAAGGTCATAACGATGGCTGATTTGTTGCTTGCTAAAACCTTGGGAGTAGTCACTGCCGAAACTCGAGCAAATCGAATCCTAGAGCTTCAATGGAGTGCCCCACCGTTTAATTCCTTCAAGTTGAACATCAATGGTTGTTCACTTGGTAATCCAGGGTGGTCAGGGGCAGTGGGGAATTATTAGAGCTGCAAATGGGACCAGTTTAGTCGCTTATGCTTTCTATGAAGATGTGGGGACGAATTTCATGGCAGAGTTTGCAGCATTTTTCCATGGGCTGAAGCGTGCAGCTGAGAAAGAAATTAAAAATCTGATAATAGAGTGCGACTCTCAGGTTGTTGTCATTTGTGTTCAAAAGCAAGCCATTCCCTGGTGTTTTCAGCAAATGTGGTGGCACTACAAAGGCTATTTGGATAAAATCTCTTGGAGCATTATTCATTGCTATCGCGAGTCAATACAGTGGCGGACAAATTAGCAAAACATGCAGCAAGAAATCGAAGTTCCAATGCCTGGGTTTCATTGCCCTCTTTTATTTTGTTTGATTTGGTTTGGGATTTACAGCATAGACCTCGTTATAGATTCTTATAATTTCTTTGCTTTAGATCTCTGTTTTTGCTGATGGCTATACGAAAGGTAAAACAGTTTTCTAAAGAGTCTTGATTTCCTTTTTTCCTTCGAAGCTCTGTTTTGCTAATGTCCATGCCGAAGGTGAAGTAGGGTTTTGAAGTGATTTTGTATCTCTCATTCTTTCATTATTTCAATACAATTGCTGACTTTTAGCACTATATATATATATATATAGTAAATAATTAGTATGTCCAAATGTTTAAGATCATGGAGAAGAATTAAGGTGTGCGCGTTAGATATGTTTTTTTAGAACGCATACCAAATGCAGCTTTAGTTTAGTTGGAACAAACATTAAAAGAAAAGAAAAACACCGATTTTTTCAATTTAATTGTCTCATTCATTCGATGGATCAAGTTTCCCTAAGGCCAAGGTGAACGAGAATCCATTTATTACATGGCATTAGGGCCACTTGAGTGGGGGATGCATGATCTGTGACCCTACTAGGATCACGTTATGAACCTCACTACGTGGTCCATGGAAAATTTTTCCTCATTCAATTTTCCATTATAATCTAGTGGAGTTGATAGCCATAGTTGTGGAACTTAAGCTATTATTCTACTAACTGTTGACTTGACATAGATGATTTAGTAATAAGTTTCCTAATTGGATAAGCCACCAAACTTTATGTTGATGGCACACTAGTTGTGTCACATGGAGCAATGATGTGGTAGTTCAAACTGTTGAACATCTAAGGAATAATTTGGAGTGCCCTCATATTAAACTTCAATAACTGAAATTCAATCATATGATTTTTCTTGTATTGGCATGTCTTCCATGTATGTCTATATGCCATATATCTTCATTGTCTTAAATATTTTTCATTAGTTTTTTTTTTTTTTACTTGGTACAAAATATCTGTACTAGTAATTGTCTAAATAGGAAGTGTCACTGTATCATAATAAGGTTGGACACGGGGTAGCCCAAGTGAAAAAAGAGATATTTTGCCATATAGACAACTTTATTTTGGAAAAAATTTGAAATTTGAGTTGGGGATCTCTAGAAAACAAGAACATAAAACGATGTAGAAAATACTTGAAATTGCACACAAACAATCACACTTTTTTTTTTTTTTTTTTTGCTTAAGGTCAACAAGAGTTTATTAAAATAAAGAATGAATGGAATACAATTGATCCCAATTGGGCAACGATAATAGAATAACCTGATCTCCTCACCTTCGGCATTCCCATCAGCAGAAACAAAATCTGATTAGAGATGGATCAGATCCTAAGCTCCTACTCCATCTTCAACATTAGGATCAACATAGAGGGAAGCTAAGACATCATGGCCAATCTACACTATAAGATCAAAGGATCACTTGAAGCGCATCCCATCAATGTCATTGATCGTGAATCTTGTCCTCATTCCATATAACAGAAGTTCTTGAAGCAGCTACATGCTTTGCAAGATTGTCTGCTACCGTATTGACCTCTCTAAAGCAATGATAAATGCTCCATTGAATCCCGTATAAATAGGTCAGTGGAGATAGCTATTTTTGCCTGAAAACCCATGGAATAACCTTTCTATCTAGACACCAATCTACATTTTGAAAGTCACACTCGACATAAATCCATGAAAGGCGAAGATGCATGGAAATATTAATGGGTGCAAAGAAGGGCAGCAAACTCCGCATAGTAATTTGATGTTATTCCCTCAAAGGAAGAAAACAACATAGAGGGCGACCCTCATAGTCCCGAAAGATACCCCAGCATCAGCATAACTAGGATTCCCCAATGACCACCCATCAATATTAATTTTCTAGCAACCAATCAATGGGTGAACCCAATCCAATTCCATAATTTCTTTTTGTTTGAAGATAGCTCTCATCAAACGCAAAGTAGAAGATAATAGAAGCTCTTTCACGGACTTGACCTTCACCGGATTTACACACGGTAGATTATGAAGGTCATTAAAAGTTGCTTTTACCACAAAACTGGCTGTTCTGCAGACATGATCGTATTGCCTTCTATTTCTTTCAAATCAAAGCTGGTGGAGAGTGTTAAGCATTACAAATGCCTAGATCTGTTTAATAGGAGCTGAAGTAGTTTTCCATCTCCACCACAGTAGAGCTCTTGGATAGAAGGAAAGCCCTGCCAATGAAGATCAAAAACCTTCAAAAGACTCATCCAGACCTCACATGAAAATCTGCAATCAATAACAATATGACCTAGAGATTCATTTTGTTCCGTACCATGAGACAGCTGGCTCATGTTTGCGAATTCCATCCCAAGCCAAAGAAATTGAGAAGAGACCTGACTGAGTAAGAGACCGGACTCTTCTGTCATGGAACCGGACATAAGGGGGAGGAAAAGTAATGATTTGAGATCAGAGAAGGTGCATTGGAGAAGAACAATCACATGGTTGCACACAAGGATTATTGTGGTTTAACAAGATTGCCTACATCCAAGGTTTGGATGAGATCGCTTCATTATCAATGGAGAATAGTGTTACAATCACTCATCTTCACATCTCTTTCAAATTGATCATAGAGAAGAATCCTCTCTACAAATATAGGGCACAATCCTATATAGATAATTTACCAAAATATCCACATAGCAAAACCCTTGCTACGTATATTAATGGCCCTTCACAATCAACCCACTTATGTAAGTAACCGAAAACAAAATGTTGTACCTCCAACATGACCTTGGTGTCTACCCATCCTCAAAAGTTACACTCCATCCCATCTACCGTGCAACAGACATAAGTGACCAGACCAAGAGTTTTCTTGCACCAGCTAGACCAGGAATAGGAGAAAGTAAAAATGAAATACTAAAATATCATTTACTATGGTAAGCTTGAGTTTGGGGAGTAATTTGGATTATCAAATGTGAATAGTAGAGAATATGATGTTAATAGAAGTAGTTAAAGGTGAAAGATGGGCATGGCTAAATAGTAGCAAATATGATGTTAAGAGAAGTAGTTAAAGAAGGCAGCCATGAATGAATTTTCTTCTCTAGAATTTAAGACCATCTTTTAGAACAGCTTCTTTTTTTTTTTTGGTAAGTAACTTCTTTCCTCTTACCTATATAGGTTTGATTAATTGAACTCATATGAACAAGGCATGAATAGTCTAGTTCACATCAGTAATGATATACTTGGTTGCTCGGGAATTTAGTATCTTGTGATGGACATTTAACACTAGAAGATGAGCCTTATGATCAGTTTTTCATTAGAAAAATGAAATCTTCATGTGTATACAAGTGGCATACGTCTCCGGACAACCAAACGTATCCTGGAAGTATGGTATTAAATTTGAATTTTAATATATATATGTAAATTTATAACTTTTCCATGTTAAGGGATTATAATAGGTTGAAGGTGATGAACTATGTGGGGCCAGTTGAGAGAAATTCATTATGTGACAGGTGAATCCTTCATATATATGAGAATTGGTCTGGGATGTTAAAATTGCAGAGTGGCTTAATTTCCTACTGCCATTAGTCTTTTTTTTTTTTTTGGGGGGGGGAAGGGGGTTCTGATGGGCAAACTCATGCCTCAAGAAATAAGAGATTGTGCATCAATAATTTCCATTTAGTGTGTGTGTGTGTGTGTGTGTGAGAGAGAGAGAGAGAGAGAGAGAGAGAGAGAGAGAGAGAGAGAGAGAGAGAGAAGTTTGAATCTGAAAGGGACCTTGCTATTTGACGACTTCTAACTAAAGTGGTTCCAACCCTAAAGGGTCTCTATAGATGAGTTACTACAGTTTGAAACAATATGATGCGAAATTATAATAATGAGGTGTTGTAAGACATCAGAGCAGATGATTACGTGGACTTGGTCCCTCCAATTTCTTACATTTGCCATTTAAAGTAGAGATGTGAATGGATTGAATTCGAATAGAACAAAATGCTACCATATCTATATTCAATTAGCTTTTGAATGGATTCAAATAGTTTTTCAAAACCATTTTTTCGAATACTGATTCACTTGAATGGATACAAACACCCTTTGAATAAGAATTTTTTACTATATATTTACATCCTTAGTCGAGACTGGAGAATAAAATTGTGAGTTTGAATAGAGCGATGCATGGTCTCACTATCTGCATTGAGCGACGGGAAATCAAAAAAGACGAGAAAATGAAGGGTTAAATCCACTACCCCAGTAGGGTTGATATTGAATTATCATACCTAAAATTACATAGTTTATGTTTCGTTACTTGTAATATACTGTAAATTTTACAAGATATTTTATTATTATAAAAATTTATTATACATTATTATTTAATTATATTTTTTAATTAAATATAAAAGGTTCATATATGAATTGAAATATCCTTATCATTATCCGATTCAAATAGATTCAGATAGTTTTCAAAAACAGAATTTACAAATACAGATTCCTCTAAATGGAGACAAACACAAATTGAATACAAATTTTTGACTACTTCAATAATTAAAGTATGAAAGAACATCATAGAAGGGATAAATTGATCTACTAAGAACTGAAAATAGAACTATTTGTATTTTTTAGGCAATTCATTTTGTTTGTGTCACTAGCTGTAAGTCCTTTTCTAGGCAAAATCCATTTCCAAGTGACATATTAAACCTTTAACCTGTGCATGCCTTTTACATTTAATAATGTTGATATGTTAGGAGTTACAGAGGTATAATTCCATATTAGTTATTTGAGACATTGGAGATGTCTTAATATACCCTTGGTCAATCTCTAGCTCATGCCTAAAGATTTTTGGTTGGACCCTCAAACTTGGTATCAAAGCTTAGGTTCCTTTGTTTTTATCTTAAGTTGTTTGTTAACCTATAGAGTCAGATATGCTAAAGCTATACTTGAAGGGGAGTCTTGGGATGTTAGGAGTTACAAAAATATAATCTCATATCAGTTAGTTCGATCAGGTCCTTGGTGCCTTATATACTTGAGGAGCTACGTCCACCTAATAGCTTAATCTTTTGGGTTGGACCCCTAAGTGATATTTCATGGGTTGTTTCACTTTATTTAACATAGTATTAGATATGTAAGAGAGAATGTTGAGATATTATGAGTAATAGAGTTATATTCCCACAAAATAAGTTAAGAGTTGTAGAGGTATGGCCCCACATTGGTTATGGGACCTTGGATGTGTTTCATATACTATTGTGTTATCTTCACCTAAGAACTTAAACTTTCGTGTTAAACCCCCACAATGTGTATCCGATGCTCTGAGTTCGTCAAAGGCCGTGTGCGGGGCACTGTAGCAGGTGCACGAATCCCACATCGGAAGTGCTAGTCCACCACCGCGATCATATAAGCCCTTGGGCGCCTTCTCCTTGCAACCATGGTTTTGGGGAGAGAACCCGGGCTAAACCCAGGGCTTGTCACTGTTCGTCAAATCTGGTATCAGAGCCGGGCGGTGTTGTGGATGTGTATCCGATGCTCTGAGTTCGTCAAAGGCCGTGTGCGGGGCACTGTAGCAGGTGCACGAATCCCACATCGGAAGTGCTAGTCCACCACCGCGATCATATAAGCCCTTGGGCGCCTTCTCCTTGCAACCATGGTTTTGGGGAGAGAACCCGGGCTAAACCCAGGGCTTGTCACTGTTCGAGTAGAGATTCATTCATTAAAGGTGTTTGGCAATGCAATCAGTGAGCAATCTGAAATTACATAATACAATCAAATTACTATAGAAATCATCTCTCCTTTTTTAATTATCCTATGAATACTAATCGAGTGTGTAAAACTGAAACATCGATTCGTTACACTGATGGCCACTAGGTTAGTAAGTAGGAATCTTCCAAGAATTTTGTTAGTTTTATTTAGGGTTTAATTAAAATGAAAATTATCTAATACGGTTTCTTCAATAACTCTGCTATGTTGATTCTAGACTTTTTGGTGGGGGACCGGTTGTCTTTACCAAGATACTAACCGATTGAGCGTATAAAACTATGATCAGAGGTTTCTAGGCCGAGATGACACTAAACAGTAACTCATGTTAACAGCAAGGTTGTCAAATATGAGAAGTTTCTAGTTACCTTCTTGCAGATTTGGACATAACTTATTTTCTATCATAAAATTTTGCAGTTCCTATCCTCATCAAAGGGGTCCTCATATAATTTTGATTTCACTCATTCACAGATCAAAGTACTCATTTTAAGAAATCGAAAAAAAAAAAAAATCCCTTTTGATCACCCCAAAATTAGAATAAGTTGATGTAATTTCTCTCTCTCCTCATCTTGAGCAACAGCTTAGATAGATTAGCCTTGCAAGGCCTTCAAAACGAACTCTTTTATTCATATCCATATCAGAAAACTGGAACTTACATATGATCCTAATCCTCAATACCTAGAATGTCTCATATCCCCTTGAAAAGGGTTTTGTTTTGGATATACCTTCCTTCCTTTCCTTTCCAACACATACCTTTAATAAGTAACAGTATTTAAGGTAAGATGCAGTTAAGATCTTCCTAGTCCCCTTCTCGAATTCTCCTTCACTGGAATTATTCGAATTCTCTTAGCCACACGAACAAAATCCCTACATATGTACCACAGAAGAAAAGAAAGATATCAAATCCCTTTTTTCTTCATCAAACTTTTGATAAATTTTCTTTTTATCATATTAAATACGGAGGGATCCGATGCATTAGTACTGGTAGGATAATTATTTTGATTTTCGATGAATCAATAAAGAAAAGATACGTACTTCCAATTAAGGTCACCGGCAAGGAGGAGATCATCTTCCATATCTTCATAGGCGACGAGGTGACCAGGCACCGCATTCGAAAGATCGAGTTGGATCTCCGATGAGACTCCTCCAGTGGCATCGGGGGCGGCATCAACAAACATCTGACGCAAGGCCTTCGCGAGACTCTGGTAGCTGGTGTGCTTATGAAGGCTGATCCTCTGGCAGATTGAACGGCCTTCTAACACAACAGTCAACGGTGGAATCACGGTTGATAAATTATCATCTTCACCACCCCTCAAGAAGGAATTATTAGTATTAGTAGTTGCACCGTCAAGCCTTGCAAAGAATCCGGTGGAGTTCCGACGTTGATTTTGGGCGGCGCCGCTGGTGAGTCTCATTTCTTGCCACCTCCTCTTCATGAAGTCATGGTGAGAGTCAAAACCGTTCATGGTTTCTACTCTCTCTCTCTCTCTCTCTCTCTCTGAGTGGGAGAAGATTGAGGAGAGAAGCTGGAAAGAATAGGGAGGGTTTTGTGATTTGTTGAGTATTTGTTTGCTTTTTTGAATTATAAATGAGAAGAGCACAAATGTCGGGAGTGAGTGCAACCGCCTCTTACTTCTTCGTGCTTTCCTTTTCCTTTTTCAACGCCATTAATGGCTGTAGTTACTGCTCCTCCTTTGGAAAAAATCTAACATAGGAGCAGGAGGAGGAAGACCATCTTCTACTACCATAGCTTCCCCTCTCAATCTTCTCCTTTGATATATACAAGAATTTGAGAGAGAGAGAGAGAGAGAGAGAAGCTAGTGCTTACAAAAGTGTTAAGTGGAGATAGGATCCTGTTCGTATGATCACCTGGTTCTAGGAATCACCATCAAACACCTGTCTCAATTTTTATTATTACAAGGATAAAGAGGGATATATTTAAAAACAAAAAGAACAGATGTTAGATGCTGATTCATACGACTAGATCATCATACGAGCAACTGATCCATTTCCGTATGTGTGTGTATTAGAGGTTTACTTGCAAGAGCAAAAGTGTTGTCTTTGATTTGATTTTTTGGATTCAATTTAACTTAGTTTATGAGATTTCTTATTAATAAGCAATCTTGGGATGGTGATTGGTCGCGTGATCAAGAAGTTATCTTCCATTTTCAAAACGGGTTTCAAATAATGCTTGGATGTAGACAGCCAAGATTTTGAACTTTAGATTGGAATAATTTGTAATGGGATCTGTGTGTATTATGAAGATCTTTGGTCTACTGTTGGATGGTATATATATATATATATATATATACACGATTGGCTGTGCAGGTTGGTTTTATAGTATTAGGATGCTTCTTGTGAATCGGAATTTCTAGGCTTTGGAAACGACCGCCGCTGCGGTCGGCGAACGGCTCGCGAGTTTGACTGTCATGTGGTCAGGAGCCTCACGTCATTTCTTGTTTTTATCTTTTCTAAAAAATATTTATTTAATTATTTTTTATTTTCCTCTTCACTACGAGGGAAGATGGCATGATTTTGGGAAGAATAGTTTGAAAGTGGACCGGGTGTTGAACCGGATGTGGTCTGACTCTGAATGGGTTTTCCCAGTTTAACGATGGTTTTCCACAAGACAAGGGAACCCAACCATAGAACATGATTATACGTTGTTTAGCCACCAAATTAGTTCTGTTTCAAGACCGTGCTTCAAAACATGCTTTTTATCTATGCCTTCATACCATATATAGTCCTGAATCTTGCCTAAAATTTTCTAGTTTTGAGCGAGTTGGGCCAAAATGGAACCAGGGTCAAATTCGATTTGTTACTAGTTTCGACCAGTTTCAACCTGTTAAGAAAATATGTCTTATATTTTCATAGTTTTGATCAGATTCAATCGTTAAATAGCAAAGTTTCGACTAATTTTGCGTTTTTTGACCAACCCAGTTTCGACAATTTTTGATAGTTTCAATCAGTTTTGACCAATCTATGACATATCAAAATTTTCCCAAAAAATACATGGCTTAAACCATTTTGATCCATATCTCAGTTTCAAGTTGACTCGAAACCCTTTCTAGAAATCAAAATTCTTATCCTTCTTCATACTAAGAAAATTTTGACAGTCAACAACCGGTTGGACCACGTGATACATAACGTTGAAGTGGGTTTCTTCAAGGGCAGATTGGGTGGTATCTGTTTGATCCGGTCCATCCTGGTCTGGCCTGATCTTAAAGCAGTAGGGGTGGTACTGATAGACGAGTTATTGGGCAACTTGCATGCATTATAGGAAAGAGTTAAAACTTAGGATGATGGACCTCAGCTCTCAACCATCATGCTTGTTTTACTTATAATTATTGGATTAGTTTATTTGTGGGGAGTATTTGCTATCTATCAAGTGTAGTGCATGCTTCACTTATTATATTAAGAGTTCTTGTAGACTATAAACTAAAAGCTTCCTTCCACATTGTTTCACACTGCTTTCATTGCTTACTACCAATTTTTTTGTTTCCATTTCCATTATCGAAAAATGAAAGGAGAGATGGAGTGTGAATCTCATTTTACCTATCTCAATGTGAATCCTGATCGTTCCTTTTTATTGAAATATTGAATATTCAGTTTTAGAAAAAAATATTATGCATGAGATTACAAGAATAACCTTGACTTCTTGTAGATCTAAATCAAATCAGATCACTCACATCGTTCACATAAAGTTGATTTGTTAAGTCCTCTTTCTACCCACCCAAGGTCACGAGATCATTGATTAGGGCAATTGGGCCATCAACTATGTAGTTGAATAATTTAATCATCTAAGCTTTGGTTGTGACTTGTGAGTTGAGCTAGCAGGCGTCAAGACAGACTGGACCACTTCAGAGAAACTCTCTCTCTCTCTCTCTCTCTCTCTCTCTCAATTGCACCTTAGTTTTGGGTTTGGAAATAGTCATCACACTCAACATAAACACCAATCCATTATGACGGCCATGCTCCAGCTGGTCGGTTGGTTTATTAATATATAACCAAAGCTTAGACCTGGTGTTTTTTATATTTGTATAAGGGATTTTCTTATTGTTGTAAACTTACTTTTTTGTACTCATTTTATTTTTATTTTAGGACAGTCATATGACACAGTATGATGTATGACGTGGATTGTTGGGTAGTAAAGAAGCATCATATAGATAAATTCAATGTATCAAAAATGAGAATGTTGAAATGGATTTGGGACAAAACTAATGAAGGATAAAGAAAGAAATGATTATATTAGATTTGATTTGGGAGCAACTCTGATACATGATAAATTACGAGAAATTTGTTTGACATGGTATAACCATGTTCAACGAAAACCTATGGATATTCTAGTATGGAGGACTAGTTTGATTCAGATTGAAGGAAATACAAGAGTTAGAGCCAGACGTAAAATGAATTTGAGAGGTGGTGAGGAATTACATGCATAGCTTAGGCCCTGTAGAAAGTATGATATCAAATATAGTTAATTGAAAGATATTGATTATTGGGATGAGACTTGAGTTGTTGAATCTAAGAAATAAAAATTAACAAGATTGTGGGCCATATTGTTTGCATTGGAAACGAAATTTGACATGTGCACCATTCTAAGGGTGCTCGATCTATTTAACAGTGGAATTGACCACATTAATTCACCATGTGGAAAAACCAAAACTTAAATCTAGACATACGTTTTCTAGACTGGTTAATGTAAAGAGCCCTTCCACACCTAGATTTGCCTTGGCGGTTTGGCATTGTTCACTTAAGCGCATGCCTGAGGTTTGTGTAGACACCTACTTTATCATCACTCGGTAATGATGACAGTGGAAGGCCACTGAATCTCGACTCTCGTTAAAGACTTGGATTGTAAGAAAAAGACTATAATACCCTCACTTGTCTAAGGTTTATAAAATGTATTCTCAACCAGTTTTGAAGTGATAAGAAGTGTTCTCGCGTTATAAAATTGAACTCTAGCCAATCGTGCAAATCAGCCACCAATTAATAACCCTCACCTTGTCAATCAAGCCTCGCTGCTTGTTACACTTTTTCAACAATTTTTGGGCTAAATATGTCCTTGATGCTTATATCATTAGATAGTGGATAGAAAGATCTTTCCAATAATATATTGCACATCAAAATTGAATGAGTAAGTTGAAAGTTGTGGCCCTAGGCTGGGAGGCTATGGCTTAGTCAATCAAAGGCTACCATGTGCATGGGCTTTTGAGAATCGTGAGGAGTGGTTTGAGGTCCTACGAACACCCATCGATAGAAACCCAAGAGAGAGAGATGGCTGATGAGCACAATAATGTGTGAAATCTTAGGGATATAAGTGTACATTTTGCCCCACTTTGGATAGTACTACTTCTGTTTTTCTTATTTTTTTTTAGTTTTCGAATCTACAAGAGAAAGTGCTTAAAGTGAATCAAGAACCGATCCAAGCTTGAATTAACTTATCCAAAGGTGAGACCCACTCATTGGTACCACATCCTCTCTCCTACAAAATCCTGAAGATTATTCTCTCTCCTTGCCACCTCACAAGATCTTGAAGATCTAGGCAGAGATTCCTTTCTGAGTTAGTCAAGATTGCAAGATATTGGTTAATATGGCAGAGAAATAATATAATTTGTTAATTTTAGAAATAGATTCTCTCTTTCCTCACACAATATCTCAGAGAATGAGGATTTTTATCAAGATTTAATTTAATTTAATTTTCTTTCTTTTCTTAAAGAAGACTTGTAGAAGGAAGGAAGCAAGACCAAAGCCCTATAAAAGCCCCTTCTTCCCCCCTCCTATTAATTATTATTCCACTTAATTTATTTTCTAGTTCATGCTTAGTTCACTTCTCTCTCTCCCTCTCCCACTCTCTTTAGTTTTAGTTCTTCTTTATTTTTGCTTTAATTACTTTTGTAATAGCTTTTTATTTCAATTAATGCAAGCACTCTTTTGTTTTTATTCAGCCTTTTATGTTTATGATTTATGCAATTGAGTTGTAATTTTTAAGTTATAGGTTCTAAGCCTAGATCTAGGTGACAAGATCACGAGTCGTGGAGCATCTCCTTTTCAAGTTCAGTTTTTTTTTCAAGATTTGTTTTCTCCAGGCCTAGAAATTTCAGATTTGGTTCATTCCAAATCTGATTTTTAGGATTGGCAGTATCTCAAATCACCCAAGCTTTCAAGTTCAAGCATTGATTCAGGTAGGTAGGCTTCTTCAATAGTCTTCTCTCCCCCCTCTCATTCCCTCTTCTGACTACCCTTTCTTTCTTAATTTAGGATTTTAATTTCAGTCGTTATATTGTTGCTTTCCCTTTCCTCCGAGGTTTATGGCTAGTGTATGTGTTGGTTTTGCCCCTCTTAGCCATAGAACTATCATTTTATTATTTTTATTTTAATTACTCTCATTTTCCCTAAAGCCAAGTAGAGTAACCCTTGTAAGAGTGACTCTTTGGTTAAGTAAGAAAGCTCATATTATGATGCATCCATCGGGCTAAGTAAAGAAACCTACTTGTGAGCCTCTCTAGCTTTATCCTATTTCTTTTACTTTATTTTTATTTTAGTATTTTTTTTTCCTTCATTGCTTTTGAATTACGTGGGTTGTTTATTTTCAGTTATTTATTTATTTAATTTTAATTGCGTTGCTTGCGTATTTAAGTTCTTAGATGACGAATGGTTAGGACATTATTTTAGATTCATATGTTTAGGATGGTAGTTATAATTAGATCACAACCATTAATCGGTTCACTTTTGCATTATTAAAAGAAACAAAAAATAAAGTGGTTGCTCTCCCTGTGTTCGACCTATAACTACACTAATCCGTATGCTTGCGGTTACATTTTAAATCCTAACAATGGCCTACAAGGGCTCCTCCCCTTTCAGCCCTAGTCTTTTTTTTTTTTTGGGTAAATCTTTCAGCCCTAGTCAGAGATCGAAGTAAGGTTATCATCTTTTTCTTCTCTCTTTTTTTTCTTTAGTGTGGTGTTGTATGATTTAATGTAGCAGAGTATAAGGTATTGTATGGCCAGTGGCCTTCTCTACTGGTGGCAATGACATAGGTGGAGCTAGGTTACTAGGTTTCTTTTTTATTGTGGTTTGTTTGGATGTGTAATTCTTTCGTTCTTTTTAATATAATTTTTCTTCCTAACCTTAAGCAAAAAGTATAAGGTACTGTAGTATAATATAGCGTACTATAGCATAAATAAATTGTAAGGTCATGCAAGCATGAGTAGGTTTTAGTATGTGGTGCAATAATATACTCCAGCTAGATGAATATAGTCACATATGTGGGTTTAGGACATGCGCCTTTGAGAGAGCATTCAAACTTTAACATCTACGTAGAGACCGGTTTCATACCATGCAATGAGTCCTTAATATCTTCCATTCTCCATAACTGACCCTTACCTAAATTTCTAATCAAACAATTAAATTTTGAGTCAACTAACTCTACCCTTTTCAAGGATTGAACCCTCTTCGACGAGTCCTAGGACCTTATCTTAGGTGACGATTCCTCTTTCTTCTAGAGAAACAATTTTTCTTTTCTTTTTAGGACATTGCACCAACTATTTGGCTAGTAGATTCACAAGGGCAATTGCGTGGATTGCTCCCCCCTACCCCAGTAAAGGGGGCACCCAATTCCATATTCTAGCCCACTAGTAGGCATTGCTGCACCAAAAGAAAAAAATGAAAATGTAATGAGCTTTTTCAACAAAAAAGAAATTCTTTTTAGGAATTAGGACAACAAAAAAAGAAAATTAAATAGGTCAAAATGCACCCAATGACATAAAGTTCATTAAAAAAAAAAAAAAACCAAGAAAGTTTGTTAAACATTGCAATCCAAAGAATGAAGCTTGGTCAGTAATGGGGGATAAAATTGTGATACCACTACACCAGATGTGCAGGAAGTTTAGGTATGTTAGTAATTAGAAAATAAAACCATATAATATAGTAAATGATAGGGTTGTCAATGTTGATGATGTTGAGAACTCACCAATTAAGGAAAGACGATCATTTGTCTATGGGGACAATGATAAGATAAGCATCAAGAGGAAAGGAAGAGAGAGAGAGGTGCTAGCATAGCCTTCTCCGGAAGCTCAGAGAACTTTTCCTCACTATATATTTATGTAAGAGGTCCCTTTTTCAATTCCATAATTGGATCTTGATAGGACTGACAAAAGGATTAGAAGAATAAAAATGCTCCCATAAGTCATAACGCCTCCTTTTAATACAATTAAATGATTTGGACGATTGTTGGAAAATCAGGTTTTTTGACCCGACTCGTTCGGTAAAAAACCTAGTGAGTCAACTTGGTTAAATCCAGTCAGGCCGAGTTTTGTTTTTTTTTTTTTTTTTTTTATATATATTTAAATGCAATAAATATATAAATAAATGATAAAAATACAGAAAAAATATGAAAAAGGCAGAAAAAGAAAATTACATATCAATAATTCGAGGGTTGCAGGCAAGAGTCTTTCTCTTGGTTAGAACGTTAGGTTAGGGTTAATGATTAGAAAATATAAATTATATCTTCCAATAATCCAACTTCCAATAAAATAAGAATTTTGGATTTAGGAATACGGGAAGTTTCTTGGGTCCCAAGCTCCTTTTGGTAAAAGGAAAGGAGTAGGAGAAGTTACTAAGTTTGGAGTTTGGGGATTTGGGATTGTAAAGAGATTTTATTTGATTTTTTTTAAGTGCCTTTTGATATAATGACCAGATTCGGTGGGTTTTTCAAGACTCGGCCAAAAAACCGAGTCAATGTAGAATCGTCTTGACTTGTCTAGAGTCTTTTTTTTTTTTTTTTAACATGGGGCAAGTCTTTGTGACTCTTGACTAGGAATCTCAAATTTTGACTCGACTCGGGCGAGTCTTTCTGGTCAAAATCTGGTTTTCCAACTATGATTTGGACTACTCCAAATTCAATAAATGAGCTGGGTTAGCTGGTTGTCTACTTATTCCCTACCGTATTTGGTATGAAATTAAGGATTAATAAAATATTCGAGGGGAAGATGAATCCGTCGGGATTTATTTTAAGAGTTGTCCTTGATGACATTATGGAGGCAGCTACAATGAATCTCTTCACTAAGAATGATGGAAGATTTTTCCTATCTAGAAGATTGAATTTCAAGGTAAAGATGTCATTGTTCTTCTACTATTGGAAGATGAGGTGGGTGGCCCCTATCCATGGATAGATTAAGCTTAATATTGATGGTTGCATTTTGGGAAACCTAGGGTATCAGGTGCTGGTGGTGTGTTTCCCTATAGCTCTGGTAGAGTTTTGACATGTTTTGCTAGCCCTCTTGTTGTCATGTCTAACTTCAAGGCTGAACTTTCTGGTTTGTTAATTTATTAGATTCAAAATCACATAGGAGCTTAACATTGAGTGGTTGTGGATTGAGTGTGACTCACAATCTGTGGTAATTTCAATGCTCAGTCGCTATATCCCTTGGTTTCTTTAGCAATAGTGGAGACACTTCTTTTCTTTCTTAGAATCAATCACATGGAGAGTAATGCACTATTTTTATAGAAGCAAATAAGGTGGCAGATATTTTGGTAAAAATAGGTGCAAGCTCACTTGTGTCTTCAATTTGGAGTGATTGTCCGAATTTTATTTCTTCTGAATTAGTTGGGGTGACCAGCAAAGGCCTAAATTCAGATTTAGATAATTTAGCAACTACTGTCTTTAAGTGTTTACTGATGGCAATACCAAAGGTAGATTTTATGACTTTTGTGAGTTTTTTGTTTATTTGTCTAAGTATGCCTGGACGTTGTACTTGTACGTTTTCTTTTACTTTCTTTATTATACATTGTTGAATTCTAGAAAAGAAAATGATCAGGATTGACCATGAACTTGGGATCCCTAAATTTTATGTTATTAAAAATATTAGTTGAGAGTTTGAGACTAATCTGGACAAATCGTCTTTATGTACCTTTTTTTTTATCAAAAGAAAAAACATTAGGATAAAAACGCAAAAATTACATCTACATTAATTGTTCCCTATAATGAGATATGGGAGTTGGTAACTAACTTAATACCTATATACAAAAACAATACATTTTTCATCTAAATATTTACATACTTAAAATATAAAGTCTTTGAAAAATCTAATAAATAGGAGAATAATTGCCAAAGCTAGCAAACTCGGTGGTTTAGATCAAACAATCGAGCCATATCTATACAATCTATCCACGTCTCCAGCTCTACATGCCCCATCTCCAATACCCCTTTCAATCCCTACCGCCCCTTCATTTGTGCTTCTCGATAGTATCATGTAACACATGCTGGCTGGCCATCACTATCTCGACTCTTAACTATCAAAGCATTGTAAATATTAGGCATCTTACCAGGGGAAAGGCTAAATCCAATACCAGACCAATGATTTGAGCGACACATTCCGGTTTTTTTCTTCAAGTGCAGCAACCCAGTACCAGAAGTAGTAGGATTGATTCTCATGAAAAAGAATTGAAATATTTCATTTCCTGTCGGAATAAACATATAGATCCAATCACTAGAATTATTAATTAATCACAAGTGAATACTAATACTTACTACTTACTAATAAATAAGTAGTGAGCATTGATAGAATTATCTATTGTGGGAATATAGGGTATCACTTCACTATATAGGATGGAACCCTTGTACCTGAAGTAGAAAGCGTTAAATCTGTTCCTGAATAACTTCATTCAAAAGAGTTTCTACTTCCTCAGTGAATGTCTTAAAAGAAGATATGATTTTTATATACTGAAGTTTAAAGAAATTTCATTACCTATCCAATTTCTAACGAATCAAGATACCCATGCGTTCCTAAAATCCATGTAGATGCCCAAATAAAATTATGATGAAATTAGATCACTACGACCCACCCATCTGCTCCATTAGATGGATCAAAGTTGTGATAGCAAATAAGAATCAAATGATCCCTTTTTAGATCAAAGTTGTGGGAATATGGATTCCTTCTGACTATAATTATAGATCACCTCTGCATATTCTCTTTTATCGTAGTTCTACTCGAAACAACACAGGTCGTGCTATAACTCTACGAAGCTTTACTATTCCCTGGGATTGGCTTTGGGCCTTTCCTGCGCATCTTAGGTGGAGGGCGAAGAAGCCCTCCTTTGGGGGGCTAAGCCATCAGTGAGATACCACTCTGGAAGAGCTAGAATTCTAAGCTTCTGTCAGGACCTACAGGCTAAGGGATAGTCTCAGGTAAACAGTTTTCATGGGGGCATAGCCCTCCCCAAAAGGTAATAGAGGTGTGCAAAGGTTTCCTTGGACCGGACAGGTAATCTTCTAAATACAATTCATATTACAACTCGTAACAAATAGCATCAGCAACTCTTAAAGGAATAATAGGATAAATTAAGTAGCAATTCCACACACTATGAATTTTAACAAGAAAATGATGTTATTCTCAGTACCTTGAATAAAAAATCCATTAATATGCTACAATCCCATATCAGTCATATGGGGGGTTGATCCCACATCAGTTTTGAAAGAGATTTGACGTGGGTTGATATGGTCTTGGATTTCACCTTGTAAGATGGTTTATGGGGTTGAGTTCTTCCAAGTCTATATCAATGGTATCAGAGTAACCGATCCTTAGTCCAACCTTCACGCTGAAGGGTGACCTGGTGATAGATATCACTATAGATGGAAACTAATGATCTTTACCATGTCTCATTTTTCAGCATACTAAGTTTCTCAAGGTAGGTAGAATTTTATTAATGTTATTCCACAACCAGAAACCATTATTTGGTTTAAACATTTGATCCAATAAATTTGCATTTGTAAAATACAATATCTTAAGAACTTGGGCCCACAGAGATGTAGGACAAGTCAACAGCCTCCAGCCAAGTTCAAGGATGAGAGATTGATTATGGGTAGGTGTTTTTAGGTACAATTATAGTTGAAAAAGAGCATGCTCATTTAAATTGGTATTTACAAACCTAATTGATGTTGTTTAGATCCAAGTTTACCATAAAAAACACATTCTGAATTTAACTTCACATTTTCCACTTTAGGCATGCTCCTGTGTTTCAAACTTCTCCATGCCCTAAGGTATATAATGGAGTGTCTGATACGAGTTTGGCTCTACCCATATCCATTTGCCTCGGGGTTGGATCTTTGAATCAGATCCATTTTGAATTCTAGTTGAATTCTAAGTAGGGCTGTTGCTCATCCTGTCTTATTCAACTCCAAAGCTAAATCCAGATTTTTCGTATAAAAATGAAAAATAACTAAATGATCTTAACTTTGATGGAGTTTGGATGGATAAGCTGATTGGGTTTGGGTGTAGGAAGCTGAGGGTGTGCTTTAGCCCATCGCGTTTTAGAATTTGGGCCGACTTGGATGGATTTACACTGGGCCACAAATCATCTGTTTAATCAATGGGCATGGGCTTGCATGCCTAAGCCCAACCTATTTAACTGTATGGATACCATCCCGCCTTCACCCTTTGGCCCCCTCTAATATTTTCCTCTCTTCAAGAATTATAAGAAGTGCAGTAATACACTTTCCATGTACAAAATCAGACCTAAATCATTTTTTACCTATTAAATAAGGAGAAAATAATGGCATTATTTTTAAATTACTTACAAAGTATTTGAAAACCTATTGACTACTACTAAATATTTTATGAATTATTTCTTTTCCAATCATTTGATTTGATTCTCTATATAAGACGTACTGGCAGACTAGGGTAGTTTAATGTCTGTATGTATCTGTTATGTGGTACTATAAAGTAGAAAGAAATTATAAAAATTATTATTATTATTATTATTATTATTATTATTTATTTTATTTTTTTTTCTTGGTGAACATGGGACTTAAGTGTTAATGTGTTATATCAGCTTTAATGTTACCTTATCTCTAATTCTCTGTATTTTAGAAGATTGGCACAATGGGGAAACTTACGCAAGGGATCCCCCTCTTGACTTGTTTCACAAGACAGAAAGCTATGAGCTTAGGCAACTTTAAGAGGTTTTCTAGTCTCTATAAATAAATGATGAGGCGGGGGTAAATATATAGACATATTTGGTCCCTTCATTTTTTTTTTTTTTTTCATTTGGTTTGAGCTACTAGTCTTCTTCTTTCATGAATTGTGAACTTGATTCAAGAGCTATAATCTGTTAAAGAATTTGCATTTGTGAACCAACATAAAATCCTAAAAAATCAACATATAACCCTAAGCCTCTTCTCTAATTAATTGAATAAACTATTGTTACATGAGGAATAATTCAGGAATAAAATTTTGTAGATTTTTCATTTTATACTTTGTTAGCAACCATGTCTTGAATGACTCGGCGAATCACTAAAATTGAATAAAAAAACAAAAATCTGGTTAAGAGTATTGAATACTCGCTCAATGTTAAGAAGTGATAATTAAGACTCAGTTAGAGTCGTATTTTCACTCGAGTTGACCAAAACTTGCCGAGTTTCCCCCTCTACCCTCATTTCTTGTCTATAGATGATAGGTGCCTCCTGTAGCCAATTGTGTGTATTTTCTTTCTCATTAGCTGAACAATCAAAATTCACAAATTTTTATTTTCTGATTTTTTTCTCAATTTTATTATATTTTGTAGGGAAAAGGTTGGGTATGCCGATATCAAGTATGCTAGCACCCCATGTGTCTATCTCTCTCTTCCCTTTTTCTGAAATGACCCCCATATCCTTCCTGAATGATACTCCATCATGTGTTCCTATTGGTGCTATCCGCTAGCATACTTGATATTGGTGGCATACCTATCCCTCTCCCTATTTTGTATTTTATCTGGGACAAAGAAGCTTGAAAGGCATTATGACCCTATACTTAATTAGACACAAGTGAGGACAAAATGACCGCCCACCTCACCCTTCATGAAAGGCACAATTTCACCCTCGTTAATGCTTTCGTGCACTCTCCCATTGGCCCCTACGTTGATGCATGAGCCACATTGTCTTTCAAGGAATCGTCTCCCTTTTTATTTTTTATTGTTTTAATTTATGTATTTTTTTTTGTATTTAAGAAAGGAAAATATATAATTCATCTTCTTCTTGGTAGAAAAAATATCTCATATTGATAGGGGCAAATATATCATTACAAACGACGAAAATATGATAAATATAAATGAGACGCTAGCATACACTATACAGTCTGACATCATTTTTTTCTTATAATTTAATAACAAAAAGGCCGGTGAAGAATTGTAACCCATCAAACTATTATCAAATTTTTTGAATGAGTACCCAAATGGATATGGAAATTAATTTGTTATGAGAATTCTATGATTCTATAATATTGAAGTCTCCCAACATCTCATTTCTTCCCTTCTATGTTCATCGGCTATTCTTCAAAGTTCAAACTTTTCACATTTTGGTTTCTTTTGTGAGTAATTACAATGCCACCCCCTGGAGAATGCCACAATTAAATACCCCTCTGTTTCACCAATTTAGACTTAGATCTCCTACCGTCAATCACTATTAAGTCAAGAGATAAAATGACCGTTATTCCCTTATCACTAAAACTCATTTTAACCCAATTCCTCTTCACCCCTACCTATTCTCAGCTTCACCGAGATATCAAGCACACACACACACAGAGAAAGAGAGAGAGAGAGAGAGAGAGAGAGAGAGAGAGAGAGAGAGAGAGAGGTTCTTGGGCCGTGAGATGCCTTGTAAGCATATCTACCATTCCGATTGCATCCTCCCTTGGCTCTCTCTTTGGAATTCTTGCCCCGTTTGCCGCCACGAATTGCCTACATATGTCCGTGGCAGAAACTCAATGAGACTGATGGAAGCCAGGGCAGCCAATCTTCGGCGGTAGCAGATGAAGAAACTGTGGGGTTGATCATATGGAGGCTACCTGATGGTGGGTTTGCAGTTGGGAAGTTTTCTCGGGGTAGATGAGCTGCTGAACGTGAGCTTCTCGTTGTTTTTAGAGAGATGGATGATGGGTTCAATTTTGGCGGGGCTCCAAGGAGGATTTCATGTTGCTATAATAGTTTCGGATATTGTACAGCTCAGAAACTCAGTAAATCTTTGCAATTGATCCAAACTTACATTGGCACAAATCAAATTTTAAGGTACTGTAATAACACCCCATGATATCTCTTTCATACTAGGCCACACAATTAGGTAAAGACAAGTAGACGAATACTTGAAAACAAACAAATGGCCCTGCAAATTTAACAACAAACCCACCAAAAAGAAAAAGAATGTTACAGTAAGTGATTACATTAAGAAAAGCACGTAACATTCTTTTTGGCTTTTCCCAGAGTAACAGAAGAAAGACTTCTCAAAGAAGACTCCTGAGAGAGAGAGAAGGAAGTAAGGCATATGGACCTGCTCGAATGTGAACTCCTCAAGCACATCAGAGTCATCATCTCTCTCCGACAAAGGGGTTTTGCCTGGTTGCCACGAGGTCTGCAGGTCACCGTCTGTCGCCGTTGCTATGACCGATTGCCATCACTGTTGCTATGACCGATTGCCATCCCCAATGGAATGCGGTCTTGAAATGGGGACCAAATCGATAGATTTTAGATGAAAGAAATAGTAACTTATTACAAGGGTGTTTTAGGTACTTCATATTTAATAAGGGCATTTTGGTATTTAAAATAAAATATTGTTGCTGATATCAACATATGAGGTATATTTCTTAACAATGACTGAGGATAGGGGATCTGAGTCCAATTTGGTAAAACAGAAAAGATATTCTTATAATTGTGGTATTCTCGAGGGGGTGATGCTGTGAATTACCCTTCTTTTAATAAAACCTCTATGTTCTGCTCACCTATGTTCCGTCAGATGTTGGGAGTCTTCAAAAGAGATTATTAAATCTCACCAACCCAAACATCCATGCGTCTTCACGTGGAAGTGTGTTATTCACGTCAGTCTCACGTATTTCTTTGAACATCTTCTAGGTATTAAATCATGAAGATTACATGTTGTTTACCTGTTGGAACTGCCAGAAGAAGAATTGCATTTACAGCTAGGATTAACCCATATAATACCATTTTCCCTAATTTAAATGCCCAAATCATCACCCTCTAACTGATTTTCAATTTGCAATGGAACACCAAGGGAAGGTGGAACCTTTCCCTTTTACATTTCAACAAACATTACGTTTTGTATAGGGATATTGGATAAGCCTATCTCGTAATCTCATATTAAGATGTAAAAAAGGAGAACATACATCTAAGGTTGAAGTATTATAACTAAGTGTCTCAATCCCAAGCCCGCACCGGTTAGATTGATTGGATCTGATCGTTTAAAGACTGGCCTGGCCTACACTGATTATTAAACGTGTCGGACCTAAACCTGACCCATTTATAAATAGGTAATACATGGTACAAGGGGTAAGCCCGATGGGTCACCCGACCGGCACAGCCCGTTTACAAGCCCTACTCTGACCGACACATTTAACCCAACCTTTTATATGTATATTTTGATTTTTTTTGGGATAGAATAGGGTATATATTGATATTTTTATCAATTATTGAATGTAATTAATTGTAATATCTTTTCAAAATTATAAATTATTTAACAAAATAGATTAAAGTGTCTCAAATCTAAGAAAAGTAAATACCGTTTAAGGCTTTATTGGTATATTATCCCGTTTAAGGCCCGATTATAGCCCGATTAACCCAATTAGGAGAAGCTTGATTAAAGCCTGAAACCCGATTGAGCCTGACACGAGACCGATCCATTATTTAAATAGTTAGGTCATGGTCCGAGGACATAGGCCTACCAGGCCCGGCTAGGCTGGACCAAGATGCCCAACCCGACTGATTGACAACCCTAATTATAATTGCTTAAGTAAGTCTAATGCTTATTTTCAATAAATTTTATGTTCTGATAACATATTATAAAGGAAAAATATTGTTGTAATTAAGGCCTCTTTGGTATCAATTTTTTTTTTTTTGTTCACAAAAATAGTTTTGGCTGCATTTGGTATCATTTATGGAGCTTGTTTCTATTTTTAAAAAATTGATAAAACACAAAAACCAAAAAAGATCAAGAGTCATTTGTGTTTTGACCAAAATTGATTTTCAGTTATTTTTGTGTTGAACTTTAATGAGCATGTGCTTAAAGTCTCAATATGGAGGGGTAAAGTAGTCATTTGCTTTGTAATTAGAATTCCAAGCCCTTCTGCCTCTTATTCTATCCAAAGTGAAGAAAGACCGTTATAAAAAAGATGGGTGAAGGGAATCTCTTCACCCATTTCTTCAAAAAATTATTTTGCACAAGGATGTACCAAACTATTTCTCACAAAAAACCATTTTTTCCAAGTAGTTACCAAGTCATTTTAATGTTTTGATAAAAAGGGTTTTCATTAATGATTTTTATTAAATAAGTAAAAATAAAAAAGAAAAATGATACCAAAGAGGGCAGATGGGTGAAAAAAGAAGTCAAACTTTTGTACTCCTTTATTATAGCACATTTTGTTTTTCTTTGAATGCATACATTGTTGTACACATAAACACTATTGAAGAGCCTCTTACTTTAACCTTCAAATGGATTAGCTGGGATGTACTAACCAAACATTCTACTTCAAATAAAGCAACATCACAATCAACCCAAATACGAGTAGCTTCCCCTACTTTACAATTATGAACATACTTCCAATCCTTCAACAAGGAGTTGAACACTTTAAAAATATTTTCCTCGCTCACCTTTGTTTCAAGAAGAATCCTCATTTTATATTTTTTTTTGCAATCATGTGCTTTACCCCCCTTTGTTTTTTAGGAGCATTCAGCTCCCTAACATTCCAACAGAGGCAATTCATCTAGAAACTTTTTGAGATAAGTTACCATGAACCCTATTAGGTCCCTTCTTAGCTCCTACCTCTTGTGAAACCTTCTTCCTAGCTGTATATACCTCCACACGTTGAGGTTGGATTGACATCTTCCTAGTACCTTCCCTTTCACTAGTATGTGGCAATTCAGAAGATAAAAGAAGCTTAGAAGAATCGACCATACCTGCTACCATGCCTTTTACTTCAGTTGTTTTTTAAGGAAGAGAAGGTAAAGTAGCTATCAGGTCAATAAAAGGAATGCGATCCAGTGCTCCAAGGGTCAAAGTAGTCTGTTGTAAATCTACTGTTTAAAAAGAATATTCCCATTAGATTCTCTAAGTATATTCTCCTTCACTAAGGGATGCCACCGAATCCACGATTGGTTGACAATTCATAACACTATCCACCTTATTACAATTATTCACCGCTTTGTCAACTCTAACCATGCCCTCTTCCTTGTTTTCTAACATTGCCTCCTCAAAAGGAATAATTCGATCCTTATCAGATTCCTCAAATAAATGTGAGGAATACACTATTTCCACCTTAGCATCCTTCCTTGCACAACCAGCCCTAGAGGAGTTCAAAAAAGCATCTTCAACGAAGTGAGGAATATTCTCCACGTCAAAATATTTTTCATCCATGAAAGTCCACACTCCCGTGACCGATTCTCCCTTATCCATATGCGCCCTCACTCCCTTGACCGAATCCACCTTATCCATAAGCACCCTTACCCCCTCGACCGAATTAGAGTCCTTCCCTAACCTCTTTCCTATAATCTCTCCTTCAATCTCTCCTTCCTCCAATAATAGCTTTTCATTATCTTGATTACTTGCCATTGACTGAACTCTATCCTTCACACCAGCGTTTGAATTTACCATCATTAAACCACAAATATTTGCCACATACCAATTGTGTTGAAAAGAATATCATAGAGGTGTCCATTTGGCTAGATTCAAAATTAGCTATTGATATTTTAAATGGTATGATAGAAGGACCTTGGCAAACCAGAGTTATTAAAAGTGAAATTCTGAATAGGTCAAAATCACTAACAAGGAAGGAGTTCAAGCATGTTAGGAGGGAGATAAATAAACCAGCTGATTTTATGGCATCATATACAACAGGTCAGGAGAGACTATTATTCAGGCTCAAGATTTTTCAAATGAGTTGAATAATTTGATAAGAGATGATTCAGAGTTCAAAGTCTACTATAGATTGTAATTTTTTATTTTGATTCTCCATTGTAATGCAAGGCCTGTTCTGTTTGGTTTCAAGGGGTTTATTTTCTTTTCTTTTGGTCTGTCCAAAGAAGAAGAAGAAGAAGAAGAAGAAGAAGAAGAAGAAGAAGAAAGGCTATTCGGGTATGAGATTGTCGCCGATCTCGTGTGAAAACTCTGCTAATCCTCTGTGAAAACCCTAAGAGGACAGACTCATCCTTTCCCCTGCTGATCTTCTTCTTCTTCCTCCTTCCTCCTTCCTCCCTTCAGTTTGAACCATGATCATCTTTAGTTCGGAAATCCGATCTTCTTCCTCTCTCATTCGAACGAAGATAACAGATCTGTGGTTAGCATTTTCATTAATTACTTTCAAAAACTCAAACCAAAAGCGCAGCTGAATATGCTTATATAATTGCAGCCACCTCAATAATTTATATGTAGTTCTATTTCTCATTCTCTCAATCTGAATCGCACTGGAAAGCTGGCTCATAGCTGTAGGTGGCATCAAACCCAGCCAATGTGCATATTATCACCAATGATCTCAGACAAACTTGGGCAATCGTAAGACATTTTTCACCTCCGGGCTTTGTGAAACTTGGGAAAACAGAGGAACACGAAGAGCACAAGGCTGAACAAAGCACAATAGATGTTAGATATAGGAAAATCATCAAGCAAAATGAGCAAACCAACTTTTGCTATCTTCGTTCGAATAGAAGAGAGGAAGGAGGGAGAAGAAGAAGAAGAGGGGGAAAAGGATGAGCAGACCTAGGGCTTTCCTCCAAGATCAACTTTTGATCAGGTTTGCAAAAATTTCAGATCCGAATAAAGGGTACCCATCTTTTGGCCGAAATTGCGATCTGACCGTCCATGTGTTACAGGACACATGTCGGCCTCTGGGGTAATCCCCACCAGTGTCCGCCTAGTTTCCTTGCCGCAGACAATTTCGATCCATGCCAATGAGAATTTTGTATATAGGCATCCAATCATAGGGTAAGATAGTCTTTTTACGATGTGTTGTGTCTAGACGTAGAGTGCAACTGGGTAGTGTTCTTTTCTTTAAAAGTTATTAAAACTGATGCAATAATATGGCATTCAAAATAAACTTAAGAGATGGTTTTAGAGTTACTTGATTCTCCATAATGAACACAACAATTGATCAAAGTGGCATTCACAAGAGAATTAACGACACCTCTTAGCCACTATCGCATTCATAGGGAGAAACCATCATTACAATACAGGGTCATAACCCCTAACCCACAACGCATAACAGCAAAGAGAGTGAACAGATGCACTAAGAGGAGAAGATGAGAAAAATCAAATCGTTAAGAGAACTTCAGTTTTCACTCGATTTCTGTTTATTTTGGTTTTTCAGTTCGGGTTGATACCAATTTAGATCAGTTTATTTTTCAAACTTGAAGCATAATGAAATTTTTATTCATAACTTTAAATCATCTTCCCCAAGTAAACAACTAGGAATAGGGAAATTGATTTGATGTTTTCATATTATAATGGGAAAAAAAATTGTTCGGGGAAGATAATTAATATATATATATATATATATTTTTGATAAAGAAGATAATGAATATTGAAATCAATGGATAAATAGAGTTTGTAATGTGATCATTATTAAAAATCAAATAATTGTTTATTATTGTAAGGGGAAGCTAACTAATATTAAAATCAACAAATAAATAATCCATGAGAAGATAACTAATATTGAAATTTCAAAATGAACTCTACTATCAAATCATTGATTTAATTGTTCAATTAATTTTGTATTGTAAACAAGGAGATTAATATTATTCCCTATTCATAACCTCATTTGTAAAAAAAAAAATCCCTTTGCAACCAATTTTTTTTTTTTCTAACAATTAGTTGCAAAGAGAGTTGAACTGAAGACCTCTTAATATTGGAATGATAAACTTTGCCAATTGAGAAACCCCCTTTGGGTCTTTTATATCAATGGATAATAAATTCTCCTATTCAACACCTCATATTCAATGATTTTTATTTATTTGATTTGGTTGGATTTTCAGTCAGGATATCAGTTAGTTCATTGCGTCCAGTTTTCATTTAGTCCCGTCATACCTCAGTCCAAAACTAGCCTGATAAGGATCAATTTGGGCCAAGTTTTTTAAAACCCCAACCCAACCGTGAGCCTTTAGTTGGGCCCAGGCAGACCCAGCCCAGCCTTGACTCAAGGCCTAAAAAATCTAACCTTGGCTTAAGTAAAGGTCGAGCTGGGCTGAACTTGATTGACTCTAACCATGGGAAGGGGGAAGGGAGATGCATAGGCTAGGCTTGGCCGTGAGAAAATCATTAATTTTACATAAAATAACAGTGTAATAAGATATATTGTATCACTTATTATCTTGATATATAATATTTACATAAAAAACGTGTCTAACATTTAAAGTTTATGATATATATTATTCAATATATATTTTACAATAGGAAAAAAGAAGCCTGAAATGTAGTGTGATTCTTGCGATTAGACACTAAGGCGACAAAATGAATGCCCTTGCCCCTCATGAAAGGCAGAAATTCACCCTTGTTAATACTTTTGTGTGCACTCTCATTGACCCGCGCTAGCCCAAGAGCCACACTAGCTTTTGGAAACCCTCTCCCTTACAATATAACTTAAAACAGGGTTAGACTGGGTTGGGCTAGGCCAGGCCTAGCATGGGGCCCCGCCCGACCTAACTTAGGGCTAGGATATTTCCACCCAGACTCTATTCAGACTTAGGACGCGTTCAGGCAGGTAGGGCCAAACTATAGTACCCCTACCTAGAAGAAAGAGGGAGTTAATTACAAGTTGAAATGAATCAACTAAGATGGGCTTGAAGGAAGATTGTTTTCCTCTGTCAACGCCAATCAATTGCCATTATTAGGAGAATGGATATGGTATAGGTCTTTTAATCTCGACTCTTTTCTTGTAGGAATTGCAAATAATTCAACTCTAAGATCTTATATATATTTATGTTGTATTTATTGGTTCAGAATAAGTTTTAAAGTATTTGCTATCTTACTTTTGAATATTTGGTTTTCCCACCACAAATGTAATTCTTTTCTTTTCCTTGTGTTTTGATTTTGGGTAATGTACTTTGTGTGAGGAATGTTTAGTCCTATATTGAAAGTGGAAGAAATAGTAGAGAGGTTATACATAGTTATGGGAATTATATAAGGGACAAGAGTCTCTAAAGCGTAGTCTCCCTCCTCCTATGTGCCAAGGTGGGTTTTAATATTTTCGGATTAAATTGTCCATGTTTTGGTTTGACTCTCGCACATCACATGTGGCAAAGAGTCATAAGTAATGAACACGTATGTATCTATATAGAGACGTCCATTTATAAGCGGTTATGTTCCTATCACTCGGATTAAAATCTTTAATCTAATCTTTTGGAACCAAAAGTCATACCTACACCGTGCTTGCCTTCAACGGATGCTTCATCTTAGCACTTGGATTGAAATCTTTTTTATCCAATCCATTGGAACCGTAGCACTTGGATTGAAATCTTTTTTATCCAATCCATTGGAACCAAGAGTCACACCTACATCAGCGTACCTACAACGGACTTTTAAATCTTAACTTTTGGATTATAATTTTTTTCATCTAATTCGTAGGAATTAACAGAACAGACATTCCATGGGGTATTCTTCTCTATAAATGGAGGAATTGGGTGCCTTCAAAAGGGTACATAAGACACATAAGTTCGTGTTCATATCTCTCTCTCTCTCATTATGTGTGGAAATGCTCTCTTCCTCGCTATTCTAATTACACTTTTTTTTTCTTCCTCTGTAATAATATTACTTCAGCTTGGGTAAAAACTATATTGTTTATGGGACCATTCTTCTTCTCAATGAATTTAAGTATTTAACCGGATCATACAAAGAGTTCAATCTGTTTGAAACGATGTCTCAACGGTCCAGTGCTTCTATTCAACCCTGGCTCTAGGATTTGGGAAGTTAGACCCTGATGGCTCAACGCAAGTGTAAATATGCAATAAAAACTCGGTTGCACATTTGTTTGGATGTGTAAATTCGTACGGATACAACAATATGCTATTTGGCCAAGAATCGATATCGCATAGAATCAATATCAATCCAAACCAATCCTCAAACCACGGTGCCAAGGCACATTTAACCTTCCCATTAAAATGGTTATAAAACAGCAGAATACAGAGTTTATTTCAACCGAAAGACAACAAAACAAAACACATCCGATTATCGCATGGGGTGCGCTTCAGTTTCACTGGCTATGGTCTTCCCTTCTCATCTCTTAGGATCACTTCGTATCTTTTACCCATCAGACCATTCGATTTAAAAAACGTTTGGGAATATTCTGCACCATACAACACCGGATCAAGGAGAAAGAGATATGATATATGGTAATGGTATGATATGATCGATCCATGGACTCACCAATGTAGTCTTCTTAAGGTTAAATTCCCTTATTGAAACCGCAAATGATGGACACTTCTTAGCTAACTTTTCTCCTTTGGAACGAGTCATGACTCGCCTACTAGGAGGGTTGTCACCTACTTAAACCATTAGAATTAAAAAAAAAAAAAAAAATCATTTAAAAACGGAGAATTTATACAGAGAAACTCAAGAGGCAGAGCCATGGAACTAAAATTTTACTCTTACTCTTGCTCTGAGCTTTGTTTGTAAAAAGTGGGTAGTCTTTGTCAAGGAAGCTTTTACCGAAGATGATGACATCAAAGACCATGGAACCTTCGTACTCGAAGACTAAGAAATCCCCAAGTTGAAGATCATTGTCTCAAAAAATCAGTCCAGCCCTCTTCTTGGAAACCGAATCCTTTGAGGTTCACAATCCAAGACCTGCCACAAAGACCATGGTTTCTTAATGTCGCTTCTCCTTCTTCACAGTTGTCACCAGATAGGTACTTGTGAAACGCTTCAGGGATCACCTGCAACAGGTCCCATAAATAACTATTAACTTAAGCCATTACATTATGATGTTCCCAGGTTGACACTGAAAAGGGGGTATCAGTGGTTCAAAAAATTTTCTTATTTGCAACCCAACAAAAGCTTCCATTGCGCAGTTCTAGATTGACCGGGGCAATCCCGTAATTACCAATCACGCAAACAATGACACGTCCACCTCACACCACAATGTGGCTGGGTCTACCAGACAATGTCCCACCACTCTGCACAACACGCACTTCAAATATATGTAAAAAGATAAATGCGAGACAATAACACCAGATATACGTGGTTCAGCCAGAGTGCCTGCTCCACGGAGGAATACCTATATAGGGTTTCGTATTTTCTCAATACTCAACTTTTTCAACTGTTATAATGGTCCAGGAACCTATTCCTGCTTCAATCTGAGATGCAACTCAGACAAGGGCAACAACCTCACACCCTAGACAAGCCCCAACTTGCTAGGTTCACAATTTTAAATTAATAAAATCCCAACCCAATACATCATTAATCTAGAGTTTCTCAACAATCAACAGACTCTATAATACCAAAATAGGGATCCCAAATATGGATTACCTCGCCCTGTGTAATCCCATTGGTGGTTGCTTGCTTGAGGTATAAAAGAACATGCTCAAACCATCAACATAGCAGCAAAGCAGTAACCTTTCTTTCTTGTTCACAATTGAGTTTCCATTGCACGCTTAATAAAGGCAAAGTGTGATAGCCATCGAACTTACTTCTCCCTTCTTTCTCTATTTCTCTCTAGAACTGCTACCGAGGGTTTCTTTTGGTTTTGCAGCCCCTAGAGACTCACAACCCCTTCAATCTCATATAATATTCAATAGCAACCGACTTGAGGATACTGTATCAAAATAGAGGTTGAAACCCGTAAGACTTTCTGATAGCAACAGTCCACAATTAACGAGGAATCCTCATCTTTTGAAACTCTCTTCTATTTCAAATTCTGCTAATCTGTTGAGTAGCGGCAGCTCACGCACATGAAGCAAACGTCCCACTGCAATTAACTACTTTCTAGCTTTCCAATGAAAAACTAAAACATATCATCAAGGAATCCTCTTTAAAATCAGATTGTATAACCTCCTTGTTGAAGCAATAACACCACAACAATAAGCGTAGGAGATGTACACCTGTGTGAAAGGAGTTCTACTCCTATTGGACTGCGAACAGTGCTTCCCTATCACTTTTACAACTTTTAGCCGGTATTACATTTCAATAATAGAGTCATGATTGAACTTTATTTTGTTAAACCTCTTTGTATATCATATAATAATGCCATATATAGGGCTGTTGTCCACGTGTACAAGAGCCCAATTCCATCTAAACATAAGGACTCATACTCCTATCCACGTACTAGAACTTCTTACAATTGCTGAAATTATAAACTCTATAGTGCTTAATGACATCATTGTTCATAAGCTGTTGAAGTATTAACTCCATAATGCTTGAACAAACTTGAAACCTGCAGCCATAGAAATTAATCAAATAATTCCACAAGTTCTCACCTCATAATGCAGCTGAACCATATTATTGAACCATGAACCATTTAGTGAGTTCTCAACTAGGCCGAACTAATATACCATTTTCCTAGTTACTCTTAGTTGCCAACAATGACAACATATGATCCAATTTCCCAACACATTAACTCATATATATATATATATATATAGAGAGAGAGAGAGAGAGAGACTTACAAGCTCTTGAAAAGAAGCAGGTAAAATGGGTGTGAAGAAGTGGGGTTTCTTGGGTCTGATTCTTGTCATTGCCATTTTTAGGGAGAAAGATCTTGGTAGTGGTTGGGTGCTTCTCTGTTTTATCTGAGTATAAATTCTTCATTCCCCTGCTTCGACCTGATGATTCTGGGTGGTTTTTCCTTTCAAATTGAATTTCAAACAAAGAAACTGACCGGTAACGGACTAATGGATAGGTTCTCTGAGCTAGGGTCTACCAGACTACCACCTATCACTAATCCATTGAAATTTTGAAATGGATATTGCCTTAATTTTTTTTTTCTTAGAAATATCCATTCATGAATTATATTTTATAAAGGTAAAGACTAGAATGCTGACCCAAATTTAATGAATTAGTAATTTGGTATAAGCCCAATTAAAGATGAAAATTTCCATCCTTTTTTATTTTTAAATGAAAACTATACTTTGACTGGAACCCACCAAATAACTATTTCATATTAGCATCTTAAACCACATTGTAGCCAACAATTACTAGAGTAGTTGATTGTTGAAGCAGTTTCCTGATGGCATGTCTCAAGTTCGAATCCCCCTCCTTGGTCACTTCTCATCAATTTGGACACTTGATAATCTAATATATATATATATATATATATATAAAAGAGGGTACATGACATCTAGGGTACCTAATGTTTGGAGAAATTGCAGCCAAGTATTCAACATTTAATATATTATATTTGGGATAACTGAACCAAGATAACATTTATTGAGGTGAATTAAGAATACAAAGACAAAGAGGGATACAAGTGGGGGACAAGATAAGGGATCGAGATCCTCTGCGACCAGTGAATGTGGCAAAGGTTGGCGGAGGTGGCCTCGGATGCTGACACGTGGATGATAAGATCTGAAGCCCCTCCTTCCTCTCTTGCTTACAGTCTCGTAGTTTGATGTGTTGAGCTCTTTGTGTAGAGGTTGCCCAGAGGAGAGATCACGGTGGATGAAGGGTAGGTTGTCGTCGCCAAATTGACTCTACCGGTGGTGGATTGAATCTCGACTCTGTATTATGGACAATGGGGATTGAACATTGAAGAATTTGGTTACAAAAAATCATATTACCTCATAGCTCCTAATATTGTGTTTGTTGTGTACTTTAGACTTTGAGGAGACGCTTGAGGGAGCCAATGTGGGTAGAGATTTCACCGAAAAAGTCATTATTGGTGAGGTAGAGGAGCTTGAGTTTGTAGGAGTTGGTGATGGGGAGGATGAAGTCGTTGAGGCGGTTTTTGTGGAAGCGGACGAGGAAGAGGTGGTACAGAGAAGAGCGAGAGAGAGTTGATGGGGACTTACAGGTCCAAGGATGGGAAGGAGAGGAGATGAAACTACCACTGCGGGCACGGATGCCATGCCATAAGGAGCTGAAGGTGTCGATTGATGTCCAGTTGCTAACGTGGTTGCCATGGGTGTCGGTTTGTGTTTGAAATCTGACGAGTGTGGTGTCGTTGATGGATCCTCCGTGGTTGCTTCGTATCGGAGACGCTGATTACAGTGAGCCTTGGTGCCGGTAGGGAGAGAGAGAGAGATATTGTTTAGTGTTGAGAGAGAAAGCAAGAAGAAGAAGAAAAGGGCTCCATATTTGACCATACACAGGTCACAGAACATGTGTCGGCATCCGAAGCCACCTCCGCCAACCTCCACCACATTCACTGGTCGCAGAGGATCTTGATCCCAAGATAAGGGAAAGGGAATCTCCAAATTGAGAACTCCCAAGTGCAAATGCTCTCCTAAACTTTCCTCTAATGTTCTCTATCTTATATGTCATTATAACTCATTTTCAAGTAAACACCATTCAATGAATTCGGTCAGTAGCCTCTGTACCCACAACTCGCTTATCTGGTCTCCTATCCCCCCTTATAATTGCAATTCTATTACTACAGCTGTTGATGTACATCAGATTACGATTATCTTAAACCAATGTTTGTACATTATAATATAACCAATGTTATAGAACGTCATGGCCATAGATAGATTATATTAGGGCTAGCCTAGCCATAACTCAGCAGGGACCACAAAAACCAACCTTGTCCTACCCTCAGGCTAGACTAGGCTGACCCTAATTTGACCTAAAATAGTAAGTTTAGGGTCCGTTTGATTTTGTTTCCAGAAACGTGTTTTTCTGTACTTAAAACAAGAAAAACACCCCAAAAACCGTATGATTTTTTTTTTTTTCACTTGTTTTTCAAAATAGAACTAGAAATTTATGCTTATTTTTGTGTCTAGCAATAGGAATGGAGAAACAAGTCAAACTTGTTTTTTCGTTTCTAGAAACAAGTGAGAGGGACAAAAATTGTGAAAAACTCAATACTTCATTCGACCTACCCCAACCACAACCCATTGTTGAAACTTCTCGATACCCAAAAGCGACTTCAACCTGATTATGTGAAGCTCACAGTTTCGGACTACATTTACTTTTTTGAAGCTTTTCTCCACGAAGCATACTTGCAACTCCAACGTCATACCTTCACTCGTGAGCTGCATATTAACAACGTTATGCCTTCACTTGTGTCTTGAGCCCGAGAGCACCCCCTACCACGCTAATAAAAAGGTTTCTGAAAACTGAAAAATCAAATACCTTTTTCCAATTTCAAATCATTTCTTAGCACAGAAATGGGTTTTTTTTTTGTTTCTGCTATTTCTTGACACAGAAACAGTAGAAACAAAATCAAATGGGCTCTTAATTTAAGGAATCTGAAACTAAATAAGACCAGTGCTAGTCTCATGAAGGGGGGAAACTAGGCAAAGCACTTTTGTTACTTCCCCTAATTTGATGATGCCATGATTGCCATCAGTCCTGAAAAATCTTTTATAAAGCTCTCGTTGTGATGTAGGTTGCGAGTTGGAATTGCCCAGATCAAGTAGATGCACTGAGAACTATTGATCTTCAGTATGACACAGCTCTGGTTTTCAGTGGCTTCACTTTGAATATTCTATTATAGATCTAGATTTTTTGTTTTCTCAAGGTGTATCCATAATCTTCATCTTTTGAAGATGGGGTTGAAGCAGCCTGAAGCTGCCTCCCATTCTCCCAACTGAATTTTCTTTTGGATATATTGCCAACATAAAAATCATCACACCACTCTGGCTCCATTGTTAGGACTCTTATGTGGGCTTAACTGACACTGATTGACCTATATTACGAAAATTCTAGCCCTATTTTACTGTGGGAATGGAATAGGGTTTAGGGATTCTATTATATATAGAATACTGACGGTCCCTGCAGCAGTTACTCTCATAATAATATTTTGGGAGCATTGCTTTCTCACAAGAGCTAGTGTAGAGACAGAGAGAAGATCCTAGAGTAAGAGGCTGCAGAAGATCTCAGTAGAAGGTCCCATATTGCGTGGTTCTCCATCATAGTTCGTGGTACAAGCATCAACCTTGGTTTAGGGACTTCATTCACCCTCAACGGGTATGTGATCAATTCCTTTCTATTATTCATTCTTGTATTCTATACACTGTAGGTCATTCAAATGATTCTAAGATTTAGAATCACTAACAATTGGTATCAGAGCCTACACTATGGTGCTAGAATTAAGAAATTATTAAAAAAAAATGGGGTTTGGGTTTCAATTTATGAAAATCATTGTCTTACTCTCGCTTAAAAGTCCCGTATGGAAAACTTTCTTCACAAAAGTTGTAGAGCACGAGAAGACGGTTGTAGCGATATGCCACAAATTGCTGAAAAACTCCGGATGCGCAATTGAAAATCGACTATCGGAGGAGAGAGAAATTTTTTTATTAAAAAAAAACTATGGCGACGAGTCATCACCAGGTCAACTCGAAAACCTTACTGGGTTGACCCAGAGATGCAGTGGGTCAACCCATGACCAACCCTGTTTGACTCGGTCAAAGGTTGACCGGGTTGTTGACCATTTGACCCAGAACTAATATGCCCGAACTGCATTAGACCGCTCGGCCGAACGGTTGGTTTGGGCAACCTAGATTGATTTTGATCTATTTTTTTTTGTAATTTCAAATGGCTCGTACGGGCAAACGGTGAAGAATTTTTCACCCTAATTTTTTGCGTTGAGTCCAGTTTTTCGTGCTTTTCATTTTGATATATTATGAGCCTATTTTTGGTCAACTTTTATAGTCTATTTTGTATAAGTTACAAGTATGGATGTTTAATGATTCTTCATAATTTTTCTATTAATTGAAAGAAATAAAAGAAAATCAACTCATACATTATTTGCATATCAGAATATGAACTTGTTTAATCTTGGTAATGATAGTTCATGCTTTTATTTATGAATATTTTTTTTATTCATGCTTAAACAATCCCACTTTTAGCTGGTAGAATGAATTTGTAGACTATTGTAGTAAGAATAGATGGAATCCACCAAAGTGATAAAGTTTAACCTTATTGTAATAGAATACAAATCGAAGGTCTTCTTTATTTGAAAAGATAGAGAATAATGATTGGTAGCAAGGTTGTTAATGTTCACCCAAATGTGATATTATCAAAGAGAAGTTAAAGTTAAAGCAAGTGAAAAAACAGAATAGGAACACCTAGAAGATGTTGTCCATCGAAAGATGACTGTATTTTTACGAAAGTTAGAAGAAGTCTCGCAATAATAACAAAAACTTGAGTGAACCAGTATGTTTCAGACCCAAAGGTTAAGAATGTAGTTTCGATTGACACTCTTGAAGCAATTGATAATTGAGCATTGTAATGTTTAATTTTTCTAATTGTTACATGTTTATTCTTTTACATATATGTCTGTATGTTGAATAGATTATTATTTATTGAAATATTCAATATGATGTCTTTTAGTTTTGGTGTACTTGATATTCCTAAGCTTACTGGGGATAATTTCAATAAATGAATGGAAGACTTAGAGGTCTACATGATGCTCAAGGACATAGACCTATGTAATAGGACCACCAAACCAGCTAAACCTACTGCAACCAGTACCCAAACTGAGAATGAGATTATGACAAGTGGGTCACTGCAAATAGGAAGTCCTTAGATGTTATTAAAAGTGCTTTGCCTAAGTCTATCAAGGATAGTATTGCTAAAAAGGACACTGCTTCTGAGTATTTGGCTACAATAAAAGCTAAATTTGATAGCTCTAAGAAATCACAGGCTCACGATCTCATGAGTCAATTGACTAGGGCTAGATTTGATAGAGTAGGAAGTGCTAGAGAGCATATACTGGAACTGGTTTCCCTAGGAAACAAGATCAGAGGTACATGTATTAACTTTGATGATGGCTTCGTGGTCACTATTGCTTTGAACTCTCTACCTGAGAGCTACAAGACTCTTAAGACTACTTATAATACATTGAAAGATAAATGAGATCTTGATGAATTGACCATTGTGGTAACCCAAGAAGAGGGAACAATTAATAAGACCAAAGTTGAGAGTGCCAATCTTACTCAAGGTTAGAATTCATCTTCTATGGGACCTAGCAAAGGAACCAAAAGTTCTTTAAGAAAAGAAAATTCATTCCATTTAAAAGGAGGGAAGAACAAGAAGGGAAAGTAAAATTTCAAAGAATTTGGGGGACAAAAAGACATGAGTGGCATAGAGTGTTTTTTGTGCAAGGACAAAGGGTACATGAAGAAGGATTGTTTTAAGAGGAAGACCTACTTTGAGAAAAAGAAGGATGATGGTATGAATCTATCCTTAGTATGTTTTGAATCTTGCTTAATTAATACACTAATTGATTCATGGTGGATAGATTCTGCATCATCTATTCACGTCACTCATTCCTTGTAGGGGTTCCTAAGCAGGAGGGTGCCAAGCAAGGATGAAGTGACGGAGTTCGTGGGCAATGGAGGTAGAGTTGGAGTGGAAGTTATAGGAACTATTAGATTGTTTTTCATTCAGACTTATTTATTGATTTGAATGATGTTGTTTATGTTCCCTCTATGAGGAAAAATTTGATTTCAGTTTCTAGACTTTGTTCAGATGGTTATTTTGTTAATTTTAATCAAGTTGGCTTTTGCTTATTACATGATTTAGTCTCTATTGGTAGTGGTACTCTTATTGATAGACTTTGTAAATTGAATTGTAATTCTTTATGGGTTCTGAATGTGGGAGTGAAACGCTCTCTGATTGATAAGAAATCCTCTATGTTATGGCATTGAAGGTTAGACCATATTTCAACTAAGAGGATGAAAAGATTGGTAAAGGAATGGATATTAGAAAATATTGATTTTCAGGACATGAAAACATGTATAGATTGCATTAAGGGAAAGTTGATAATTTTCAGGAAAAATGATGCTACTCGCAGTATTAAAGTATTAGATCTCATTCACACTGACATTTGTGGGCCTTTTCCTGTCCTTACACTTACTGGGCACCGTTATTTCATAACTTTTGTTGATGGTTGGTCAGGATATGAGTATGTCTTCCTTATCAGTGAGAAATCTAGTGCTCTAGATGTTTTCAAGATTTTTAAAGCTGAAGTTGAACTTTTCCACTCCAAGAAGATCAAAGTGATCAGATCCGATAGGGGTGGAGAATATTATGGGAGAAGTGGTGCTTTTGAGCAGTTGCTTGGTCATTTTGCAAAATTCTTGCAAGAACATGGGATAGCTCCTTAATATTCCATGACTGGAACACCTCAGTAGAATGGAGTAGTGGAAAGAAGAAATCGTACTCTGAAAGACATGGTCCGTTCTATGGTGAGCAATACCACCTTATGGGGAGAGGCACTTAAAACTGCTATTTATCTTCTCAATAGAGTGCCAAGCAAGTTTTTAAATAAGACTCCCTATGAACTCTAGAGTGGCAGAATGCCTAGCCTTAGACACTTACGAGTGTGGGGATATTAGGCAGAAGCCAAAGGCTTTATCCCTCAAGAAAATTTTTTGACTCAAGGACTACAAGTTGCTATTTTGTGGGATATCCAGAGAGGTCTAAAGGGTATAGATTCTATTGTTCTGACCCAAGACACAAAATTGTAGAGACTACTCATGCTAGATTTTTTGAATGCAATAAAGAATCTAGAACACCTCGTAATTTCTCTTTTGAAGAAGGGGAGTATGACACCCCTAAGATAACACTTGTTGAGTTAAGAAATTCACTTCTTGATCTCAATCCCATCCTACCTGATGATATAGTCATTCAAAATCTAATTGAATATGATTTACAAGTTGGGACAGATATTGCTATTGCAGACCCACCATCATCTCCTGATACCGCTGATATTGGCAGCCTTCCACCTGAATCTGGAAGGAGGTCTACTAGAGTGCGCAAGCCTTCTCTGTACTCTGATTATGTTTCTTATTTGAATGAGTGTGAGTTTGACATAAGACAAGAAGAAGACCCTATTACTTTTCTTCAAGCAATTAATCATAAGCATTCAAATAAATGGGTAGAAGCAATAAAGGAAGAACTGTCATCCATTAGCAACAATGGAGTATGAGAATTAGTGTAAATTTCAAAGCTAGACTCATAGCAAAGGGTTTTACTCAGCGAGAGAGGATAGATTACAAAGAAACCTTCTCACCTGTCTCATCAAAGGACTCATTCATAATTATCATGGCCATTGTTGCCCATTTTGACCTAGAGTTACATCAGATGGATGTGAAAACAACCTTTCTGAATGGAGAGCTGTCAGAGCAGGTGTATATGAGACAAGTAGAAGGTTTTGAGGAAAAGGGTAAAGAGGACTTTGTTTGTATGCTGAAAAAGTCTTTTTATGGTTAAAGCAAGCATCTCGACAATGGTACTTGAAATTTGATCAAGTTGTGACTTCTTTTGGTTTTGTAGAGAATCTAATCGATCAGTGCATATATTTGAAGCTCAGTGGAAGTAGTTTCATTTTTCTTGTGCTCTATGTGGATGACATTCTATTGGCTAGCAGCAACAAGACCTTAGTGATGAAGACCAAGGGTTTTCTTTCAGAAAAATTTGAAATAATGGACGTAGGTGAAGCTAGTTATGTGCTTGAAATCGAGATTAGTCGTGATAGGCTACAGGGGTTACTTAGGCTATCACAACGGGCATATCTTGATAGAGTTTTAAAGAGGTTTAACATGTCTAAATGTTCTGGTGGTGAAGGCACCATCAGTAAAGGAGACAAGTTGAATAAGCAATAATATCCAAAGAATGATATCGAGAGGAGCTCAATGAATGACAAACATTATGCCTCTGCCGTTGGAAGTCTGATGTATGCACAGGTTTGAACTTGCCCTGACATTGCCTTTGCAATCAGTGTACTCGGCAAGTTTCAATCTGACGCTGGTTTGGCTCATTGGACTGCAGCTAAGAAGGTCATGCGTTAGCTATAGCGGACAAAGGACTTCAAACTAGTGTTCAGTAAATCAGAGAAATTTAAAGTTGTGGGGTATTCTGACTCGGACTTCTATGGGTGTACTGATGATAGAAAGTCCACCTCTAGATACATTTTTGTATTGGGAGGAGGAGCTATTTCTTGGAAGAGTGCCAAACAAACTATTTTAGCTTCATCCACTATGCAAGTTGAGTTTATAGCACTTTATGAGGCTACCAAGCAGGCAGTGTGGCTGAGGAATTCATATCTGAACTGAAAGTTGTAGATTCCATCTCTAAACATTTGCATTTGTGGTGTGACAATATTTCTACTGTTTTCTTTGCAAAGAACAACAAGAGATCAAGCAACTCCAAACACATTGAGATTAAATATCTTCTGCTTTGTGAGAAGATCAACACTGGGGAATCATGATTGAGCATATTATTATTAAAGAGATGGTTGTTGATCCTCTGACTAAAGCTCTTCCAGTGGGAATTTTTAAGACTCATGTTTCTAACATGGGTGTGATGGAATCGTTTGATATGCTTGTTTAGTGGGAGTTTACTTATCCTTAGTATTATTGTAATAAGCATTATTTTGTTAGATCATACATTATGAGCACAATCTATATTGAGGATGTTTACTTTCCAATATAGTGTTCATTTATATTCTCTCTCATCATATTATTGTATGATTATTGTGGTTTACTTTGACATGTCACAGTTAATGGCGGTGTTTAGCCAAGTTTCATGATTTATGGCGTATTTAGCCTAAATCCATGGAGATGGTTGTCGACCATAGGCTGTATACCAAAGTGAGATAGTAATAGAAGAAAATGATGGTTTGCCTAAGTATTGATTAATATCAAAGTTTTTTACCTGTGAGGTTTTCAAGGTAGGCTGATCTTTAGACCAGGAACGGACCTATAAAGAAGGATATATCTTATGTGATCATAGTTAAGATATAATTCCTTATATCTATGTTTTCAGGCGATTTGAATTGATAATTTTCTATTTTTTGTAACATTAGATAGTTATATGCCGTATATTGAGGTGTATTTTCTACTATTGTTCAACAATAGAGATTATTGATTGGATCAAAGTTTGTTTTGAGTGGTATTTAATCTTAGAATTATTTAGTCAGATGTCAATGGAAATACATCATTATCAGTGGGAGATTGTTAGGACTCTTATAGGGGCTTAACTAATACTGATTGACCTATTGGGCCCAAGAGAATAAGGACCACTCTAATTAGGAAACTTCTAGCCCTATTCTACTATGGGAATGAAATAGGATTTAGGGATTCTATTATATATAGAATACTGAAGGTCCTTGCAGTCGTTACTCTCATAATAATATTTTGGGAGCATTGCTTTCTCAGAAGAGCTAGTGTAGAGACGGAGAGAAGATCTCAGAGTAAGAGGCTGCAGAAGATCTCAGTAAAAGGACCCAAATTGCGTGGTTCTCCATCATAGTTCATGGTGCAAGCATCAACCTTGATTTAGGGACTTCATTCACACTCAATAGGTATGTGATCGATTTCTTTCTATTATTGATTCTTGTATTCTATACACTGTAGGTCATTCAAATGATTCTAGGGTTTAGAATCACTAACATCCATAACTAGAGTGAATAAGAAGAGGTACCTGCGGCCAATGTTTATTTTTAAGGTTTAAAAATTTTCATTTGACCTTATCTTTGCGTCCCTTTAATCTCTTGCAACCGCAACCAATAGAGCTAAAGATTACCTAAAGCCTTGTCCAATACCATTGGCTCATTCAGTTACTAGGTATTGACCATTGAGAGTGTCGTTTGGGTCTTGAAATCAAGAAATATGGGCTAATACGGAAATTGGACAAGCTTGGGGTTACCTCCACATGTCAACCTTGGCTCATATACACATATGAGGACCATAATTAATGACACCAAATCGTTTCAAACCTTATGAAGTCCAATTGTGGTTCTTAAAAGATGTGTGGAAAGCTTTCTACCAGGGTTAGTAAGTTTAGGTTACTCTCCAACTCCCTATCCAATTATCCATTGAACAGACCTCACATTAATCTATAGGGTGGTTAATCCAAACTCGTTTAGACTTTTCAGTAGTTTTAAGAATTGTCACACTTATCGTCATACTCATAACATAAGCAATCAACTAGTAAAAGATTGTTGTCTGGACGGGTGGTCCTTGTACTAGTGTGGGGGACAATGAGAGCATATCGGAGCATAAATATAGCATACTATATGCCATATGCCATCATACATTGCAATTCTTTATTATTTTTCTTCATAAAGAAATTAGTGAAGGAGAATACCCTCTTATGTTTCCCATGCCTAGACACAAGGGAAAGTGGAGATAGGGGTAGGGGTGTCTTTTCACAGCCTATCTCCACTTCCCCGCTTGGGAAACACAAGTGAGTAGCATTCTTTCTCCCAAGAAATTAATATAATCTTGCAATGTGTGATGGTTTTTCCCTATGAAAAAGGAATAGAGTTCTCCTATGTGAGAAAGAAAACCCTTTTAACCCAAGGAGGTAGCGCAGGTGGTGAGCAACGAACTTTGTATGAGCCATAAACTCGGACTCCTAAGTTCAACTCTCACTAGGCACACCTTGGGCCACTCACACGGGGTGTTTAGTGCTCTTCACTGCTTTCACTGAAAGTTGAATGGTTCTCATTCACCCCTGGTATGACCCGGTCCATGTGAATGTGAGGTCAGTATAGGCCCGCGGGATTAGTTAAGCCAAAGGCCTGGATACTCGTCATTAGCTAAAAAAGAAAAAAGAAAAAAAACCCTATTGGTTCAATATTTGGGGAAAAGAAGTAATTTTACAAGGGAGAGAGAGAGAGAGAAGGGTGCCGGGGAGGGAACATGGGAAATTTTTTTTTCATAAATAAAAATAAAAATAAAAATATGTCCAAGCAATTGTATGATATGACAAAACAAAACAACAAAACATAAGCAAGAAATTAGCCAAAATCACCAAAACACAAGCACCAAACTAGCCCAGCATAAATTAATTCTACATTGCCCAATTCAATGCAATTTGAACTCCACTTGCATCTTCTCTTTGCAAATGACTTCAAAAATGCAAGTATCTCCTTCCTTCAACCCATTTACAGAGTAAATCTCAACTCAATCACCTTTTATGTAGACAAAGTCGCCATTGCTCTTCCTATGCCACAGTTTCATCTCCCACAACCTTCCTTTTCTATCTCTAAGAGTTGTATCGCAATTTCTCCCACTAAGACTATTCGATCTTACGAATTCAATTGGAATATGCTGTTAAAACAATACCACACTCATTGTCCATCACCAAATACTAGTAGCTAGCTACAAAATGGATTATTAATAAAGAAATACTGTAGCACCTTACAAATAGAGACAACTTTAAGTTGGATGGCTGGATAGTAGCCAAAAAGCATGAAGGGTTTGTGGGCTTAAATTGTTCACTTTGTTCACAACAGACCTCCTGTCAATGTTGGAGCCAATTATAGAAACATCAATCACCATTGCACTTCCTTTGTACCTGAACCCAGTAAAGAATTGTAAGCTAATTGGAGAGAAAAAACTTTTTTCTAGAGACAGAGAGAGAGTCCATTACTAACCGATTCCTCCTGATCTTTAAAAAAATGCAAGTGTCTCCTTTTGTCAAGTGATGTGCAACCATGAAGTCTCTCCAACCAAGTCCAGCATAAACCCTACCATTTCGACAATGAACCAGTTTAACTGACAACAACTTTCCGTTTCCATCTTTTAGAATCACTTCAAAGATTTTCCCTTCAAGACCATACGATCTCACTAAGGCCCTTGGAATTTCTTGAACAAAACATTGCACTCTCATTTTCCCAAACCAAAACTTACGCCGAGAGAGAGAGATGACATACTCACTATTCTAGATTTGTTTTGTGTCACTGAAACCTTAAAAGCGTTATCTTCTCTATATCTGCTAGAGGAAGCATTTGCTTTAGCTACCTTTGGTACTATGGGACATTCCAAAAATATAAAACGAAACACCATTAGCGAGTATCAAAATCAAAGAATTGTAAGAGGGATGGAAATGGAATTAATACAAACTTACTCTTGATGTCCTCTGCATTCTCTTGGTTGTCTTCTTTCTCTTCCCTGTTTGATCTTCCATTTCAACATCAAATTGTTGATAATGTTTCTCACATGCAGTGTGGTCGAACACCAGAACATCAAAGACGAACCCACCTTCATGTCTGAACACTAAGACATCCCAACGAAGATCAAGGTCTCGAACAAAATCATTCCAACCCTCATGAAAACTAATACCATTCATCTTCACATGTCAGGATTTCTACTGGTGATGACGATTCCTCAGTATGGCTACTCCTACTTCACACTTCTCACCTATTAGGTGTTGGTGTACGATGTCTTGTATTTCGTCACAGTTTAACCCAGAGAGTACTGGTGCAGTGCCTCGACAGGTAGGACAGCAGTCCCGCTAGTTGGTTAGTGGGTCGTGGGGGTTGCAAGGGGGTAAGATGTTCCCTGTATAGCAGGGGGTGTAGGGGGGCCCAGCACCCGCTTGAGTTATTTATTTAAGGGCAATTGTGTACTTTTTGGATTAGGATTTTTTGCTATATATTTATAGCGAGGGTTTCTTTTTCTGTAATACAAGCAATACTGAGAGGTGTGAGAACGAGCACTGTAATCCTATTCTCCATTGATAGTGAAACAGGATCTCATCTCAGCGGGGACGTATACAACTTTACCGAACCTCGTAAAATTTGTGCATTGTTTGTTATATTTTTCCATTATCTTCTGTATCGTTTTAGGGTTACGTTTCTACAAATTGGTATCAGAGCTCTTGGTTTTCGTTTTTTAAGGTTTACTATCACGATGGTAGAGAAGGGATCGAATGTCAAGTATGATATCGAGCGATTTAATGGGAAGAACAATTTCACACTCTGGCGTCAAATGATGAAGGATCTTCTGATACAATAGGGTTTTGACAAAAACGTTGTTGGGAAAGTTAAAGAAACCTGCAAAAATTACTGATGAAGATTGGAAGGAGATGGAGGAAAATGCGGTAAGTGCTATTCGATTGAATCTTTCTGATGATGCCCTACAATATGTTGTAGGTATCGAATCTGCACCACAGTTATGGGCGAAACTTGAAAGCATCTGCATGACGAAGTTCTTAACGAACAAGTTGTTCTTGAAGAAGCAATTGTATTCTCTACAGATGGAAGAAGGTACGGATCTATTAGAGCATCTTAACATATTCAATCAGATCGTAAGTAAACTTGTAAACCTTGAGGTTAAGATCGAGGATGAAGACAAAACGTTACTGTTGCTGTCGTCGCTCCCAGAATCATATGATCACCTGGTAATGACTCTCTTGTACAGGAAGGAGACCCTTGAGATGGATAAAGTTACGGCTACTCTCATGTCTAATGATACAAGGAAGAAGGCCAGTAGTATGAAATCTCAAGGAGAAGGTCTTTTCAGAGGTGAGAAGGAGCAGGAAATAGGGAGATCAAATAAAAAAGGATCGGAAGAGTTGATCGAAATCAAAAGAGGTAAAGACAAATGTCTCTTATTACTATTGCAAGAAGAAATGTCATTTGAAGAGAGAGTGCTTGAAGAGGAAGGTGGACTTGAAGAAGAAAGGTGTAGATAAAGCATCTAAGGAAGCTAGTGTGGCTGATAGTTCAGATGGAGATGTACTCCCTATATCATTAGGTAAGAATCGACCTTCTAATTCTTGGATTTTAGATTCTGGATGTTCATATTATATATGTCCACATAAGGATTGGTTTGATACATATCAACCATATAATGGTGGGTCGTCCTAATGGGGAATGATGCTGTATGCAAGACCATTGGGATAGACACTATCAAAATCAAGATGTTTGATAGGATAGTAAGAACTTTAGCAGATGTGAGACATGTACTAGAATTAAAGAAAAACTTAGTATCTTTGGTGGCACTTGATACAAATTGCTGCAAGTACATAGCAGAAGGTGGAGTTCTCAAAGTTATTAAGGGTGTCATGGTTGTCATGAAAGGACATCTAACTGAAAACCTATACAGACTCATAGGGAGCACAGTTACAGGTAGAACATCTGTGACTACGATGCAGAATCTGATACAGATGATACCTATCTGTGGCATATGCTGTTAGGGCATATGGAAGAGAGAGGATTGATGGAGCTTCATAAAAGAAAACTATTAAAGGGAATGAAAACTTTTAAACTGAACTTCTACAAGTATTATATGTTGGAAAACAATGCAATGTTAGTTTCAAAACTGTAAAACATAACAGTAAAGGGTTGCTTGATTATGTACACACAATATATGGGGTCCTTCAATAGCAAAATCTAAAGGTGAGGCTTCATGATCTTTGTTGATGATTACTCAAGGAAAGTCTGGATCTACTTCATGAAGTATAAAAGTAAGGTGTTCACTAAATTTAAGGAATGGAAGGCTGAGGTAGAAAGGAAGGCAAGAAAGAAAATTAAGTACTTGAGAACAGATAATGGAGGAGAGTATACGTACAAGCTATTTCTAGAATTGTGCAAAGCTGAAGGGATTACATGTCACTTCACGGTTCCAAAGAAACCACAGTAAAATGGTATAGCTAAAAGGATGAACAGAACACTTCTATAAAGAACTCAGAGTATGAGGTTGAATGCAGGGTTGAGCAAGAGATTTTGGGCAGAAGCAGTGAATGTGGCATATTTCCTCATCAACAGGTTTCCATTAAAGGCAATTGATTGTAAAATTCTTGAAGATTTATGGACAGGAAAACCAGTAGATTATTCTATTCTAAAAGTATTTAGTTGTCTAGCCTATGCACATGTTAAGAGTGAGCATCGTTCCAAGTTAGACTCAAAGTCTAAGTAGTGTATCTTTTTTAGTTTTAAGAAAGGAGTAAAGGGATTCAAGTTGTGAGATCCAAGTTCACAGAAAGTTGTGATTAGCAGGGACGTTGTGTTTGATGAATCTCATATGGTGAAGTCAAATTGCAATTCACAAGCAGTTGATGAAAACAAAGAAGGTTCTACTGTGCAGGTGGAGTTAGGTGAGTCAGAAACAACAAGAGAGAATAAGTCATCAAGTGACTTACCAGGACAACAGGAAGCAGTAGAAGTTCTCTATATTGTGGCAAAGGGTAAAGGGAAGCGTACTCACAAAGCACCTGTGAGATATGGGTTTGAGGACATGGTTGCCTATGACCTCACTGTAGGTACAGGTGATCCATCTTCTTACCATGATGCTTTAAGTGATACACAACATGATAAATTGATGACAGCTATGATGGAGGAGATGGAGTCTCTATATAAGAACAAAACTTGAGAGATTATGGAAAAATCCAAGGGAAGAAAAATCATTGGGTGTAAATGGACCTTTCGTAATAAAGTGGCAGCATCTGAGAAGGAGCATGAAAGGTATAACGCCAGACTTGTAGCCAAGGAATATGCACAGAATGAGGGGATAGGTTACAATGAAATATTATCTACAATGGTGAAACACACTTCGATCAGGGTACTACTTGCTTTGGTGGCCATGTTTGATTTAGAGCTTGAGCAACTTGATTTGAAGACTGTATTTCTTTATGGTGAGTTGGAGGAACAGATTTACATGGAGCAGCCTGAAGGTTTCAAAGTGGAGGAAATGAAGATCATGTTTGTTTGCTTAAAGGTCACTTTATGGTCTTAAGCAATCTCCTAGATAGTGGTACAAACGTTTTAATTTCCACATGATGAAGATTGGCTACATAAGAAGTGAGTATGATAGTTGTGTTTATTATAAAGTATCAAGTAAAAATTTCATTATTTTATTGATGCTTTATGTTTATGACATGCTCATTGTTGCAAAGAACAAACATGATATAATCTCTTTGAAGTCTTTCTTGAGTGTTGAATTTGAGATGAAGGATCTTGGTGCTGCTAAGAAGATCCTTGGCATGAAAATCCTTAGAGATAGAAATACAGGTAAACTTTGGACAACTCAGAAGAGGTATATTGAAAAGGTGCTAGAGTGTTTCAATATGAAAAAGGCCAAACCGGTTAGCACTCCGTTAGCCGGCCACTTCAACTTATCTGAAAGGGAATACCCTAAAACACATGAGGAGGTGGAGCATATGTCTCAGGTCCCCTATGCTAGCGCAGTTGGGAGTCTCATGTATGCTATGATTTGTAGCAGGCCGGATTTGTCTTATGCAGTCAGTGTTGTTAGTAGATACATGAATATTCCAGGGAAGGAGCATTGGAATGCAATTAAGTAAATCTTCAGATATTTAAGCAAGACTAAAGATATAGGTGTTATGTTCAGTGGTAAGGGAAGTTCCACAGAATTGGCAGGTTATATTGATTTTGACTATACTGGTGATTTAGATAAAAGAAGGTCTGTTACAGAGTATGTATTTACATTGGCTGGTGGACCTATATCATGGAGGGCGATGCTTCAATATACAGTTGCATTGTCCATTACAGTGGCAGAGTACATGGTGGCAGTTGAGGCTGCCATGGAAGGAGTCTGGTTGGCTGGATTAGTTCATGAGTTGGGGTTGGAGCAAGGAGGTACAGTGCTACATTATAACAATCAGAGTGCCATACATCTTACAAAGAATCAGGTGTTTCATGCAAGGACAAAGCATATTGATGTGAGATTTCAAAAGATCAGGGAGCTTATGTCACAAGGTAATATTTACTTGAGAAAAATTCATACAGATCTCAATCCTGCAGATATTTTACCAAGCCAGTTACTACAGAGAAGTTCGAGTCCTTTTTGGACTTGATTAATATTATTCATTGTTGAAGATGAGGGATCCACCAAATAGGTGCGGGTTTGTACCTCTGATGAAATACAGGGATGAAGACGTTTACAGATTATGTTTATAGGAGGCTCGACAGAATTCAAGTCAAGATGGAGATTTTATTTGGGAAATGTCTTTTTCATCAGTTTAACTATATAGTCTAGGTTATTCTTGATGAAGCATGGCAGTCGCTAGTGGTTGAGGGTTGTGGGTTGCAAGGGGGCAAGAGGCCTCCTCATGGACATAGGATTAGGGGACGCATACCTCCGTCAATTTTTTATTTGAGGGCAATTGTGTACTTTTTGGATTAGGGTTTTTCACTATATATTTGTAGCGAGGATTTATTTCTCGTAATGCAAGCAATACTAAGAAGTGTGAGGATGGACGTTGTAACCCTATTCTCCATTGATAGTGAAGCAGTGATCTCACCTCACGAGGAGAGAGGAAATTTTGAACCTCATAAAATCCGTGTGCATTGTTTGTTATGTTTTTCCATTATCTTCTGCATCATTTTAGGGTTGCATTTCTACATTAGGTGCCTAAAAAACGCTTTTGGCATCTCCTGCAACAAGTTATATTTCCATGTTAGCAATGTTAGCAGTCCAATAGCATATAGATTTGAGAGAGAGAGAGAGAGAGAGAGAGAGATTTACATGTTGTTGGAAAGAACCAGGTAGGATGGGCTTGAAGAAGGAGTGTGGATTCATGGGTCTGACTTTGGTAATCACCATCTTAAAGAAGAATTTCTCTCTGTTTTCTGATTCACAATTCGTCTTTGTTATGGATGAAACATCTAAAGCTAAATTTCAAATTTTATAATCTGCAGAGGTATCTCTTTGCATCTTTCCCAGGTGGGATGGGTTGAAATAGAGTTCGCAACTTAACATTAAACCCCATTGGAAACTGTTGTCATCCCACCATAGGGAAATGGAAGTCTTTCTTCGGTGATAAATACTCAAGAATCCAGGGGACATTGGGAAATCGCCTAACAGCCCTTGGGTAAACGGATAATTTCAGTCCCTTCATCTTCATTAATTAAAATCTAATTGACTATTTCCCCCTATGTTGCACACTTCTCTTTTTTCTAAAATCCTACGGATGCATACTACTGTAACAAGAAAAAAAGGTAGAAAGTACGCTATCTAATCACGTGGCCCAAAGCACCTGCATTAGCATATGTGCCTATGCCAATGGGATAGAAATCCTCTCCAGCGAGGAAACTTGGTGGACATTGGCGGAGGCCAGTTACGATGATGACACATGGATGGCTAGATCATGAGAACGGATTAGAACGGGCTTTAGCTATTCGGGTCTGAGAATTTCTGGTTCATTCTTTCCCTTAAGATTGGTTGCTACAATCACTTAAACTATATCCACCGTGATCGATATTGACCAAACCGATTGATACCTAAAACCATGCTCTTAGGAGGAGGGCATGACCAACATGTTGCAATAGTAATTTTTCACAAATTTCAAAATCCACTACCCTGAAAATGGAGTTAGTTGAAGGTTCGACCATAGCTGAGAGGCCTATAGCTTCAGCTTCTTCTTCACCAAGACTGGTGCAACAACCCCATCCCTTCTCTCAATTTGTAAAATATTGTTTCTATGCTGCCTTCCTCTCATTGCCTTATGAAAAAAACTTATTATTTCCATCCTCTAATTGCAACCACTTTACTCTAGACTTTTCTTTAAGGAACTCTCGTCCACCGTCAAAGTTTTCCATAATTTCTTTTCCGCCTATTTTTCTTGACTTACAGCTCACCCTCCCACAACCCCCTTTTCCATTACTCTATGTGAACAAGTGTCCTTTCCATTTTAGATAAAATATGTCAGTATCAAATAAACAATTGTTAAACTCTTCCATAGGTCCATGTTTAACCTCCTCACACCCTTTCTTTTCATGTTGTCCTTTTACCACATTAAAATCCCCTAATATAACCCAAGGATTAGACATTCCTTGAGCTAAAAGAATAACATTCCTCCACAACTCCCTCCTCTCTTCTACACTATTAGATGCTTGCCATACCCAAACCATACAGAAGCCATAACCAGGCCATACCCGAACTCACCTCCCATGCCCAGCTGGAAAGGTTTTTTGGAAAGCTCAGAGACGAAAGAAAGAGCTTTACAAGCGGAATTGCCCTTCTTCACCGATATTGCTGGATCAGGAGTTAAACCCGTTGATAGCTACTTAAATGGGTCACAAGCTCGGCTCGGTGTGCTCGTATGGATTAACTTTCTTCTGCGCATCGCTTGAAGGCCAATCTGTCTATATCAAGAGGAAGGTTCTTTCAACTTCAAACTTCTGAACGTAATTCACTTCTTCTATTTATGAGATTTTAGATATTATGAGATGCCTTCCAAAAAGGAAAGTCAAAGCCAAAGAAGGATGGTGTCGGCTTGGTTAGCTAGAGCGAAAACAAAAGGTGCGGAGGCGGGGGCTCTGGTCATATCCCCCATAGATTGATACGGAACCCCCCCGACCCTGTTGTTGATCCACTAGCACCATAAAGCTGATACCAAGGCATTTGAACTTGAACCGGAGCTTTCAGCAGTTTGATACTCGGGCTTTAGTATCCAATAGGAGGTGGACCATAACTCGTTCACCATGCAAACAAAATCCGAGGGCAAAGGCACCATGGGAAGCAAAGGCTCAGGCTCAGATATCAATAGCAGCCAGCTGTGCTACTTGCCTCTTCACTTTTCCCTTAACTATTGGACTCTACTTGCTTGCAGCCCCACTGACACAACCCCCAACTACTGACCTGACAACTGGCCTATAGAACTCAAAGTTTCTTGTGCAGGCTGGGGCAACGGCTCCATCGAGGCCACCAGGTAGAAATCCTCCAAATTCAGATCGGTGCAATTCGCAATTCTACCCAGCGATTGACACGTGTCCCGGGTATATCCACGGTTAAGATTTAATCCCCACAAACCACCGAACAAACCATCTTCAACCAAACCATGGAGACCAAACCAAACAAACCGGTTCGGTTCATTATTTGAAATAAAAATGTGTTGTTTTCCTCACTGCTTTCCTCTCTCTCTCGACTCTCTCGCTCTCTCCTCTCTCTCGACTGCTCTCGGCCCGAAAGTTCGAGATCCGCAAGCAAAGTTCAGATCTCGGTCGACCTCTCTCGACTCTCACTCTCCTCCTCCTCCTCTCTCTCTCTCGACTCTCTCGCCTCGGCCTTCCCGATCTCGAATCTCGAAAATCTGTCGGTTGAATCTCTCTGTCGCCGACCTCACTCTCTAGGTTCGCCGCTCAACGCCACTCGATCGCTTCTCTTGTTACAAAGCTCGTGCAAAGGTATGAGCTTGTTGTGTTTTCTCGCAAAAAAATTTCAATTCCATTATTTGTTATTTGCATTTGCATGTGCATTTGAAGGACTGAAATCAAATAGATGTTACTTTCTTCTACAAATGCACCCAAACATTTCTTATTTATATTGTGATATTGTTATTTTGATTATGAGATCAGCTTTGAATTGTTGGAATCTTTGATTTTGGGGAATCTTTGATTTTGGGGATCTATAGTTTTAATATTCTACCGGGTTTGGCTTCTTTTGTTTGCATCTGCCATCGGGATTGTCTTGTTTTAGTTTTGTTTCTATGTGGAGTGAATTGTTCGTTGCTTGCATGTTGAAGGTTGTAATTTGTCACTAGTTATGGAAGTTAAGAATATGTGTTTAAATGCAGCTTTGTTCAGATTATTATGAATTAGGATTTCTCCTTTTTTTGTTTTGTTGTTGTAATTTGAGTTTAGTAGGGTGTCTTAATAGATGGCTTTGGTTTTGAAGTTGAGTTGGAGAGGCCTTCTCAAAGTGAAGAGTCTAAGCCATTTGGCTTGCTATTATGAGTTACCCATCCGATGCTTAATGCTACCCACTCTACATTAGAGAGAGAGAGAGAGAGAGAGAGAGAGAGAGAGAGAGAGAGAGAGAGGGGGAGATTACATGGAAAAGTGAATTATTTGTTATTTGCTTGTCGTCTGTGAAAAACCTAAGAGAATTGTTGTCTCGTCCTTATATTCGAAGTTAGAGTATTTTAAAATTTTTAATTCCACTCTTGCTCTTGCTTTGTTAAATTATGTTGAAGTATTGCTACTTTAATGCTTTTTGTTTGTTTTGTCTAGTATGGAGAATGTTAGCATGAATGATGTGAGTGAACCTATACTTGGGATGTTATTCAATTCGTAACATGATGCATATGATTACTACAATGATTTGGACGGGCAATGGGATTTAGTGTTAGGAAACACTTTATGAATAAGAGCAAGAAAGACAAGATGACTATAACATCTAGGGATTTGTCTGCTCAAAAGTGGTTGTCGATTGAGTGACAAGCGAGACACGTAATACCGTTAACCCCGAGTGAGACAAGAACAAATTGCTGTGCACGAATGAACATATGTTTGGTTGATGATGGAAAAAACAAATGCTGTGAATTTGTGAGGGAACATAATCATGAGCTTCATAGTACAACAACAGTTCATATGCTGCGTTCACAGAGGAAGATGTTAGACATACATAGGCATGAAATTGATTTGGCAGATGACTCGGGATCATGCCTAGATCCACATTTGAGTTGATGGGTAGGCGTGGTGGGATAGAAAACCTTAGTTGTTTGACCCAAGATGTTAGGAACTATCTCCGACTAAAAGACAACAGGCCTTGACATATGGTGAGGCAGTAGTTTGATGAAGTACTTTGTTACCCAAACTAGGACCAACCCATCTTTCACATACTGCTTCAACCGGATAGTGAAGAACAAATAACAAACATATTTTGGGCTGATCCAAAGATGATCATTGACTACGCACATTTTGGAGATGTAATCAGCTTTGACACTACATTTCGCACCAACAAAGAGTGTAGGCCGTTTGGGTTGTTTGCTGGATTCAATCATCATAGAGGGTGCACTGTATTCGGGGCTGCACTTTTATATGATGAGACAGCGGAATCTTTCGAATGGCTGTTTGAGGTATTCGCTGAAGCTCATGGTGGAAAGAAGCCTAAAACTATATTCACGGATCAAGACAAAGCTATGGCTAGAGCATTAAAAGAAGTGTGGCCTCGTGACGTGGCATGGATTGTGTACTTGGCACTTAATGCAGAATGGCATTACACATTTGGGTCATATGATGAAAGATGGTTCCAAGTTTCTTACAGATTTAAAGAAATGCATATACCAATACGATGTGGAAGATGAATTCGAGACAAAGGGTATAATTTGCTACAGTATGATGTTAAGGATAATGCATGGTTGCGACGTATTTATGGTCTTAAAAGTCATAAGTGCTTATGAAAAAAACATTCACAATAGGCATTCAAGTACACATAGTGAGAGTCCAAAGGACTTGAAGGACTATTTGAAGTCAACTTTGGATGTTGTGCAATTTTTAAACATTTTGAAAGAGTTCTTAACGAGCGTGGTAATGAATTAAAGCTGAATTTGATGCACGAAACAAGATGCCACGACTTGCAAATTCAATGTCAATTGTACGAAACAAAGTTGGGAACTCTACACTCCGCAATTTTTCGCTTATTTCAAGAGGAATATAATTGATGACCAAGTAATGGAATGCCCTTCATTAATTTTCGAGTTGGAATTTTTGAAGCAAATTGTGAGTATAAAGTATGTTGTAACCCACTTCAAGGAATTATAGCGGGAGTGCATGAAATTTGAGATGATGGTATTGTGTTGCCATTGTTTGAAAGTTTTTGATGTGTTAGATATAAAGCGTATTCCCAATGCTACATTCAAGAGATGGACACGGGAGCAAGGACCATGGTACTCAATGACAAGGGGAAGAAGTTGAACTAGATGTCAACTTGGATTGTACCCAACGGTATAAGCGTATTTGTCCCGAACTTATTCAAATAGCATCGAAGCTTCAAATACAATTGAGGGATACAATTTGGTGAAAGATGCTAATGAATTAAGGTTTAAGCTTGGTAATATTAGAATCAACCCAGTTGATTGCCCCGATATGCCAATATTGCCCCGATTTCTCTAATGACGATACAATGGATTACGCTTGAAACATAAAGAGAAAAAAACAAGAGGTGGTAGACGGTTAAAGAGTTGGGTGGAAAAAAAAGGTAAAAAAAGAAAAGTGGAGGGCCAAGTAACAATCAACGATTACAAGAACATCAACCACCGGATGAAGATTGCCTGATGGATAACACATATTCCAGTTACATGTCACTTATGGTGAGTAGGTTTGGCTTGTTATAGCGTTATAGTGTTGTATTTTTTATTTTCTTAGTCAAATCTAGGTTGCCTAATATTTAATGTCACTTGCAGGATTCTATTTCCCAAATATCATCTCAAGCATCTGTAGCTCATCAATCAGTGGATGAAGATTATATTTAGATTCGGCTAATGAGGACTATTGTTTTTTGCTATTAAATACATTCAGTTAATGTCATGGCTTATTTTTTTGATATTAAAACACTTGAAGTTGCATTGGATCCTTATTTTTTATGCTTACCAATATATCCAGTAATCTTATTATATCTATTGATTGTTAGCCTCTGTTGTACTAACAATCTTTTTTTGTAGGTAAGGAGTCTTTAGCTCAAAATGGTAGAGCATCTCGGTTAGTGCCCAGGTTATGGTGGTTCGAATCCACCAAGACTTCATTATGTGTCCGCAATGTTCTATACTATTTTTGTGAATGGATAAATTTGCTGGGCTTATATGCTGCTGTGGTGGAGTTATTGGTTTTTTACTTTGCAGATGTTGTAATGGATTTAGGATTCCCATCCCAAGCCTTAGTAGGTATTTATTATTAGTTCTATAAATAGAGCATGAACTTGATTAGTGAGCATTAAAAGTTTCCATTATTGCACCTTGTTGATTCATGCTATGCTTGGATGGATTCCTAGCAAGCATAAGTCATTATCATCAGGTCTTCCTAAAATCTGTATTTTTTCTGCTGCTGTTTTTTGTAAAATCTGAAACTGCTAAATTTTTGAGTCCTGAATTGATAAGTCAATCTGCTACTTTTCCAGTTCATTTTTTTACATTGTTCTGTTTTAAGTCCTTAATTGACTGCCTGAATGACTTCTTATTTGAAGGAATTTGGACTTCTTGGGTTGATAAAGAATTTGGTTTGGTTGACTACACCTAGACTTTTCTTTAAAGGGAAATCTCGTCCACCGTCAAAGTTTTCCATAATTTCTTTTTCCGCCTATTTTTCTTGACTTACAGCTCACCTCCCACAACCCCCTTTTCCATTACTCTATGTGAACAAGTGTCCTTTCCATTTTAGATAAAATATGTCAAGAAAAAAAACAATTGTTAAACTCTTCCATAGGTCCATGTTTAACCTCCTCACACCCTTTCTTTTCATGTTGTCCTTTACCACATTAAAATCCCTAATATAACCCAAGGATTAGACATTCCTTGAGCTAAAAGAATAACATTCCTCCACAACTCCCTCCTCTCTTCTACACTATTAGATGCTTGCCATACCCAAACCATACGAGCCATAACAAAGCATACCGAACTCACCTCCCATGCCCAAATGGAAAAGGGTTTTTGGAAAGCTCGACGAGAAAGAAAGAGCTTTACAAGCGGAATTGCCCTTCTTCACCGATATTGCTGGATCGGGGTTAAACCCGTTGATAGCTACTTAAATGGGTCAAGCTCGGCTCGTGTGCTCGTATGGATTAACTTTCTTCTCAAGACGCTTGAAGGCCAATCTGTCATATCAAGAGGAAGGTTCTTTCAACTTCAAACTTGAACGTAATTCACTTCTTCTATTTATGAGATTTTAGATATTATGAGATGCCTTCCAAAAGGAAAGTCAAAGCCAAAGAAGGATGGTGTCCCTTTGGGTTTGCTAGAGCGAAAACAAAGAGGGAGGCGGGGCTCGGGCATTCCCCCAAAATTGATACGAACCCCACCCCCCCCCCCCCCGTTGTTGATCCACTAGCACCATAAAGCTGATACCAAGGCATTTGAACTTGAACCGAGCTTTAAGCTTGATACTGGCTTTAGTATCCAATAGGAGGTGGACCATAACCGCTGACCATGCAAACAAAACCGAGGGCAAAGGCTGTGCTCGATATCAATAGCAGCCCCCTGCACTTGCCTCTTCACTCTTCCCTTAACCATTGGACTCTACTTGCTTGCAGCCCCACCACACAACCCCAACTTGCTTGCAGCCCCACCCACACAACCCCAACCATCGACCCACAACCGCCTATAGAACTCAAAGTTTCTTGTGCGGCTAGGGCAAACCCCCATCGAAACCCCCCAGTAGAAATCCTCCAAATTCAGATCGGTGCAATTCCGGGAATTCTACCCAGCGATTGACACGTGTCCCGGGTATATCCACGGTTAAGATTTAATCCCCACAAACCACCGAACAAACCATCTTCAACCAAACCTGGAGACCAAACCGAAACAAACCGGTTCGGTTCATTATTTGAAATAAAAATTTTTGTTTTCCTCACTGTTTTCCCTCTCTCTCGACTCTCTCCTCTCGGCCTCTCTCTCGATCTGCTCTCGGCCCGAAAGTTCGAGATCCGCAAGCAAAGTTCGATCTCGGTCGACCTCTCTCGACTCCCTCTCCCTCTGCCTCCTCCCCTCTCTCTCGACTCTCTCTGCCCCTGCCTCTCTCCGAAACTCAAAATCTGTCGGCTGAATCTCTCTCTCGTCGACCTCACTCTCTAGGTTCGCCGCTCAACGCCATCTCGATCGCTTCTCTTTGTTACAAAGCTCGTGCAAAGGTATGAGCTTGTTGTGTTTTCTCCAAAAAAATTTCAATTCCATTATTTGTTATTTGCATTTGCATGTGCATTTGAAGGACTGAAATCAAATAGATGTTACTTTCTTCTACAAATGCACCCAAACATTTCTTATTTATATTGTGATATTGTTATTTTGATTATGAGATCAGCTTTGAATTGTTGGAATCTTTGATTTTGGGGAATCTTTGATTTTGGGGATCTATAGTTTTAATATTCTACGGGGTTTTGGGTTCTTTTGTTTGCATCTGCCTGGATTGTCTTGTTTTAGTTTTGTTTCTATGTGGAGTGAATTGTTCGTTGCTTGCATGTTGAAGGTTGTAATTTGTCACTAGTTATGGAAGTTAAGAATATGTGTTTAAATGCGCTATTGTTCGATTATTATGAATTAGGATTTCTCCTTTTTGTGTTTTGTTGTTGTAATTTGAGTTTAGTAGGGTGTCTTAATAGATGGCTTTGGGTTTTTTAAGTGAGTTGGAGAGGCCTTCTCAAAGTGAAGAGTCTAAGCCATTTGGCTTGCTATTATGAGTTACCCATCTGATGCTTAATGCTACCCACTCTACATTAGAGAGAGAGAGAGAGAGAGAGAGAGAGAGAGAGAGAGAGAGAGAGAGAGGGAGAGATTACATGGAAAAGTGAATTATTTGTTATTTGCTTGCTGTCTCTGTGAAAAACCTAAGAGAATTGTTGTCTCTGTCCTTATATTCGAGTTAGAGTATTTTAAAATTTTTTAATTCCACTCTTGCTCTTGCTTTGTTAAATTATGTTGAAGTATTGCTACTTTAATGCTTTTTGTTTGTTTTGTCTAGTATGGAGAATGTTAGCATGAATGATGTGAGTGAACCTATACTTGGGATGTTATTCAATTGAACATGATGCATATGATTACTACAATGATTTGGACGGGGAATGGGATTTAGTGTTAGGAAACACTTTATGAATAAGAGCAAGAAAGACAAGATGACTATAACATCTAGGGATTTGTCTGCTCAAAAGCTGGTTGTCGATTGAGTGACAAGCGAGACACTAATATTAACCCCGAAATGAGACAAGAACAAATTGCCGTGCACGAATGAACATATGTTTGGTTGATGATGGAAAATACAAATGCTGGGAAATTTTTGAGGGAACATAATCATGAGCTTCATAGTACAACAACAGTTCATATGTGCGCTCACGAGGAAGATGTTAGACATACATAGGCATGAAATTGATTTGGCAGATGACTCGGGATCATGCCTAGATCCACATTTGAGTTGATGGGTAGGCGTTTGGGGGGATAGAAAACCTTAGTTGTTTGACCCAAGATGTTAGGAACTATCTCCGCACTAAAAGACATGCCTTGACATATGGTGAGGGTAGTTTGATGAAGTACTTTGTTACCCAAACTAGGACCAACCCATCTTTCACATACTCGTTTCAACTGGATAGTGAAGAACAAATAACAAACATATTTTGGGCTGATCCAAAGATGATCATTGACTACGCACATTTTGGAGATGTAATCAGCTTTGACACTACATTTCGCACCAACAAAGAGTGTAGGCCGTTTGGGTTGTTTGCTGGATTCAATCATCATAGAGGGTGCACTGTATTCGGGGCTGCACTTTTATATGATGAGAGCAGAATCTTTCGAATGGCTGTTTGAGGTATTCGCTGAAGCTCATGGTGGAAAGAAGCCTAAAACTATATTCACGGATCAAGACAAAGCTATGGCTAGAGCATTAAAAGAAGTGTGGCCTCAGACGTGGCATGGATTGTGTACTTGGCACTTAATGCAGAATGGCATTACACATTTGGGTCATATGATGAAAGATGGTTCCAAGTTTACAGATTTAAAGAAATGCATATACCAATACGATGTGGAAGATGAATTGAGACAGGGTATAATTTGCTAAAGAGTATGATGTTAAGGATAATGCATGGTTGCACGTATTTATGGTCTTAAAAGTCAAAGTGCTATATGAAAACACATTCACAATAGGCATTCAAGCATGGTGAGAGTCCAACAAAGGGCTTGAAGGACTATTTGAAGTCAACTTTGGATGTTGTGCAATTTTTAAACATTTTGAAAGAGTTCTTAACGAAGCGTGGTAATGAATTAAAAGCTGAATTTGATGCCCAAACAAGATGCCACGACTTGCAAATTCAATGTCAATTGTACAAACAAAGTTGGGGAACTCTACACTCCGCAATTTTTTATTATTTCAAGAGGAATATAATTGGATGACCGAAGTAATGGAATGCCCTTCATTAATTTTCGAGTTGGAATTTTTGAAGCAAATTGTGAGTATAAAGTATGTTGTAACCCACTTCAAGGAATTATAGCGGCATTGCATGAAATTTGAGATGATGGTATTCGTTTGCCATTGTTTGAAAGTTTTTGATGTGTTAGATATAAAGCGTATTCCGAATGCTACATTTCAAGAGATGGACACGGGAGCAAGGACCATGGTACTAATGGAGGGGAAAGAAGTTGAACTAGATGTCAACTTGGATTGTACCCAACGGTATAAGCGTATTTGTCGAACTTATTCAAATAGCATCGAAGCTTCAAATACAATTGAGGGATACAATTTGGTGAAAGATGCCAATGAATTAAGGTTTAAGCTTGGTATATTAGAATCAACCCCTTGATTGCCCGATATGCCAATATTGCCTGATTCTCTAATGACGTATACAATGGATTACGCTTGAAGCATAAAGAGAAAATACAAGAGGTGGTAGACGGTTAAAGAGTTGGGTGGAAAAACAAGGTAAAAAAAGAAAAGTGGAGGGGCCCAAATAACAATCAACGATTACAAGAACATCAACCACGGATGAAGATTGCCGATGGATAACACATATTCCAGTTACATGTCACTTATGGTGAGTAGGTTTGGCTTGTTATAGCGTTATAGTGTTGTATTTTTTATTTTCTTAGTCAAATCTAGGTTGCCTAATATTTAATGTCACTTGCAGGATTCTATTTCCCAAATATCATCTCAAGCATCGTAGCTCATCAATCGGTGGATGAAGATTATATTTAGATTCGGCTAATGAGGACTCTTGTTTTTTGCTATTAAATACATTCAGTTAATGTCATGGCTTATTTTTTTGATATTAAAACACTTGAAGTTGCATTGGATCCTTATTTTTTATGCTTACCAATATATCCAGTAATCTTATTATATCTATTGATTGTTAGCCTCTGTTGTACTAACAATCTTTTTTTGTAGGTAAGGAGTCTTTAGCTCAAAATGGTAGAGCATCTCGGTTAGTGCCGTGTTATGGTGGTTCGAATCCACCAAGACTTCATTATGTGTCCGCAATGTTCTATACTATTTTTGTGAATGGATAAATTTGCTGGGCTTATATGCTGCTGTGGTGGAGTTATTGGTTTTTTACTTTGCAGATGTTGTAATGGATTTAGGATTCCCATCCCAAGCCTTAGTAGGTATTTATTATTAGTTCTATAAATAGAGCATGAACTTGATTAGTGAGCATTAAAAGTTTCCATTATTGCACCTTGTTGATTCATGCTATGCTTGGATGGATTCCTAGCAAGCATAAGTCATTATCATCAGGTCTTCCTAAAATCTGTATTTTATCTGCTGCTTTTAGTAAAATCTGAAACTGCTAAATTTTTGAGTCCTGAATTGATAAGTCAATCTGCTACTTTTCCAGTTCATTTTTTTACATTGTTCTGTTTTAAGTCCTTAATTGACTGCCTGAATGACTTCTTATTTGAAGGAATTTGGACTTCTTGGTTGATAAAGAATTTGGTTTGGTTGACTACACCTAGAGTCCAAGAAATAACCAATTTATTAAAGTCTTGATAATTCAATTATCTTTTACCATTTCGAATCAGATTTTGCTATATGTCATGGTTTTTTGGTTTCTGCCAAAGTCCCTAACTAATTAGAAGTTATTCAAATTTCTTATGAGTTTGTTCCTAGTTGATGGTCAAACTATGCCTTAGATTCAAGTTGGCAGTAAATGCAAGCTACTGGTAATTAATAAATTTTGTTTTCAGGATTCTATTCTGTTGGATTGATTAACTGTGAATTCTGGTCATTGGTTCAAGTTGATTCTTGCATTTTTAGTTTTATATGATGGCACTATATGATGAATGGAGAATGTGATCTTTGTTTATGATGAATGGATAATGTGATCTTTGTTCAAGTTGATTCTTGCATTTTTATTGGATGGCACTAAAAGATAGCTCCATTGGTGTTTTTTCAGCAATATGATTTTGGATTGGCAGAGCAGCCATGGAGGTATTTCTGCTTCTTTTCTTATCTTTAGCTCTCAGATGGGTAGCTGCAAAGGGTGCATGGGCTGATGGCAGATTGATAAGCCCCTCTAGATTGGAAATGTTTGTCGATGAGCTTCCAGACATGCCCATAGTCCAAGGCTTCGACATTACAAATGGTGTTCCTGTCTCCAAAACCCTCAAGATTGGCATGTACCACAAAAGATGGGTAAGCAATATTTCAAATTTCTCTTCTTCTTCTTCTTCTTCTTCTTCTTCTTCTTCTTCTCTCTCTCTCTCGATCTCTTCAACCATGTTTGCTATTTGCTGCAACTATTTAGTTTCACCTGGTCATGGTTTCAAAAAATAAAGCTGTCACATGAGCACTCTGGTCTGGGGCTAAGGAATTAATGTGGAGCCCAAGGAGTTTGAGGCTGGGGTACTTGTCTGTTTCCCAAATATTGTTCTCATGCCATGGAATCAGAAACAAACATAACAATTTTGACATACATCCACACAACCAATGACTCTCTTTTAAGGGGTTGAGAGAAATAGGGATGAAGATTTACAAGAGTGCAAAATAAAGTAGGTGGAATGAAATACAATGAAATAAAGCAGGTGAATGGAACAACTATACATAACATTATCTCATAGCATATATGCATGTGTCCCAGCCATTTTCTTGCTGGTTAAATGCAAAATTGTGTCTCTGAATAAATTATGTTTTCTATTTGTTTAATGCTTTTTCTTAAATCTGAGATCCTGGGTACAGAAACCCAAGTTCTTGTTCTGTGATTGAACATATGGGTGGTCAATGTTTGTTTTTTCTCTTATATTCTCAATGTATTTTGTGATATGCTCTTAGTTGGAATTAACAGAAAAGTTCAATTCAGGGAAAGAGGCCAGGTGGTAGGTTATACTCTTGAAGGAGATCTGGTAGGGGCTTTGGTGGCTTCCCTTTTGGAAAAAAAAAAAGATGAGTAAGCCTTGTAGTTACTTTGGTTTTTCAAAAGTTTGCAATGCTTTAATATATGTGCATAAAAAATGCATGTAAACATCCTGACATGAATAGATAGATATTCATGAAAAAAAATTGTAGATATTCTGCAGCACTGCTATTACATTAAGTGAATGAAACTGACAATTTGGAAAGATTAGTCTAGAATGATTTAAAATGAAAAAAGTGAATATAGGTTTCAGAATAAGTTGCTTTGAGTCATCATCATGAGAGGAACAAGTGTTCTCCAGGTTATGTGAATTGATGCAAATATGGGTAAAAATAATACAGAGTTTGTCATTAGAAATTAAGAAAGGGAAATGTTAAAGCCAAAGGAATCATCTTTAAGGACCCTTTTTTTCTCTCCATTAGGAACATGACTGTTTTGTTGATCATATGACTAGGGTACCATTCAAAAAGATATCTTTCTTTGATTACCAAAAAACGTAAACAACCATTACAAAATTTCATATAGAAAGAGATGCAAAATAATTTTGGAATGCATGCTCATAAGATTATTGCTGCCACTTCGACACTGTAATGTGTTGTTGATTGAGTCAATCGCAAAACACAGATTTATGAATTGAAGAATAGATTGATGAGTGAGTAATCTGGAAAAACTCAGAATAGACTTTCCACTGAGATTAAGGGAGTGACATGTTCATTTGATGGGGGGCCATCATGATCCATGCCATGGTCCTGTCAACCACTTGCTGGCCTTAGTCAACCACTAGGGAAATTTTGACCTCTACAAATCTTGCGGAGTTTGAACTCAAAGGAAGTGCAGAAAATAGTCACTTTCTTAAATCTGAGATCCTGGGTACAGAAAACCAAGTTCTTTTTCTGTGATTGAACATATGGGTGGTCAATGTTTGTTTTTCTCTTATATTCTCAAAGTTTTTGTGATATGCTCTTACTTGGAATTAACAGAAAAGTTCAATTTGTTTTAGAAATGGCCTTCTTCCTACTGTTAAAATCTTTTCTTTTTCCCAAAAGGTTTGAAAATAGGAAGTATGGGCAACCTTCTATGCTTTGTTCAAGTTGATCAATCCAATGTAGCTATCAAGGAGAAATTTGGGAAGTTTGAGGAAGTGCTTGAGCCAGGATGCCATTTTGTGCCTTGGGTCTTTGGGAGCAATATAGCGGGGATTTTTCTTAGGTTGCAGCAGTTGGACGTGCGTTGTGAGACCAAGACAAAGGTTTGCCCTCTAATTCATTCTATTATTCTCCTGCAACTTTTTTATTCTTTTTTCCCGCTCAAATCCATTTTCACCCAGGAGCTCTATTTTGTGAGGATAGAAGCTTGTAACATGTTTCTGTTATTTATATTCCACTTTTGTTACCTTTTATGACTCTAGAAACATGAAAAGTAGGAAAACCTTGTGTTCCTAAGTTAATTCTTGGTCCAAGTGAGCTTGCTATAAAATCTTGACCATCAAACTGCTAAAAAATGGAGCTGCCTTCTAATTCTAAAATCATTCACCTAGTGATGACTTCTGTGTTGCCAGAATGGACATTAGGTAGAGTAGGTTCTAGTATTTAATTCCTTATTGGTGATGTCTGCCTTAAGCATTTGGATTCATATGTAGTGGCCTGGCACTTAAAACTATCTGAAGATCATTTCCCAAAATCTTATTTAGAAGCATTAAATATTCCAGGATAGATCTTAAGTCAAAGAATACAATTTCACTACTTACTTAGATATGTAGGAACTGAGTTAAAAAGGGGAGAAACAAACCAATAGATTATAGGGATGTAGAAAAGTGATGAATTATTTTATATTCTTTGATTTCTGAGCCAGATCATGTGAAGGTTGTTGCTCAATAGCCACTTCTGAAGCTCTATGTTAGGACCTCCAGTGCTAACACCTCATAAGTCATCAACCTTGACCATATCCCCTCCCTGCCAATAGCTTGCTACGACTGTTTCTGTATAGAATCCACCCAAAAAAACCTTTTTATGTTCCACTTTCATGTTTAACTCTACAGTTTGCAGTCCTAGGGCCAAAATGGGAAAAAAAATTCCCCGGGAGACCAATATCCTAATTGAATGGTAAGACTGGTGTATAGGAATGAAATCAACAAGGCATGTCCATCAATCTACCAATTATATATAGGATTGTGGAGAAAAAATGAGAGCAAAAAAAGTTTTTTCAAGTTTTGTGAATGCAGCAATGCAAGAGAGCGAACATAAAGGGGTGAAATATCACTAGCATTGAAATTATATGATCAACTATGAATACTACTAACAAGTGCTTTTCTCAATTGCTATAAGGATTGCAATGAACTATGATGAGCGATTCTAATTCACTAATCCTCCTCACAAGATAAAAAAAAAATTATCAATGCAATGCCAAACAAAGGATAAAGCCAAAAATTTCCTAGAAATACATAACTGCAATTTCATCAATAGAAACTTTTAAAAAAAAAAATTTAAAAAAAAATATGCTAAAGACAAGAAGGGAGAACACATTAACCCATCTTTCAAAGTCTTTGGATTTGAACCACCATAACTGGGGATTAGCCGTGCCTACCATTTTTAGCTAAAGACTTTTACCTAAAAAAAATTGTTAGTACATTATAGTAATAAGGAAATAATCATGATAATAACCCGACATATGATTGTTACATGACGGGAAACCCAAATTCATTAACTAAACATAGTTCTATTTACAAGGACGTTACATAGAAGACATAGCATGAAAGAATTAACATCCAAATACAAAGGAAGATGGTTAAACCATAATAATGGTTGAGCAATGACTGATCCACTACTACTTGGTTCCGCACTTTTGGACTATAGGGTGGATGACGAATAGCCCAGATGGCCCGTTTCCTATTAACACTTTCATTTGAATGACATGCCCCCGTGTTCCGCCCCAGATAGTTCCTCAACCCGGGTCCAACCAAATGAAAGAGTCCGGGTGTTTTCACCTAACGGACATCCAAAATCGCCCCCCGGGTTCTTCATCGCTCGAGAAGTCCGGATGACCATCACCCTTCACCAGCTACACATCCTTTTTGTGCATCCATTTCTATGTAAAATACAATACCCCCAAGAGAAGCATACATTAAAAAAAGGCTCCAATAGTAAAAAAAAATCTAATTGACATGGATGTAATGCTTAAATTAATATGACATAAGCAAGATGCTAAAAGGAAACTATAAAAAAAAAATTTAAAAGGGGAAAAAGCAAACATCAAGGTGTGGTATCAAGTGAAAGCCATATGATGAGTCTTTCATTAAAAAAAAAAAATCTTTCACTTCAATGCAAGAGATGCTTAGCCATGTCCACAATGATCCCTATCTCGAACAAGAATGTTTGACACAACTTGGGCATGTTATTTTCTCTCAGAGAATTACAAACCCTTTTCCCTAATATTTAAGTAGTCAAAAACCCCGAGAAAGGGATGCAATAAAAAATTTATTAAAATTGGTGATCCGTAAAGCAATACTTGGTATGGGTTTGGTGGGATTTAATTTCACTTCATTAATTAAAAAAAAAAAAAACAAAAAATCCACAAGATTGCATAAAACCCACGAATCCTTCATACCTTTCCAAAGGGAAAAAATTGTAAAGGGGGGCGGGCTGTTCAGAGCAGCGACCCCCCAGGAGAGAGAGTCGAGAGCAGAGAGGGAGCCAAGGGGGGGTGTCGAGATTTCAGGGGTTTGGGCCAGAGAACCGAGGAGGAGATTCAGGAGAGAGAGGGCCGAGAGGAGAGAGTCGAGAGAGGGGAGAGAGAGAAAAAGGGGAAACCAGAGGAGAGTCGAGAGAGAGGTCAGATCGAGCAAATATATTGGAGATGAAAATTTCAAGCCGGGGACAAAGAGAGTCGAGAGAGAAAGAGGCGAGAGAGCTTTTTCTTGCAGAGGACACATTTTTTTTTCAAATAATGAACCAACCGGTTTGTTTCTTTTTGGGCTCCGGGTTTGGTTGAAGATGGTTTGTTCATGGTTTGTGGGGATTAAATCAACCGTGGATATACCCGGACACGTGTCAATCGCCCAGGGTAGAATTGCACGGAATTGCACTGGAATTTCGAGGATTTCAACCCGTCACCAGTGCCAATTTGTTTGGCATAATAGGACCTAGTCTTTAAAAAAAGATTATCCCCCCATACATTTGGTTTTTTTCCCGCCTCCCATCCCCCTATTACGTAAGGGCTTCATCCACGGGGAGATAGAAAGAGTTTGATTTGAGGCCTATCCTTGGGGTACCGAATACGATGGGAGATAGATTCGTAGGGAATAAGTGCCAACTTGCTTTTCGAAATCTAGATCGAAAATGGATGGGGGAAAGGGGAAGTTCTCTAAAGGGGATCTAAGCCTTCTCCATTGATATCATTTGATAACCCCCTTCCCCAACCCGGGTACTCCATCTAAACGGAGAGCAAAATGCTTCGATGATGTAGAGTTGACATTTGGGCAACATTCTCCTCGAAATAATTCCAAAATGTATTTCCTGACCTCCCCCGGGTTGAGGTCGTTGGTTTGAAAAAGTATGATCTTCAAAGGCATTAATTGGTTCGATTCAATTCAATGCAAGATTTTTAGGTAAAACCAAAAATTTAATCATTTAATAAATGGTTTATATTAAAATCAAACCATTTATAAACGGTTTTGTTTAAACGGTTTTCTTATGTTTTCTTCTTTACCCAAAATTTTTAGTGAAATGAATGTAAATTCTAACATTGAATTGAATTGTTTATTGTTATTTTTTTTATTAGTTGTTTAATGTAAATTTAATTTTTTTTATTGAAATGTATGTAAACTTAAGATTAAATAACTTGAACTTACTAGGTTTTTTTAATCGGTTTAACGGTTTATTAAAAGATTTACCAACGGTTTAAACTTTAAAACTAAACTGAATTATAGTTTCAATTTTAAAAACCCAAAAACGAACCATTAAATAAATGGTTTCACAGTTTTTTTTAAACAGTTGGGTTCAAATTACATCCTTAATTCTTGGGGCGTTAGTGGTTTTGTAAAAGCCCGATTGCTCTGTATGTTATCTTCTCAGCTTTATGTGTTTGTGGGGTTTTCAAAAGCTCAAATTCTTGCAATCCAGATCCAATCAAAGCTCCATGGGGAGAAAACAGTTCATCCCCACTCTAAAGATGCTCCCCTGCGCCAACAGAGTAGTGTTCTTTTGCCCATATAATCTTGGGTGGTTAATCCATGAAGGCTAAAATTTACCAAGATAGCACTTTATTAGCTCAATAAGATGGATGTAAAATATTAGTAAGTGGTTAGCATATATATTATGAGCAAATAAGTACATAAAATCACATTGTTGGCATGATATTTGCTTTTATTACTCTTACATTGTTTTTGTTTTCAATTTTATTTCTTCATCAGGTTAAGAAGTATGATATGAAACTTCAAATGATGAGAGTAGGATATTGGGGTAAACCAGTTATAGGAATTTATTTTAAATGTATATTTAACATAGACTTTTTAAAATTACTTATTTTCTAAAATCAATTAATGTAAATTCTGATTTGGGCTGACTTTTCCTAAATTCTTGATTTTTTTAATTAACAGGAAGAAACAGATACCATCGATTCTTGTTTACCATTAGTAATATATGTACCTAACTAATTCAGTTTGTTATTCCATTGCTTATTGTTAATAATATGTTCCTGACTTCCTTAATTCAGTCTTAGCCCAGTTCAGGTCCATATGTAGAATACTCAAGCCTGATTTCCATTTTTTTATTTATTGTTTTACCGTTAATTGAGAATGTTTTATAATCTTTCCTCTTTTTTAAATCTCACTCCATCTTTTCTGGGGCTCCGACAAGTTATCCCTCCCTTGGCCTTTCCTACTATGTTTATTGGTTATTTCCCTGGACGAAATAAGAAATTCCGTCAGGGGTCAGCCAAATTTTGACGGCAGGGGGATGAATGGCATTGAAATGAAGGTATTGTCATAGCATAAGGAGCCTGAAGATCAAAAAAAAGGTCTGGTATGAGAAAAGCCGTGTCATCCATAATGATCCTAATGGCCACCTCATTTGGGGAACATTGCTGAAAAAAGTCCAATATCCAATTGTAAAAAGTAGTTAGTTGCTTTTTTAATGAGAAAACGATGAATCAAAGAGAGAACAAAATGTTCGAGTAATATAAACAAGTGTGTTTCATTTAAATCTCTCACACAACAACTTGAATAAATCCAAATAATTGATATACGTATATCGATCTTCTCAACCATGTCATCCTGCCTCTATTTTCCAACAAGGAAGACCCATGAACTGCAGTCCTTTCTGGATTCACAACCATTCGGCCCATTGAAATTACCTTTAATTTGAAAAAAAAAAATTTTTAGTTGAAAATTCCTGTATTAGGTCACGTTCAGTTTCCAGGATGAGAAACATTTACAATAATATATAAATGGGATTATTTCTTGGGCCTGATATATTTAATAAATGGGGTGGACTAATTTTAAGTTTTCCCAATCAAACACTCCCCCGGGGCACACCTAGAATTAACACCCCTAGCAATCCCCCTCTACCGACTCATGACTTCACCCCCATTTCTACTAGGAATGTACTGTATAGTCAAAATATGTAACTGATACGTGTTCATATTTGTTTTAGGGAATCCATATTCCCAAAAAACGGTTAGATACCACGGAAGGAAACAACAAACGTTCAATCGGGGGGTTTAATTGGTACTGGCCTTGTCTAAACCCATTCATGGCCGATAGCATATCTCGGGTTGACATGGATAAAGAGTTTAAAGGGTTTAAAAAAATTATTTTTTAATGATAACAAGGTATTTATGTCCGATTTGAGACGATCCGGATCAGCCCCCGACCAAATCAAATCAGTAGTACTTTCCAATTCCAGGATTTCAATATCTTAAACTATGCCAAAATATGAAAAGGTTCTTCCATAATCACTCTCAATAAGACATCCATTCCTCTTTCAAATGAAAAAGAACTAGACTTTTTCTTCATCATTGAAACCTGCCATTCAATCGCAGCGGTGCTCTAAATAAGAAACCCCTAAGGCTTCCACTTTCCATTCACGGAATTTGACCCCGGATCGCCCATTCGATCCTTCACAAACATTTCACCCCGATATGCATGTTGGGGAACCCATGATCCTTCCATTTGGGAAGGAAGGAAGAAAGAAGGCAAACACGGATACTAGAAACCGTTCATGGGGACCTCAAAAATAGGGGGTAGAGAGGAATGGGGGTTTCCAAGTTTACAATCCCTACCTATGCATTCCATGATAGCGCATGTAAAACATTTTGTTGTTAGTATCAATATCCATTCAAAAGCTAATTGGATATGGATACAATACAAATAATGTTATATTTTGATCAATTGAAAACACAGTAGAATTGGCTTAGAATCAGCTAGTTCAATCACCCATGATTCTTTCCCCAAACCCAATTTTTTAATAGTTCTAATACAGGAATCTTGAAACCATGCCTAAAACCAAAATTAAAGCGAATGCAATTTAATTTTTTAAAATTTAAATCTGAACCCCATTTTTTTTTTTTTTTTTTTGGGGTTTAAATTTTGTTTAAAAGCATCCTTCAATTCTCATTTTAAATTAACATGAAGAGATCCATGGAATTTTTCCCCTTTTTTTTTTCACTTTCTCAGAGATGGAGCCCGTTATTTCATTTATGGAAACAATGGCCAACGAAGAAATTTCCTTTCCCAAAAAACTAAGAAACAAGTGCTCCAAAACATTTAGAGTCGGGGTTGAGTAACACCAATTCCAATCAAAACTGTTGTGGTCAAGGATTTTAAACTCGAGTGCCCCTACTGATTCTGATTTAGATTGGTTTGGGGTCAATCAGAATCAAATCTAATTCAATCATAAAATTCCCATCCAATTCCAATTTTTGAAAAATTGTTCTGATAACAACACTAAATTTCGAATATATTTTCAGCAAAGGTTGTTATTGAGCTAAGAATGTGCATTGTTTCACGGCTTTGGTTTTTTGTTTGTTTTTTCTTTGTCCCCCTTTCATTGGATCTCTGAGTTAGTCATAGCTTAAATCAATGACAATGTTTCAAACGGAAAAAAAATAATCTTTATTTGAATACCTTCTATTAATTAGTTTTTCAAAATTCTCTTTTGATAATTACACATCGTATATAATATATGTTTCTCTATTCCATCTTTCAAATCTTCGCACGACTCAGAGATTAATTTGAAGTAAAAAAAAAAAGGCTAAAGTGCATAATTATCCAGCCCCTCTTATTCATAAGTTTGGAAAACTTACATCCATATTACCTTAGATAATTTATAGATAGGAATTGGTAAAAAATGTCTAATATATTATACTCCTTATACCATATAACATTGGATAAATTACCATATGAATGGGAACTCACTTGTCACCGATCCAAAGCTTTGGGCCTGTTTGATAACGTTTTTTTTTGTTTCAAGAAAAAGAAACATAAAATTTTTTTCTAGAAAAAAGAATTGAAGGTGTTTGATAAGTCATGTTTTGTAAATCAATAGTAACCAGGAAAAAATGACCCTTTAGTCATTTCCAAAACGAACTTGTTTCTCCCGGGGCGCTTGAACCATAAATAGATAGAAATTTCAATTTTATTTCAAAACAAGTGAAACGAAATAGTTTTATCAAACCATTTTTGGGCTGTTTTTTTCCCTTTAGATACAAACAGCGAAACACGCTTGCAACGTTATCAAATGGACCTTAATCTCCATTTCATTAAGGATTTACCATTTGAGACTTACATGGGAGATAGGAGGGGGTTGGACAGTGGTTTAGTAATGATTATTTTTGAGAAATTCTTATTTTCTTACCCATTTTGCCCATTACGCCCTCTTATCCCTGTCTATATAAAAGAAGGCCCATACAAGAGAAAAACGATCAAAAAGAGAACGGTGTGAGTGGAAAAAAAAGAATAGTGGAAGTGGTAAAAACATCATATCAAATAGAAAGAAAAATGAAAAGTGAGTGTATGCATGGGGTCTATCAAATTGTAGGCATGAGTAAGGAAAAGTGGGTGTATAAGCTTAAATTTCAAGCTAATTGACCCACTTGGAGTTTGAAGTTGATCCAAAAGCTTAGGAGAGGGTTTCCCGCCATCCTGAGACTGAAGCCGGTTCTAGCTAGTCAGGTAAAGAGGTTTTACTTATTTTTCTTATTTTGTTTAGGGTTTTTAATAGGGCATCGGGGCATTGCCTATTTTTATAAGAAAAAAAATTCGTTTCCAAAAAAGCACGAAAGCTTTGTCCATTTTTTGAAGGGGGGGAACGCTGTCCTTATTTTCCTAGCTTGGAACCCAACTAATAAGATGGTGTGGAAATGCTGCCCAAAAACCCCAAGTTGGTGTTGACCATTCCAACATGGCGTGGAAGTGTTGCTTAAAATTCCAAGGTCGACTTTTCTTTAGGAACTCTCGTCCACCGTCAAAGTTTTCCATAATTTCTTTTTCCGCCTATTTTTCTTGACTTACAGCTCACCTCCCACAACCCCCTTTTCCATTACTCTATGTGAACAAGTGTCCTTTCCATTTTAGATAAAATATGTCAAGAATAAACAATTGTTAAACTCTTCCATAGGTCCATGTTTAACCTCCTCACACCCTTTCTTTTCATGTTGTCCTTTTACCACATTAAAATCCCCTAATATAACCCAAGGATTAGACATTCCTTGAGCTAAAAGAATAACATTCCTCCACAACTCCCTCCTCTCTTCTACACTATTAGATGCTTGCCATACCCAAACCATACAGAAGCCATAACCAGGCCATACCTGAACTCACCTCCCATGCCCAGTGGAGGTTTTTTGGAAAGCTCGCACGACAAAAGAAAGAGCTTTACAAGCGGAATTTCCCTTCTTCACCGATATTGCTGGATCGAGTTAAACCCGTTGATAGCTACTTAAATGGGTCACAAGCTCGGCTCGTGTGCTCGTATGGATTAACTTTCTTCTCAAGCACGCTTGAAGGCCAATCTGTCATATCAAGAGGAAGGTTCTTTCAACTTCAAACTTGAACGTAATTCACTTCTTCTATTTATGAGATTTTAGATATTATGAGATGCCTTCCAAAAAGGAAAGTCAAAGCCAAAGAAGGATGGTGTCTTGGTTAGCTAGAGCGAAAACAAAGCAGTGGAGGCGGGGCTCTGGTCATATCCCCATAGATTGATACGAACCCCACCCCGCCCCCGACCTGTTGTTGATCCACTAGCACCATAAAGCTGATACCAAGGCATTTGAACTTGAACCGAGCTTTCAGCAGCTTGATACTGGCTTTAGTATCCAATAGGAGGTGGACCATAACCGCTGACCATGCAAACAAAATCCGAGGGCAAAGGCTCGTGCTCAGATATCAATAGCAGCCAGCTGTGCTACTTGCCTCTTCACTCTTCCCTTAACCATTGGACTCTACTTGCTTGCAGCCCCACCGACACAACCCCAACTTGCTTGCAGCCCCACCGACACAACCCCCAACTATCGACCGACAACTGGCCTATAGAACTCAAAGTTTCTTGTGCGAAGCTAGGGCAACGGCTCCATCGAAAGCGCCACCACAGTAGAAATCCTCCGAAATTCAGATCGGTGCAATTCCAGTATTCTACCCCAGCGATTGACACGTGTCCTCGGGTATATCCACGGTTAAGATTTAATCCCCACAAACCACCGAACAAACCATCTTCAACCAAACCTGGAGACCAAACCGAAACAAACCGGTTCGGTTCATTATTTGAAATAAAATGTGTTGTTTTCCCTCACTGTTTTCCCTCTCTCTCGACTCTCTGCCTCGGCCTCTCTCTCGACTGGCTCTCGGCCCGAAAGTTCGAGATCCGCAAGCAAAGTTCGATCTCGGTCGACTCTCTCGACTCTCACTGCTCCCTCTCGCCTCCTCTCTCTCTCTCGACTCTCTCTGCCTCTGCCTCTCGATCTCGAATCTCAAAATCTGTCGGCTGAATCTCTCTGCTCGTCGCCGACCTCACTCTCTAGGTTCGCCGCCAACGCCTCTCGATCGCTTCTCTTTGTTACAAAGCTCGTGCAAAGGTATGAGCTTGTTGTGTTTTCTCTCAAAAAATTTCAATTCCATTATTTGTTATTTGCATTTGCATGTGCATTTGAAGGACTGAAATCAAATAGATGTTACTTTCTTCTACAAATGCACCCAAACATTTCTTATTTATATTGTGATATTGTTATTTTGATTATGAGATCAGCTTTGAATTGTTGGAATCTTTGATTTTGGGGAATCTTTGATTTTGGGGATCTATAGTTTTAATATTCTACGGGTTTGGCTTCTTTTGTTTGCATCTGCCATCGATTGTCTTGTTTTAGTTTTGTTTCTATGTGGAGTGAATTGTTCGTTGCTTGCATGTTGAAGGTTGTAATTTGTCACTAGTTATGGAAGTTAAGAATATGTGTTTAAATGCAGCTATTGCTCGTGATTATTATGAATTAGGATTTCTCCTTTTTGTGTTTTGTTGTTGTAATTTGAGTTTAGTAGGGTGTCTTAATAGATGGCTTTGGTTTTTGAAGCTGAGTTGGAGAGGCCTTCTCAAAGTGAAGAGTCTAAGCCATTTGGCTTGCTATTATGAGTTACCCATCTGATGCTTAATGCTACCCACTCTACATTAGAGAGAGAGAGAGAGAGAGAGAGAGAGAGAGAGAGAGAGAGAGAGAGAGAGAGAGAGGGAGAGATTACATGGAAAAGTGAATTATTTGTTATTTGCTTGTCGCCTCCGTGAAAAACCTAAGAGAATTGTTGTCTCTGTCCTTATATTCGAGTTAGAGTATTTTAAAATTTTTTAATTCCACTCTTGCTCTTGCTTTGTTAAATTATGTTGAAGTATTGCTACTTTAATGCTTTTTGTTTGTTTTGTCTAGTATGGAGAATGTTAGCATGAATGATGTGAGTGAACCTATACTTGGGATGTTATTCAATTCAACATGATGCATATGATTACTACAATGATTTGGACGGGCAATGGGATTTAGTGTTAGGAAACACTTTATGAATAAGAGCAAGAAAGACAAGATGACTATAACATCTAGGGATTTGTCTGCTCAAAAGCTGGTTGTCGATTGAGTGACAAGCGACACTAATATTAACCCCCGAAATGAGACAAGAACAAATTGCCGTGCACGAATGAACATATGTTTGGTTGATGATGGAAAATACAAATGCTGAATTTGTGAGGGAACATAATCATGAGCTTCATAGTACAACAACAGTTCATATGCTGCTGCTCACAGAGGAAGATGTTAGACATACATAGGCATGAAATTGATTTAGATGACTCGGGATCATGCCTAGATCCACATTTGAGTTGATGGGTAGGCGTCTGGTGGGATAGAAAACCTTAGTTGTTTGACCCAAGATGTTAGGAACTATCTCCGCACTAAAAGACAAAGGTGCCTTGACATATGGTGAGAGTGTAGTTTGATGAAGTACTTTGTTACCCAAACTAGGACCAACCCATCTTTCACATACTGCTTCAACCGGATAGTGAAGAACAAATAACAAACATATTTTGGGCTGATCCAAAGATGATCATTGATCACTTACATTTTGGAGATGTAATCAGCTTTGACACTACATTTCGCACCAACAAAGAGTGTAGGCCGTTTGGGTTGTTTGTGGATTCAATCATCATAGAGGGTGCATCGTATTCGGGCTGCACTTTTTATATGATGAGATGCAGAATCTTTCGAATGGTTGTTTGAGGTATTCACTGAAGCTCATGGTGGAAAGAAGCCTAAAACTATATTCACGGATCAAGACAAAGCTATGGCTAGAGCATTAAAAGAAGTGTGGCCTCAGACGTGGCATGGATTGTGTACTTGGCACTTAATGCAGAATGGCATTACACATTTGGGTCATATGATGAAAGATGGTTCCAAGTTTCTTACAGATTTAAAGAAATGCATATACCAATACGATGTGGAAGATGAATTCGAGACAGCGTGGTATAATTTGCTACACGAGTATGATGTTAAGGATAATGCATGGTTGCGACGTATTTATGGTCTTAAAAGTCAGTGGGCGAAGTGCTATATGAAAAACACATTCACAATAGGCATTCAAGCATGTTGAGAGTCCAACAAGGACTTGAAGGACTATTTGAAGTCAACTTTGGATGTTGTGCAATTTTTTAAACATTTTGAAAGAGTTCTTAACCAGAAGCGTGGTAATGAATTAAAAGCTGAATTTGATGCACGAAACAAGATGCCACGACTTGCAAATTCAATGTCAATTGTACAGAAACAGGTTGGGGAACTCTACACTCCTGCAATTTTTCAGTTATTTCAAGAGGAATATAATTGGATGACCGAAGTAATGGAATGCCCTTCATTAATTTTCGAGTTGGAATTTTTGAAGCAAATTGTGAGTATAAAGTATGTTGTAACCCACTTCAAGGAATTATAGCGCAGTTGCATGAAATTTGAGATGATGGTATTCTGTGTTGCCATTGTTTGAAAGTTTTTGATGTGTTAGATATAAAGCGTATTCCTGAATGCTACATTCTGAAGAGATGGACACGGGGAGCAAGGACCATGGTACTCAATGACAAGAGGGGAAAGAAGTTGAACTAGATGTCAACTTGGATTGTACCCAACGGTATAAGCGTATTTGTCCAACTTATTCAAATAGCATCGAAGCTTCAAATACAATTGAGGGATACAATTTGGTGAAAGATGCTTAATGAATTAAGGTTTAAGCTTGGTATATTAGAATCAACCCGCTTGATTGCCCCGATATGCCAATATTGCCTGATTTCTCTAATGACGATACAATGGATTACGCTTGAAGCATAAAGAGAAAATACAAGAGGTGGTAGACGGTTAAAGAGTTGGGTGGAAAACAAGGTAAAAAAAGAAAAGTGGAGGGCCAAGTAACAATCAACGATTACAAGAACATCAACCACGGATGAAGATTGCTCGATGGATAACACATATTCCAGCTTACATGTCACTTATGGTGAGTAGGTTTGGCTTGTTATAGCGTTATAGTGTTGTATTTTTTATTTTCTTAGTCAAATCTAGGTTGCCTAATATTTAATGTCACTTGCAGGATTCTATTTCCCAAATATCATCTCAAGCATCTGTAGCTCATCAATCAGTGGATGAAGATTATATTTAGATTCGGCTAATGAGGACTCTTGTTTTTTGCTATTAAATACATTCAGTTAATGTCATGGCTTATTTTTTTGATATTAAAACACTTGAAGTTGCATTGGATCCTTATTTTTTATGCTTACCAATATATCCAGTAATCTTATTATATCTATTGATTGTTAGCCTCTGTTGTACTAACAATCTTTTTTTGTAGGTAAGGAGTCTTTAGCTCAAAATGGTAGAGCATCTGGGTTAGTGCCCAGGTTATGGTGGTTCGAATCCACCAAGACTTCATTATGTGTCCGCAATGTTCTATACTATTTTTGTGAATGGATAAATTTGCTGGGCTTATATGCTGTGGTGGAGTTATTGGTTTTTACTTTGCAGATGTTGTAATGGATTTAGGATTCCCATCCCAAGCCTTAGTAGGTATTTATTATTAGTTCTATAAATAGAGCATGAACTTGATTAGTGAGCATTAAAAGTTTCCATTATTGCACCTTGTTGATTCATGCTATGCTTGGATGGATTCCTAGCAAGCATAAGTCATTATCATCAGGTCTTCCTAAAATCTGTATTTTTTCTGCTGCTGTTTTTTGTAAAATCTGAAACTGCTAAATTTTTGAGTCCTGAATTGATAAGTCAATCTGCTACTTTTCCAGTTCATTTTTTTACATTGTTCTGTTTTAAGTCCTTAATTGACTGCCTGAATGACTTCTTATTTGAAGGAATTTGGACTTCTTGGGTTGATAAAGAATTTGGTTTGGTTGACTACACCTAGAGTCCAAGAAATAACCAATTTATTAAAGTCTTGATAATTCAATTATCTTTTACCATTTCGAATCAGATTTTGCTATATGTCATGGTTTTTTGGTTTCTGCCAAAGTCCCTAACTAATTAGAAGTTATTCAAATTTCTTATGAGTTTGTTCCTAGTTGATGGTCAAACTATGCCTTAGATTCAAGTTGGCAGTAAATGCAAGCTACTGGTAATTAATAAATTTTGTTTTCAGGATTCTATTCTGTTGGATTGATTAACTGTGAATTCTGGTCATTGGTTCAAGTTGATTCTTGCATTTTTAGTTTTATATGATGGCACTATATGATGAATGGAGAATGTGATCTTTGTTTATGATGAATGGATAATGTGATCTTTGTTCAAGTTGATTCTTGCATTTTTATTGGATGGCACTAAAAGATAGCTCCATTGGTGTTTTTTCAGCAATATGATTTTGGATTGGCAGAGCAGCCATGGAGGTATTTCTGCTTCTTTTCTTATCTTTAGCTCTCAGATGGGTAGCTGCAAAGGGTGCATGGGCTGATGGCAGATTGATAAGCCCCTCTAGATTGGAAATGTTTGTCGATGAGCTTCCAGACATGCCCATAGTCCAAGGCTTCGACATTACAAATGGTGTTCCTGTCTCCAAAACCCTCAAGATTGGCATGTACCACAAAAGATGGGTAAGCAATATTTCAAATTTCTTCTTCTTCTTCTTCTTCTTCTTCTTCTTCTTCTTCTCTCTCTCTCGATCTCTTCAACCATGTTTGCTATTTGCTGCAACTATTTAGTTTCACCTGGTCATGGTTTCAAAAAATAAAGCTGTCACATGAGCACTCTGGTCTGGGGCTAAGGAATTAATGTGGAGCCCAAGGAGTTTGAGGCTGGGGTACTTGTCTGTTTCCAACTATTGTTCTGCATGCCATGGAATCAGAAACAAACATAACAATTTTGACATACATCCACACAACCAATGACTCTCTCTTTTAAGGGGTTGAGAGAAATAGGGATGAAGATTTACAAGAGTGCAAAATAAAGTAGGTGGAATGAAATACAATGAAATAAAGCAGGTGAATGGAACAACTATACATAACATTATCTCATAGCATATATGCCATGTGTCCCAGCCATTTTCTTGCTGGTTGAAGTGCAAAAATTGTGTCTCTGAATAAATTATGTTTTCTATTTGTTTAATGCTTTTTCTTAAATCTGAGATCCTGGGTACAGAAACCCAAGTTCTTGTTCTGTGATTGAACATATGGGTGGTCAATGTTTGTTTTTTCTCTTATATTCTCAATGTATTTTGTGATATGCTCTTAGTTGGAATTAACAGAAAAGTTCAATTCAGGGAAAGAGGCCAGGTGGTAGGTTATACTCTTGAAGGAGATCTGGTAGGGGCTTTGGTGGCTTGCCTTTAGGAAAAAAAAAAAAAAAGATGAGTAAGCCTTGTAGTTACTTTGGTTTTTCAAAAGTTTGCAATGCTTTAATATATGTGCATAAAAAAATGCATGTAAACATCCTGACATGAATAGATAGATATTCATGAAAAAACATTGTAGATATTCTGCAGCACTGCTATTACATTAAGTGAATGAAACTGACAATTTGGAAAGATTAGTCTAGAATGATTTAAAATGAAAAAAGTGAATATAGGTTTCAGAATAAGTTGCTTTGAGTCATCATCATGAGAGGAACAAGTGTTCTCCAGGTTATGTGAATTGATGCAAATATGGGTAAAAATAATACAGAGTTTGTCATTAGAAATTAAGAAAGGGAAATGTTAAAGCCAAAGGAATCATCTTTTAAGGACCTTTTTTCTTCTCTCCATTAGGAACATGACTGTTTTGTTGATCATATGACTAGGGTACCATTCAAAATGATATCTTTCTTTTGATTACCAAAAAGCGTAAACAACCATTACAAAATTTCATATAGAAAGAGATGCAAAATAATTTTGGAATGCATGCTCATAAGATTATTGCTGCCACTTCGACACTGTAATGTGTTGTTGATTGAGTCAATCGCAAAACACAGATTTATGAATTGAAGAATAGATTGATGAGTGAGTAATCTGGAAAAACTCAGAATAGACTTTCCACTGAGATTAAGGGAGTGACATGTTCATTTGATGGGGGACCATCATGATCCATGCCATGGTCCTGTCAACCACTTGCTGGCCTTAGTCAACCACTAGGAATTTAGACCTCTACAAATCTTGCGGAGTTTGAACTCAAAGGAAGTGCAGAAAATAGTCACTTTCTTAAATCTGAGATCCTGGGTACAGAAAACCAAGTTCTTGTTCTGTGATTGAACATATGGGTGGTCAATGTTTGTTTTTTCTCTTATATTCTCAATGTATTTTGTGATATGCTCTTACTTGGAATTAACAGAAAAGTTCAATTTGTTTTAGAAATGGCCTTCTTCCTACTGTTAAAATCTTTTCTTTTCCAAATGGTTTGAAAATAGGAAGTATGGGCAACCTTCTATGCTTTGTTCAAGTTGATCAATCCAATGTAGCTATCAAGGAGAAATTTGGGAAGTTTGAGGAAGTGCTTGAGCCAGGATGCCATTTTGTGCCTTGGGTCTTTGGGAGCAATATAGCTGGGCATCTCTCTCTTAGGTTGCAGCAGTTGGACGTGCGTTGTGAGACCAAGACAAAGGTTTGCCACTCTCTAATTCATTCTATTATTCTCCTGCAACTTTTTTATTCTTTTTCCTGCTCAAATCCATTTTCACCCAGGAGCTCTATTTTGTGAGGATAGAAGCTTGTAACATGTTTCTGTTATTTATATTCCACTTTTGTTACCTTTTATGACTCTAGAAACATGAAAAGTAGGAAAACCTTGTGTTCCTAAGTTAATTCTTGGTCCAAGTGAGCTTGCTATACATCTTGACCATCAAACTGCTAAAAATGCTATGGAGCTGCCTTCTAATTCTAAAATCATTCACCTAGTGATGACTTCTGTGTTGCCAGAATGGACATTAGGTAGAGTAGGTTCTAGTATTTAATTCCTTATTGGTGATGTCTGCCTTAAGCATTTGGATTCATATGTAGTGGCCTGGCACTTAAAATTATCTGAAGATCATTTCCCAAAATCTTATTTAGAAGCATTAAATATTCCAGGATAGATCTTAAGTCAAAGAATACAATTTCACTACTTACTTAGATATGTAGGAACTGAGTTAAAAGGGTAGAAACAAACCAATAGATTATAGGGATGTAGAAAAAGTGATGAATTATTTTATATTCTTTGATTTCTGAGCCAGATCATGTGAAGGTTGTTGCTCAATAGCCACTTCTGAAGCTCTATGTTAGGACCTCCAGTGCTAACACCTCATAAGTCATCAACCTTGACCATATCCTCTCCCTGCCAATAGCTTGCTACGACTGTTTCTGTATAGAATCCACCCAAAAAGACCTTTTTATGTTCCACTTTCATGTTTAACTCTACAGTTTGCAGTCCTAGGGCCAAAATGGAAAAGAAATTCCCTGCGTAGACCAATATCCTAATTGAATGGTAAGACTGGTGTATAGGAATGAAATCAACAAGGCATGTCCATCAATCTACCAATTATATATAGGATTGTGGAGAAAAACTGAGAGCAAAAAACGTTTACTGGTCAAGTTTTGTGAATGCAGCAATGCAAGAGAGCGAACATAAGGAGTGAAATATCACTAGCATTGAAATTATATGATCAACTATGAATACTACTAACAAGTGCTTTTCTCAATTGCTATAAGGATTGCAATGAACTATGATGAGCGATTCTAATTCACTAATCCTCCTCACAAGATAAAAAAAAAATTATCAATGCAATGCCAAACAAAGGATAAAGCCATAAACTTTCCTAGAAATACATAACTGCAATTTCATCAATAGAAACTATTAAAAAAAAAATTCAAAAAAAAAATATGCTAAAGACAGCAGTGAAGGTAGAACACATTAACCCATCTTTCAAAGTCTTGGATTTGAACCACCATAACTGGGCATTAGCCTGTGTGCTCTACCATTTTGAGCTAAAGACTTTTACCTACAAAAAGATTGTTAGTACATTATAGTAATAAGGAAATAATCATGATAATAACCCGACATATGATTGTTACATGACGAACCAACTTCATTAACTAAACAGTAGTTCTATTTACAAGGACGTTACATAGAAGACATAGCATGAAAGAATTAACATCCAAATACAAAGGAAGATGGTTAAACCATAATAATGGTTGAGCAATGACTGATCCACTACTACTTGGTTCCGCACTTTTGGACTATAGGGTGGATGACGAATAGCCGAGATGGCCCGTGTGTTCCTATTAACACTTTCATTTGAATGACATGCTCCTGTGTCTCCGTCTCAGATAGTTCCTCAACGCTGGGTCCAACCAAATGAAAGAGTCCGGATGTTTTCACCTAACGGACATCCAAAATCGCCGCCCAGATTCTTCATCGTTCGAGAAGTCCGGATGACCATCACCCCTTCACCACAGCTACACATCCGCTGTTGTGCATCCATTTCTATGTAAAATACAATACCCCTAAGAGAAGCATACATTAAAAAAAAGGCTCCAATAGTAACAAAAAAAATCTAATTGACATGGATGTAATGCTTAAATTAATATGACATAAGCGAAGATGCTAAAAGGAAACTATAAAAAAAAAAAAATTAAAGGCAGAGAGCAAACATCAAGGTGTGGTATCAAGTGAAAGCCATATGATGAGTCTTTCATTAAAAAAAAAAACTCTTTCACTTCAATGCAAGAGATGCTTAGCCATGTCCACAATGATCCCTATCTCGAACAAGAATGTTTGACACAACTTCGGACATGTTATTTCTCTCTCAGAGAATTACAAACCCTTTTCCCTAATATTTAAGTAGTCAAACCACAGAGAAAGGGATGCAATAAAAAATTCTATTAAAATTGGTGATCGGTAAAGCAATACTTGGTATGGGTTTGGTGGGATTTAATCGCATACACTTCATTAATTAAAAAAAAACAAAAACAAAACATCCACAAGATTGCATAAAACCCACGAATCGCTTCATACCTTTCCAAAGGAAGAAATTGTCGAAAGGAGCGCAGGCTGTTCTACCGAGTCGAGCGACCCACCAGAGAGAGAGAGTCGAGAGCAGAGAGCAGGGAGCGACGAACAGAGGGGCTGTCGAGATTTCAGGGTTAGGGCTTACAGAGAACCGAGGAGGAGATTCGCGATCGAGAGAGAGGCCGAGAGACAGAGAGAGTCGAGAGAGAGTCGAGAGAGAGAGAGAAAGAGGGAACCGAGAGGGAGAGTCGAGAGAGAGGTCGAGATCTGAGCAAATATATTGCAGAGATGAAAATTTCAAGCCGAGAGACAAAGAGAGTCGAGAGAGAAAGAGGCGGAGAGAGCTTTTGCTTGCAGAGGACACATTTTTATTTCAAATAATGAACCGAACCGGTTTGTTTCGGTTTGGTCTCCGCTGGTTTGGTTGAAGATGGTTTGTTCAGTGGTTTGTGGGGATTAAATCTGAACCGTGGATATACCCCAGGACACGTGTCAATCGCCTAGGGTAGAATTGCACGGAATTGCACGATGCGAATTTCGTGAGGATTTCAACCCGTCACCAGTGCCAATTTGTTTGGCATAATAGGACCTAGTCTATAACTCAAAAGATTATCCCTGCCATACATTTGTTTTTTCCAGCCTCCCATCCGCCCTATTACGTAAGGGCTTCATCCAGCTGGGCGAGATAGAAAGAGTTTGATTTGAGGCCTATCCTCGTGAGTACCGCAATACAGATGGGAGATAGATTCAGTAGGCAATAAGTGCCAACTTGCTTTTCTGAAATCTAGATCGAAAATGGATGGGGAAGGGCAAGTTCCTCTAAGGGCATCTAAGCCTTCTCCATTGATATCATTTGATACCCCTACTTCCTCAACCGAAGCTACTCCATCTAAACGGAGAGCAAAATGCTTCGATGATGTAGAGTTGACATTTGGGCAACATTCTCCTCGAGGCCGAATAATTCCAAAAATGTATTCTCTGCTGACCTCCCTCGGGTTGAGGTCGTTGGCTTGAAAAAGTATGATCTTCGTAAAGGCATTAATTGGTTCGATTCAATTCAATGCAAGATTTTTTAGGTAAAACCAAAATTGAGTCATTTAATAAATGGTTTCATATATTAAAATCGAAACCATTTATAAACGGTTGCTGTTTAAACGGTTTTCTTATGTTTTCTAATTTTTTATCCAAACAACTTCTTTACCTTCAAAATTTTTAGTGAAATGAATGTAAATTCTAACATTGAATTGAATTGTTTATTGTTATTTTTTTTTATTAGTTGTTTAATGTAAATTTAATTTTTTTTTTATTGAAATGTATGTAAACTTAAGATTAAATAACTTGAACTTACTAGGTATTTTTAATCGGTTTAACGGTTTATAAACGATTTACCAACGGTTTAAACTTTAAAACTAAACTGAATTATAGTTTCAATTTTAAACCAAAATCGAACCATTAAATAAATGGTTTCACAGTTTTTGTGTAAACAGCTTCGGATTCAAATTCACATCCTTAATTCTTGTGCGTTAGTGGTTTTGTAAAAGCCCGATTGCTCCTGTATGTTATCTTCTCAGCTTTATGTGTTTGTGGGCTTTTCAAAAGCTCAAATTCTTGCAATCCAGTATCCAATCAAAGCTCCATGGAGAGAAATCCACAGTTCATCCCCACTCTAAAGATGCTCCCATGCGCCAACAGAGTAGTGTTCTTTTGCCCATATAATCTTGGGTGGTTAATCCATGAAGGCTACAAAATTTACCAAGATAGCACTTTATTAGCTCAATAAGATGGATGTAAAATATTAGTAAGTGGTTAGCATGCATATATTATGAGCAAATAAGTACATAAAATCACATTGTTGGCATGATATTTGCTTTTATTACTCTTACATTGTTTTTTGTTTTCAATTTTTATTTCTTCATCAGGTTAAGAAGTATGATATGAAACTTCAAATGATGAGAGTAGGATATTGGAGTAAACCAGTTATAGGAATTTATTTAGTAAGTGTATATTTAACATAGACTTTTAAGATTACTTATTTTCTAAAATCAATTAATGTAAATTCTGATTTGGGCTGACTTTTCCTAAATTCTTGATTTTTTCTTAATTAACAGGAAGAAACAGATACCATCGATTCTTGTTTACCATTAGTAATATATGTACCTAACTAATTCAGTTTGTTATTCCATTGCTTATTGTTAATAATATGTTCCTGACTTCCTTAATTCAGTCTTAGCCCAGTTCAGGTCCATATGTAGAATACTCAAGCCTGATTTCCATTTTTTTTATTTATTGTTTTACCGTTAATTGAGAATGTTTTTATAATCTTCCTCCTCTTTTTAACTCTCACTCCATCTTTTTCTGGGTCTCCGACAAGTTATCCCTCCCCTTGGCCTTTCCTACTATGTTTATTGGTTATTTCCATGGACGAAATAAGAAATTCCGTCAGGGGATCAGCCAAATTTTGACGGCAGGGAGATGAATGGCATTGAAATGAAGGTATTGTCATAGCATAAGGAGCCTGAAGATCAAACAATAAAGGTCTGGTATGAGAAAAAGCCGTGTCATCCATAATGATCCTAATGGCCACCTCATTTGGGCTGAACATTGCTGAAAAAAAGTCCAATATCCAATTGTAAAAAGTAGTTAGTTGCTTTTTCAATGAGAAAACGATGAATCAAAGAGAGAACAAAATGTTCGAGTAATATAAACAAGTGTGTTTCATTTTAAATCTCTCACACAACAACTTGAATAAATCCAAATAATTGATATACGTATATCGATCTTCTCAACCATGTCATCCTGCCCTCTATTTTCCAACAAGGAAGACCCATGAACTGCAGTCCTTTCTGGATTCACAACCATTCGGCCCATTGAAATTACCTTTAATTTGAAAAAAAAAAAATTTTGAGTTGAAAATTCCTGTATTAGGTCACGTTCAGTTCTCCAGGATGAGAAACATCGTCACAATAATATATAAATGGGATTATTTCTTGGGCCTGATATATTTAATAAATGGGCTGGACTAATTTTAAGTTTTCCCAATCAAGCACTGCCCGCCGGTGCACACCTAGAATTAACACCCCTAGCAATGCCTCTCTCTACCGACTCATGACTTCACTCTCCATTTCTACTAGGAATGTACTGTATAGTCAAAAATATGTAACTGATACGTGTTCATATTTGTTTTAGGGAATCCATATTCCAAAAATCGGTGCCTAGATACCACGGTTTAAGGAATCAGATCAAACGTCTTCAATCGGTTGGGTTGAATTGGTACTGGCCTTGTCTAAACCCATTCATGGCCGATAGCATATCTCGGATTGACATGGATAAAGAGTAAGGTTAACAAAATTATTTTTTAATGATAACAAGGGTATTTATGTCCGATTTGAGACGATCCGGATCAGCCCCAGACCAAATCAAATCAGTAGTACTTTCCAATTCCAGGATTTCAATATCTTAAACTATGCCAAAATATGAAAAGGTTCTTCCGTAATCACTCTCAATAAGACATCCATTCCTCTTTCAAATGAAAAGAGAACTAGACTTTTCTCTTCATCATTGAAATCCGCCATTCAATCGCAGTGCGGTGCTCTAAATAAGCTAAATCCTCTAAGGCTTCCCCTTTCCATTCACGGAATTCGACCTGGGATCCGCCCGTTCCGATCCTTGCTTACTAAACAGTTGCACCCCCAGATATGCATGTTGGGAGAACCCCATGATCCTTCCATGTGGAAGGGAAGGAAGAAAGAAGGCAAACACGGATACTAGAAACCGGTTCATGGGGACCTCAAAAAATAGGGGATAGAGAGCGCAGAATGGGGCTTTCCAAGCAGTTTACAATCCCTACCTATGCATTCCATGATAGCGCATGTAAGGCATTTATGTTGTTAGTATCAATATCCATTCAAAAGCTAATTGGATATGGATACAATACAAATAATGTTATATTTTGATCAATTGAAAACACAGTAGAATTGGCTTAGAATCAGCTAGTTCAATCACCCATGATTCTTGTCCTATCCAAAACCCAATTTTTTTTAATAGTTCTAATACAGGAATCTTGAAACCATGCCTAAAACCAAAATTAAAGCGAATGCAATTTAATTTTTTAAATTCAAATCTGAACCCCATTCTTTTTTTTTTTTTTTTTTTTGGGTTAATTCTGTTTAAAAGCATCCTTCAATTCTCATTTTAAATTAACATGAAGAGATCCATGGAATGTTTCCCATTTTTTTTTACACTTTCTCAGAGATGGAGCCCGTTATTTCATTTATGGAAACAATGGCCAACGAAGAAATTTCCTTCCAATAAACTAAGAAACAAGTGCTCCAAAACATTTAGAGTCGGGATTGAGTAACACCAATTCCAATCAAAACTGTTGTGGTCAAGGATTTTAAACTCGAGTGCCCCTACTGATTCTGATTTAGATTGGTTTGGTGTCAATCAGAATCAAATCTAATTCGAATCATAAAATTCCGATCCAATTCCAATTTTTGAAAAAAATTGTTCTGATAACAACACTAAATTTCGAATATATTTTCAGCAAAGGTTGTTATTGAGCTAAGAATGTGCATTGTTTCACGGCTTTGGTTTTTTTGTTTGTTTTTTTCTTTGTCCCTCTTTCATTGGATCTCTGAGCTGTAGTCATAGCTTAAATCAATGACAATGTTTCAAACGGAAACGAAAAATAATCTTTATTTGAATACCTTCTATTAATTAGTTTTTCAAAAATTCTCTTTTTGATAATTACACATCGTATATAATATATGTTTCTCTATTCCAATCTTTCAAATCTTCGCACGACTCAGAGATTAATTTGAAGTAAAAAAAAAATACAAAGGCTAAAGTGCATAATTATCCAGCTCTCTCTTATTCATAAGTTTGGAAAACTTACATCCATATTACCTTAGATAATTACCATATAGATAGGAATTGGTAAATAATGTCTAATATATTATACTCCTTATACCATATAACATTGGATAAATTACCATATGAATGGGAACTCACTTGTCACTCGATCCAAAGCTTTGGGCCTGTTTGATAACGTTTCTGCTATTTTTGTTTCAAGAAACGGAAGAAACATAAATTTCTGTTTCTAGAAACAGAAACAGAATTGAAGGTGTTTGATAAGTCATGTTTTGTGGAAGTCAATAGTAACCAGTGAAAGAATGACCTTGAGTCATTTCCAAAAACGAACTTGTTTCTCCTGGGTCGTTTCTTGAACCATAAATAGATAGAAATTTCAATTTTTATTTCTGAAAACAAGTGAAACGAAATAGTTTTATCAAACCATTTTTTGGTCTGTTTTTTCCGTTTCGAGATACAGAAACAGCAGAAACACGTTTCTTGCAACGTTATCAAATGGACCCTTAATCTCCATTTCATTAAGGATTTACCATTTGAGACTTACATGGGAGATAGGAGGGAGTTGGACAGTGGTTTAGTAATGATTATTTTTTGAGAAATTCTTATTTTCTTACCTCATTTTGCCCATTACGCCCTCTTATCCCTGTCTATATAAAAGAAGGCCCATACAAGAGAAAAAACGATCAAAAAGAGAGAACGGTGTGAGTGAGAAAAAAAATGAATAGTGGAAGTGGTAAAAACATCATATCAAATAGAAAGAGAAAAATGAAAAAGTGAGTGTATGCATGGGGTCTATCAAATTGTAGGCATGAGTAAGGAAAAGTGGGTGTATAAGCTTAAATTCTCAAGCTAATTGACCCACTTGGAGTTTGAAGTTGATCCAAAAGCTTAGGAGAGGGGCTCCATCCTGCCATCCTGAGACTGAAGCCGGTTCTAGCTAGTCAGGTAAAGAGGTTTTACTTATTTTTCTTATTTTGTTTAGTCGTTTTCAATAGGGCATCGGGGCATTGCCTATTTTTTATAAGAAAAAGAATTCGTTTCCAAAAGAGCACGAAAGCTTTGTCCATTTTTCGAAGGGTGTGGGAACGCTGTCCTTATTTTCCTAGCTTGGAACCCAACTAATAAGATGGTGTGGAAATGCTGCCCAAATACCCGAAGTTGGTGTTGACCATTCCAACATGGCGTGGAAGTGTTGCTTAAAATTCCATAACCATATCCGCACCATTTACTAAATGGTTGCACTTTCTGAAACCTCAACCATTTAGTAAATGGTTTTGGTTTCCACGGTTTTTAAATGGTTTCAGTTTCACGGTTTTAAACGGTTTCGATTTCGGTTTATTCCATACGGTTTCTAAACGGTTAGCAATCGGTTTGCTAGTTTATTCGCATGTTTACTAAAATTTGCTTTTGATGATAAATGATTCAAACTTGAGAATGTGAAATGCAAACCATTATGTTTTGTTAAAACAACCAAACAACTAAGCAAAAGAAAATATTTTGATAGAAAATAGTCTCAAGCTCATCTAACAAGTCAATAAGTAATGCTTGCAGAAGGGATTTTCTTCTTCTTTCTCCCTCCCAAATAATGTGTTAGAATATCAGAAAATACATATTTAACATACAATGGCATAAGCAAAAATTGCATTTTTATCAGTATACATTCTACTTAGTGCATTGGATTAATTTAATCGGTATTCCAAATAATGAGTAAGTTACCTCTAGAATTATTTGCAGGCTTGCAGCACTCAATCTTTGAATCAAATGAGATACTAATGATATTTTGCAACCACCTTATTTAATCTTTAAATGGGTTAATTCGATCGGTTTTGACGGTTTAAACGGTTCGATTTTCACGGTTTCAATGAGGCTTGAAACCACAGGTTAAACGGCTTGGTTCGATTTCAACCCATTTAGCTAATCGGGCTAAAACTTGAAACCATAACCGAACCATTTACTAAACGGTTTTGCAGTTTCCGTGTAAACAACTAGGTTAAGTTTTGGTAAACAGTTTCCACTTCAAATTCACATCCTTACCCTCAGCACTGCCAGACGATCACCAGAAGGTTAGAGACAAGATGGAGCAGGATCCGTCGATTGAGGATAACACCTGCTCCCTAGAGGCATAGCAATTAGCCCCTCCCCTAGCTTAAGCCTGCCAGTTACGGAACAATGGTTCAATGCACTATAGAAGGAGGTTGAGCACCTAACCAGGGTGATGATGGATGTCTCAAAGAACCTAGGCTAGGCCCCACCACGAGAGGAGGACAAGAGCCACCAGGGGGATCACTAGAAACCCCTTTCTAACATTTCCATCTCGGCTGACGATAGCTCGAACCAGCATAGCCACGTTAGGTTTCCTCGGGGGGATTCCCAAGAGGGGTCAGCAACCGAATACCAAGCGGAGGCACGACAACTACACCAAAGGGCAGCCATAGGAGAGGACTGCATAGATGTGCTTTCCAGTGAAGAAAAAAAATCAAAGACAAATGGATCACAAGTTTAGGGAGTTGCGAGCGAAGGTGGACCAAGTCCTAGGTGAGTGAGAGGAGCAAGAGGGGGTGGGCATGTATCTCCCCTATCTGAAGAAATCGTGAGAACTCCCCTCCCAATGTTCTCTATACCAATCTTTTAGCTATATGATGGGATGAAAGACCCCCAGGAGCACCTCAAAGCATACAAGTCCATCATGTTACTACAAGGAGCCAGTTCCCGATACTATGCCTAGTGTTTTCTGCATTGCTACAGAGGCTAATAATGGCATGGTTTTCTCGACTCCAACAAGGTTCTGTATGCAACTTCAAGTAACTAAGTAAGATGCCTCTGGAGAATTTCATGGGGAGTAGAATGTGCCAGAAGACCTCGGTGAGTTTTGATGGCTTTGAAGCACCATCCTAGTGATAGCCTGCAGCAATTCGTGTATCGATTCAACTTGGAGAAATTGGAAGTGAAGGATTTTAATCCAACCGTGGAACTTGTGGCACTCGAAAACGGCATTCAACACGAGAAGCTAAAGTTCTCCCTCTCCAAGGCAAACCCTAAGACGCTTTCTGAGCTATAAGAGAAGGTTCGGAAGTACATTAACGCTGAGGAAATAATGGCTAACCATAAAAGCTCTGGAGACAAGAAGAAAGATGCCCACGAAGGAGACAAGGGCAGGGAAAATTGTAGAAACGGCTCGATGATGGAGACTGTGGAGCTTCGATAAAAGAATATGGCGGCTACACACCACTCACCCAGCGCAAATCTCAAATCCTTATGTAGATCAATGCTGATGAAAGGGATTGCCTCAGGGACCCAAGGAGATTGAAGGCACTGTCGGAGCTCTGTGATCGTAAAAAATTCTGTGATTACCATACAGACCATGGCCGCACCACGGATAACTGCTGGGAACTACAGCAGGCTATCGAGGACCTTATCAGAAGAGGACACCTCTAGAGATTCGAGGACCAAAGAGATGGGGTAGATGAGCAAGTCAAAATCGATCAAGGGACATCCTTGCCAAGAGTTACTCCCCCATGGCATAGAGTGAGAAATAGAAGAACACCTCCACAGACCATGATGGCTGATCAGGAGGAAGGTAGGGAGACTCCCTTGTCCTAGTTATATCGACTATCGGCAGAGGACCAGTTGCGAGAGGAGACTCCCAGTCGTCAAGAAAAACCTATGGACGCAATGTTTGCTACACAAAAATGCCTGCCAAAAGGGCATGGACCGACCAAAAAATCATGTTTGACGATGATGACCTAATGGGAGTGGACTTCCCCCGTGATGACGTAGTTGTGATTACATTAAGGTAGGGGCGTAGGGGCCTTCTCGGTAGGAAAATCTTAGTGGACAATGGTAGTTGTGGATATCCTATTCTGGTCGGCCTTCAAGAAGATGGAGATTGAGGAAGAGAAGCTGAAGCCCATCAACAAACCATTGTACGAGTTCTTGGGTGTGCCTATGGTCCCCAAGGGGATAATTGAGTTGCAAATAAGAGCAAGGACCGGTGAGTAGAGGAAGGCCACCATGGTGAATTTCCTAGTGGTAGATACCGCATCCACATACAACGTAATCTTAGGAAGATCAAGATTGAGTGGTCTCAGAGCGGTTGTATCCACTTATCACCTAAAGATGAAATTTCAAACTAAGCATGGGGTAGGAAAATGCATGGGGGGACTAGGAGGAGTCTAGACAATGCTACATTAACACCCTCAGGGAAAAGAACAAATGTGGAGAAACACTAATGGTGGAGGTGGATGACCACAGTGAAGACGTTACCACCCGAAGAGGGGAGGCAACTGAGGACTTGGCCCAAATGAACCTGGTAGAGGGAGACAATGCGAACCAGCTCCAGATTGGGGCCTCGATCGTAGGAGACAAGCAGAGGGAGTTGATCAAGTTCTTCTGTGCCAACAATGATGTCTTTGCTTAGTCGGTCACGGATATGCCAGGGATTAACAGGAGGGTTATCGAACACAAGCTAAGTGTCGACCCATTAAGACAACCAGTCAAATAGAAGAAGAGGACATTCACCCCTAGCAGACAAAGAGTCGAGCAGAAAACTTAGCCTCCCCCTCTTCATTGAAAAGAGGGGTTGATCAAGAATTGGCTCCCCCCTCTTCACTGAAAAGAGGGGCCGACCAAGACTTGGCTTCCCCATTCTCATTTTCCCTCCTCCAAGAGAAGGGAGGCTAACCAAGAAGAGAACTATGGTCAACCATAAAAAACACTTGAAAGAGAAATTGACACTCGAAGAAGAATATTACAAAAAAGAAAAAAGGGGAAAAACTATATAATGAAGATTTTGTAAAAAGAAATTACAGAAGACGTTCCATTCTTTAAAGAGAAAAATTACACATAAGATTACATAAAAATTCAAGAAAAGAGCCCAATATTAAAAGATCTAACAAAAGAAGACTTAAAAGGGAAAAGAGGTGGAATCCTTAGTCAATGCGTTCCTTCGGGTCATCCCTTTCGGGAACTGAACTATCTGCCCCTTTGGCAATAACAGTGGTCACTAGGCTAGGGGGAGACAAAAAAGGATGACTCAAAGCATCAACACCAAATTTCTTCACAAACTCTTGCTTGATGGCTACAAGCTGAGGGAAAAGCCATGAAGCAGGCGCTAGAACGCCGGGCTTAGAAGAAATTACTTGAAGCTTAGGTTTGTCGAGGATACCTCCAAAATGATTCCATAGGCCCAACAAAGGGCATCTTGAATAGGAACAAAATCCTAAGAGAGGGAACATCTTGGGCAAGGAACGCCCTTGGACAGCCTCAACAACCTACCCCATCAAACAGAACCTCATTCACTCACGAAGGAGCTGCTACATTGGGGCAAAGGAGAGCTCCAACTCCAAAGGAGGTGGCAGCTGCTTTCTTGGCCTCCTTCCTTTGCTACCCACTCTCAACCTCCTTCTTCGCCTCCCTGGCTTTCAATGCCTCCAACATTTTGCACTCCTTCAAGAACATGCTGAAGTCAAAGTCAGGATGGACCTTCTCAAGCTCTTCTCGCAGCGTAGCCAACCTCACAAGTTAACAATCAACTCCAGCTTTGGTCACATCCCTCTTGAAATTTTGGGACTTCCTATACTTTTCAATGGCAGCAACAACCTCACGATAAGCCTAGTTGACTGTCTTCTTAAGATACTAATTTAAGAACTTATTGTTGCGAGTGTTGATTGTTGGATTTATGGGCTAAATTAATTATTCGGGTTGATTAAATGGGTGAGAGTCAAATTGCATGAACCGATTCGGTCCACTCTCAAGCTTAGGGATATGCTGGCTCAACCCATTGTGGTTTAGGGTTTTGAGTGCGACAAGATTATAAATACTAGGTTTTGGGTCCCTACAGCCATTATTCACTCTTCCCCACTTTACCACTAAAGTGAGAGAACCAAGGAGGTTTAAGGGGCTGTAGAAGATCCATAGCCAAACCAAGAGAGCGAAAGTGGGAGTGACCAACATCAATCATCTTCAGCACACTAAAGTGAAAGGTACAAATCGATCCTCCATAATTTTATTAGATTCGTGTTCTTGTTTTTCCCGTGGTTTCTCAATAGGGGTTTTTAAAATCAAACCCATAGGAGTTCTAACAAGTGGTATCAGAGCAGACCACATGGGACAAGAATCGATTGAATTTTTCTTATCCATGAGGATTTTGATTGTTACTTAAAACCTGATTTGATTAAAAATCATGAAAATCATAAAAATCGTAATTTTACCATCACTTAAAGATCCTGTATGGGAAAACTTTCTTCACGAAAGTTGTAGATCACGAGAAGACGATCGCGGCGGTATGCCGAAAGTCACCGAAACCTCCGACGCTGCCACGCCGCCAGGAAACCGCTGCGGAGGAGAGAAAAAGTTTTTTAAAAAAAAATTCAAAAAAAAAAAAAAACGGCACACGTTGGTCAACTCATATGTACTATTTGACTCGGTAAGGTTGATCGGTCGTTGACCAATTGACCAATTTGACCGGAACTCATATGGCCGAACCGGTTGGTTTTGATTGATTTAAAAAAAAAAAACTCAAAGGCTTGTTTGGTTTTTGTTCATTTTGGATTTTTATTTAAACTACTTTAAATTTCATTTAAAAGTTCTTTAAGGCCAAATTGAAATCTTTTTTGCGTTTGGGTTCCTTTTTTTCGGCCACATTTAATGATCTAATTTTAATATGACATATTTGTTTGAAATTTTATGTTGTATTTGGTTTCAATTTGTTCCTTTTGGGTTTTTATTTAAACTACTTTAAATTTCATTTAAAGGTTCGCTTTTAAGGCCAAATTGAAATCTGTTTTTTTATTGGATTTCTTGTTTGGCCACATTTAATGATCTAATTTTTAATATGACATGTTTATTTGAAATTTTATGTTGTATTTAGTTTCAATCATTGAAACAAAATAGCATAAATCAATGCTTTGAAAAATATATATGTTATTGGTTACCATGAAATTGAGAAATTTTTTAAATTGAGATCGTTAATATGGAAAAGGGTGTAAGCTTCCGCTTATTCTTAGTTGCAAAGTAAGTTTGCTTTAGGAAACCATGAAATGATGAGGTGGAATCCACCAAAGTGGTACATCTTATTATTTCATGATTTTCCGAGGAAGCAATGTAGGTGACATTTGCCCAAAGGTGATGTCACCAAAGTTAAGAAAATGACAAGAACCTAGAGGTTCCTAAGCCCAAAGGTGAGGGGATTTCAAAAGTTATTGTTCTTTTACAAGAAATATAAATTTACAAGAGGACCAGAGCATTCTTAGCCCAAAGGATAGGAATGTAGTTGCGGTTGTGACTCTTGTATGGTTATTGTTGTCCTAGTGACATTTATATGTATGTTTTGAACATAAAGATACACATAATGTAGGTGACATTTACCCAAAGGTGATGTCACCAAAGTTAAGAAAATGACAGTAATCTAGAGGTTCCTAAGCCCAAAGGTGAGGGGATTTCAAAAGTTATTGTTCTTTTCACAAGAATATAAATTTACAAGAGGACCAAGGCATTCTTAGCCAAAGGATAGGAATGTAGTTGCGTTGTGACTCTTGTATGGTTATTGTTGTCCTAGTGACATTTATATGTATATTTTGAACATAAAGATATACATCTCCAATGGGAAAGATATGATAGAACGAGTGAAACCCACCAAAGTGGTACATTCGTTCGATTGTATCTTCTCCAACAGAAAAGGTGATACTTTCCCAAAGGTTATGTCATCAAGGTTTGAGGATAATCATCCACATTTCAGAAAGGGACATTGAATTTGGGGTTCTTTTGCCCAAAGGTGATTGAATTCCAAAGTTAGTGTTGTTTTCACAGTTAAAAGAAGAATATAAGAGCATCAGCTAATTCCTGTCCCAAAGGATAGGGATACATTTTTAGTTGTAACTCTTATTTAAAATATATTGATGGTATTACATGCTTTTATATTATGGTTTATATTTTGATATTTGGCATGTATTGTGTTGTTGTTACTGCTGTAGTAAGATGGCCATTCCCTCAAGTAGTTAGGATTTCTTTACATACAGTTATTTGAAATGCTTGATTAGTGGGAGTTCTGGTTTTGTTTAGTATTTGTTTATGTTTTGAACCTTAGCCCATATGTTTTGGGGCACAGTTTGATGAATTATGGTTAAGTTTTAGCATTTACATTATGCAGCTTATTTCTTGAAATATTTGGTTTATGATTTCATTTGAAAATGTTTTTATAGCGAATTGTCTTAGTTATAGGCAATATTTTGCCACAATTCAAAAGGTAATGTTTGCCACATTTAAGACAAGATTTGTCACTTCATAGGCAATATTTGCTGTTTATAAGCGGAAGGCAGCTAGATATTAACCACGATCAAAGCGATTTGCCACGTGAAGGTTAATATCTCGCTTAAGGACCTACATAGAATGACAACAAGGTAATTTGAGGATATGTCAATATTTCTATGATGGTATCCACATAGATTCGTGTTAAGAAACTTACTTATGTTTGTAATAATGAAAGTTGTATGTCAGATATTGAGGTGTATCTTCAATGTTATTCGATGTGAGTGGTTTTCAACCGAATCACAGAAGAGTGGTTAATGTAATAAGATTCTATGGCCACACCAATTTAAAGACATCCTTATAATTAATGTAGCCCAAGTGGGAGATTGTTGGATTTATGGGCTAAATTAATTATTCGTTGATTAAATGGGTGAGAGTCAAATTGCATGAACCGTTCGGTCCACTCTCAAGCTTAGGGATATGCTGGCTCAACCCATTGTGGTTTAGGGTTTTGAGTGCATGACAGTATTATAAATACTAGGTTTTGGGTCCCTACAGCCATTATTCACTCTTCCCCACTTTACCACTAAAGTGAGAGAACCAAGGAGGTTTAAAGGGCTGTAGAAGATCCATAGCCAAACCAAGAGAGCGAAAGTGGGAGTGACCAACATCAATCATCTTCAGCACACTAAAGTGAAAGGTACAAATCGATCCTCCATAATTTTATTAGATTCGTGTTCTTGTTTTTCGATCTCATTGTTCGCCTTCAAGAGCTCTACCTTGTGCGTCTTCAAGCTCTCCTCCACTGCCAGGGATTTCTTAGTGGTGGCAAGAGATGACTTTTGTAACCTCCATTGTACCCTTTATGGCGAGATAATCGAGCTGCCTCGCCGTAGCCATGGGAGTCAGAGGTCGCCTTAGCCACCCTCAACCTCTCGCACTCTGCAAGCAACGTCTGATAAGCCTTCTCACTCACTTTATATCTACAGTTGAGCTCTTTTCCGGTCATATGATAATACTCAGCCCTCGTGAGATTCTCACCAAACACCGCTTGAGCCTAATGATAAGAAAAAGATACCATCGATAAGAAGAATACGCTTGAAGAACCCTAATAACATGAAAAAGACAAGGAAATGTACCCCAGCTAACTGGTTGTGTCCCATGTCCATTAGCTTGCCAAAAGGGAGGCTGGTCAAATGCATCCTATTTCGAGGAAGGACACCTTTAGTCACAACAGCATGTGCCACTTCCACGTCCTCAAACATGGATTGCTCACTTGTAACCCCATATTGTGGAGTGAAGAAGCCCTCAACGATAGGACGAGTAGGATCATTAGTAGAGGGGACAACCGGACCCTTACCCTTATCCATTTTCCTTGTAGATGCCTCACCTCGTTCGTCGCCCTCGGTAGAAAGGGCAAAGACTACCACAACAGAAGACACACTATGTAAGAAGCGGGCAGAGGAAACCCAGCATCAACTACATTATGGGGAACGACAGTAGCCCCCCTGTTCTTCCTTTTACTAGGGCCACCCCTCCTCTCCTAATGCCCACACTTTCTAGCCACCAAAGAAGTTATGGTGAGCTAGTCAGAGGAGGACCTAGAATCCTCAACTTGCACAACCACAAACCCTGGGGAAACGGCCTCTCGCACTGTGATTGAAGGCGTGATGAAGAAACCTTCTCCTTGGATTGCACCCTCCAGCATCTTCCCCAGCATCCTCTCTAGCTTCCTCCTACTCCCGTTTACCTAAAGCTTCCAGCAGAAGGCTCCGATTGATCAACACAAAGGAGACAGACAAGGCAAAGAACATTTGAGGACATGAGCAATGTCCCAAAGATAATGGAGAATAGCATAGAGACGTAACAGAAGCTCACTTGGACTGAGGTTGTACATCCCTAGAACCTTGTCGCCTGAAGTCTCAGTACTGACCACCACATGGACGGGAATTTTCAGCAGCCTATGAGTTTCAACATCCTCATCCCCCATTTCTAGAGTCATGTTACCCCTATGGGTGTTCACTACCAACCAGGAGGTGGGGAATCTGAATGGCCTCGAGTCTTTGGCTTAACCTTCCACCTATGGATCGAGGTGGGCATACTATCCAAAACCAAATCTTTCCTACCTATACATTTAAAGTGGAACCAACCCGAAAAGCTATGGTTGGTGACTAAAACAAAAACGTTCACAAACACTCCCAAGGTGGGAGCTCTGTTCAACTGACAACACCCAATGACAAAGGCAAGAATGACCTTCCAAGCACTGGGCAAGAGCTGCATGGGAACAATCCTATAATGTCAAAGCACCCATCATAAGAAGTCATGAACTGGGAACCGAAGACAGCTCATGACAGCGTGTTCATAAAATCAAGCCTCACCCTCTCCACTATTGTTAGCCCTCCCCCAAGCTTCCATAAGACTAAGAAAAACAAATTCTAAGATGTTATAAACCTCCCTAAACCTTTCTAACTCTCTCACTATTAACCATGAGGGTCAGATCTGATTTGTTGAAATCCCCAAGGGTAATCTCTTGCAGTTAACCTTCACGCGAGGCTGTCTCCTAATGCCCACTTTTACCATGCCATGGGTAACATCGTGAGGAGGAAACCCCTAGATCGATGTCCCGACATCGAGATAGGAGGTATTGCCAGAATTAGAAGAGGTGGTTGCGGACACCATGATGACAGAAAGGAAAGGAAAACAAGAGAAATATAACTTATTGGTTTGAGAAAGTGAAATGAGAAAATGTGGGGCAAACTGGCACCACGACCGATCAATGAATGCTCACACTGTCACCATAGGAACGATAGAGTGAAAGAGGAATACAAAGATGAATCCAGACACCATGGTCACCATCCCACTACGGTGTATATATATAATGAAAAAGGAAAACGAACCGTGTGCCTAAAGAAGAATAGCCGAAGTGGAAGTCATACCTCCGCACACGCATCCAAAGGAGATGCAACACGTGGATATCCTAGTGACCGAACCTTTGGAACCCCATGACATGATGACATGACAACCCGAAATCCCAAATATGGCACGATAGGAAAGCATTAACTCCATCACTTTGAAAAAGGAAAAACGAAGGGAAAAGCTAAGTAGACGCTTCTAATTTTGTCTACTCCCCTAAACTCTGTACTCTGTTCCAGAGTTCAAGGGAGTGAGGGGCACTTGATATACCATAGTATGATCAGCCAATGGGAAGGTGACACATGCCCGAAATTCGTGCCTAAAATTCTATGACCTAGAGGTAGCCGAGATCCGACGAAAAAGCGACCGGGGGATCCAAGGGTTTAGACCAAACTCATAAGGACTTGACCCCCAAGACAAGTACAAGATCAGACGAACAGATGACCAAACAAGTAGGTAGCCTAGCAATCAGAAGGTCCAATAGCGTGAGGTTTGATTACGATGATCAGAAGGGACAAACAGACAAACAAACTAACAGATTCCCAACCGATCAGATTACCCTTTGCCACACATAAAACTTCTCATCCCAGGCCTACGTGTCACTGGTATCTGGCTGTGATATCTGTAACCACCCTTAAGCTTGGCCCCCAAGCTAACAAACTTAACCAGGGTCAGGCAGTTAACACACTCAAGATTGACCATAGTCGGGTTAACCGTTATACCTCTGGTTAATTAACCAAGGATAACCATGGGTTAACCATTAGGAACTAGGAGTGCTCATGAGGAGATCAACCACTACAACACAAATAAGGATAGAATAAAGAACGCTTTGATAGGGCCGGAAGATACGGGAAAGGGACCCATAGGCCAATAAGGAAGCTCAACATTACGATATAAGAGGGGGCCCGAGTAAGGAAGGAAGGTAAGCAATTTTGAACCCTCAAAGCTCAAGAGCGATTTTTTTCTTTTCATCACTAGTTCTAACTTGAGCTTCGGAGAGCCTTTCTCAGAGATTGGCTTTGATATTAGTTCTTCATCTTGTAGGTAGCGAGGAGGCAAGTGTAGACATTAAATTTTGGCGCACCCCAATCCAATTCAAAAAACAACAATAATTGGCTACAACGGGTGCGGGCCCATTCCTGATCCAGCTAGGAGGAAAGGGGACCCACCTTCGATCTCATATGAGAGAGAGAAGAAACCCCATTAAAAATCAGATATTGAAATAAAGAAAAAAGGGGGGAAGAAAATAAAGGTCTTCTTCGCACAAGGAAAAATGGTACAAAATGTAACAAAACGAAAAAATAGAAGAGGAGGGGAAAGAGGAAAAGAGGGATGATTTTCTCTCTCTTTCGTTCTTGAAAAGGAGGGACCAACAGCTGAGGTGGCAACCGAACGGTTACCCTTCCCTCAACGGATCGCTCCAAGTTGAAGCATGGAGGAGGGGATAGAAACGATTAGGGGGCGTTTGGTTCGAATTATCCGTTGGATCACATTCTATGGAATCAGTTTCTCATTAAATTTAAACCATTTGACTCATTTTTGTGAAAAGCCGATTCGGAGTCGTGGTGGCCAATAGAATCCTAATTTCAACTAAAATCCATGACTCATTCGGATTAACCTCAATAGGTTAATCCAGGATCGAGTCACAATTTCTAGGGTTACTATAAAAAACATAGATTCACTCTGAATCAAAAATTTCGGAGTCATGCGATTCTTACGGTGAAGGTCGATCGGATTTTACCTGAAACAGAGAGACGGAGGTGAGATTTCTCTTCTTCTTCTTCTTCTTCTTCTTTCTTCCTTCTCTTTTTCTTCTTCTTTTTCTGTGTTTAGGGTTTCTCACGTTTACCCTCCGTCCATGATAGATGCTCGCAGCTGAGAAGATTGCCTAAAACCGAGTTGATTGAAGGTGAGATTTCCCCTCTTCTTTGTATTCTTGGCCTACATTTGTGTTTTATTAAGATTATTGAAGTTCGGTTTCTATTTTTCAGGTTGTAAACTTTATATCTAGGGTTTACCCTCTTTCCAAATCAGACGATCGAATCCGAGGTTTGAATCTGCAAAACCGAAGCTTGATTTAAGGTGAGATTTCCCTTCTTATGTGTTTTTTTCTTCTTCGTATGTGTGTTCTTAAGATTGTGGAAATTCGGTTTCCATTTTTTCAAATTTTCTTCCTTTCTTCTTAGTTTGTGTTTAGTTTCTCACGTTTAAGATTTGAGTGGCTAGAAAGCAGTCGAGAACTGCGAAGGCGAAGAGAGAGAGAGAGACCTACAGTTTCTTTTGCTCTCTGTGTTTTTCATTTTTTCCTCTCTGGTAAATGCTGATACATTTGGTGAAGACCATCGAGTTCACTTCTTTACTGAGCTCAGGTAATCCATTCGATCATTTCCTTTATTGTTCTGTAAAGAATTTCTGTTATTCTGTAACTTCCTTTATTATTCTGTAAAGAATTTCTGTTGCAGAGATCACTTCTTCACTGAGCTCAAGTAATCCATTCGACCATCGTTCTTTTGGTTTTCTTTCTATATCTCTCTTTTGTGAATCGACCCAGAAGAAGACCCTTTTTTTCCCCTCTGAATCTACCAAACTTGCTTTTTCTTTTCTACATAATGTTTCTTTCTTTATGCCATACTTATATATCTGAATTTTGTTGCTATTATGGTTCTCTGTTGTTCCCATAAATTTTGTTTATGTATTTCAATTTCTTCAGCCTTTCTGTAATGTTACGTATTCTGAAATCTGAATGTGTATTTTGAATTAGAGTAATTGAATTCGTTTTGGGGATTCTATTCCCTTTTGAGCTGTTAGAGTATTCTGAAATCTGATACAGTCAATATGTTCTTTACTATTCTAGAGAGACTCGATCAGAATCTCTATCAGATCTGACCTGCAGATCTGGTTTTATTACTGAATTTCATATTCTACCCTTATCTCTAAGTTGAGATTCTACTTTCCGAATATTGACTCGATTTACTGGTTTTATTAATCTTTTACCACTGTGATTTTTATCCTTATTTTCTAGGTAGTTCTGTTTTGAGTGGTAAATTTACTGTTATACCCCTCTCCTTGTCCAACTAGGATTGACTGATATTCTCATTTCCAGCCCTTGGATTGAGTTGGGATTTTCAGTAAGTGCTCTACCCCTTATCTTTACAGATGGTTTCTTGCTATTTCTTTGTTGTGCTCTCCTTGCTGTCTTTTATTGGGGTGCCCTGCTGTATTGTGTCTTTACAGATGAATGTGTTTAGTATATACCTACAAATATTTCAAATGGGTCTTTGATTTGTATCTGTAAATTTGAAATGGTGTTGTAGGTGGGGAAAAAAATCTCAGACCTTATTCGAGATTCAGGCAACCAGACATCTGGTTCAGAGTAGGGCAGGTGGCAAACAGAACTTACCCAAGTAGCAATAGAGTTGATTGAGGTAAGCATCAAGAGGCCCTACATTCAAATTTCCAACTTTGTGTGTTTATGTGTAGAAACAAAATCTGAGCATCCCCATGCCTTAATAAATTGCTATCCCAACTTCTTTTTAGGGTATAAGGCAATTGCAATTCACTTTACCCATTTCTTGAATTTTGTTATGGAAATGGAAGTTTTTTTGCACTGCATTATGTACTTTCCATCTTATATGTGGGCTATGATTTGAGGTCTTATACAAATTGAAACTGAATTCAAACTGAATAATTTTCTTAACATCAAAACCGAATCATATTGAATTGATTCAGTTTATTCGGTCCATGCATGGTCTCATTAATTCAGTTCAAATTCGATTTAAGTGGATTAATTTCTGCTTGACTTAAATTAATGTTTATTGTTAATGAAGAGCAATGGTCAATTCTGGCTATTATGTTTTTCTTCAAATGGGAATGATTCTTTGTTCTCTGTTGATATTTTGATTGAGTCTATATTAATGAAAGAATTTTGTGTGCCAATAGTACCATGTACTACACTATGTAGAATTGGTGCTTATAACTGAAGTCTTGTAAAGCACCGATTTGTAACTGAATCTTCTATATAGCACCAATTTATTATTTGTTTAATTTGAATGTAGATTTACTTTTACAATGGAGTTTGATGACGGCTACAAGAGGCGAAGGAAAATCGTAATCTTTGCAACGACTGCTGTTGTTATAACAGTAGACCAGTATATAAAAAAATATCTGAAGAAAGAGCCATACCGTTGTGAACCCCTACGCGGTATTATTGAAACGAGAGAATTATCGGTCACCTGATAAAACCATCGAGAACAAATAAGGTTAAGCAAGAGGGCTTTTTTCAGTTTAAGTCATTTGATTAGTGAGAAGGGTCTATTGAGGGATAGCAGATCTGTGCAAGTGAATGAACAACTAGTTATGTTTCTACAGACAGTTGGACACAATGTTAAAAATCGCGTCATTGCACACAAGTTTGGACATTCTGGTGAGACTGTAAGTAGGTACTTTAACCTTGTATTGGGAGCAATCATTAAATTGTACCCGATACTATTGAAACCTCCAAATGTCGCAGTGCATCATCGAATAACAAGTAATGAAGGAAGATTTTACCCTTATTTCAAGGATCGATCGAGCCATAGATGGGTCCCATATCCCTACGTGGGTGCATCTAAGCGACCATCCGAGGTTCGTGATAGGAAGGTGATATTTCCCAAAATATTCTTCTTGCTGTGACTTTGACATGAAATATACTTACATTCTTTCGGTTGGGAAGGATCAAGATCGATGCTCGAATCTTAGACAATGCATTGCACGAGACGGTGACGAAAAATTGGTCTGCCACGAGGTAAATATTATCTCGTTGATCTGGGTATGCTAACCAAGCGGGTTCTACGGCCATATCGAACGTTCGATACCATCCGAAAGAGTAGAGAAATATTGATCAGTCACCAAGTGATAAAAAGGAATTGTTTAACCTGAGACATTCACAATTAAGAAATGTGATTGAACGTTCATTTGGCCTCCTGAAGTCAAGGTTCAAGATCTTGAAAAACCAACCAGAATATCCTTTCAAAACACAAGCAAGAATTGTGTTGGCATGTGTGCTATTGCACAACCACATTCTTACACAGAATAATGTTGAAGAAGAAGAACGATGGCTTGATGAAGAGGATGAAGAGGTTGAAGAAGATAGTACTAGTACCCAATCTACCCCTCACCAAGTAAATGATGATGTTGAAGATGATAGTTTTGATGGCGTGGATCATGTGCAGGAGAATGGTGATTGGGATCTATTTCGAGAACAAATTGCTGACCAGATGTGGGCTGATTGGGTTGCAGACGATTTGACCAACTCAGATTGAGTATTTATTAACTAAAATATTTGTTATTGATTAACTTCTATTTGGAACGTATTTATGATGTGGACAAACTTAATTTTTTTTGCATGGTATGGGATGACTGTATAACTTAAACATACTTGATTCTAAAATTTTGCATGGTTTGGGATGACTGTATAACATAAACATACTTGGAAGCAAATTTTTGTGTTGTGGGATGCATGTATGTGGACTATTAACTGAATTGCAATGCTAGGTTTATGGATTTCCCAATTAGTAATTGTTATTATTGCTTGGTTTAAAATTTTGTGTTGTGGGATGCATGTATGTGGACTATTAACTGAATTGCAATGCTAGGTTTATGGATTTCCCAATTAGTAATTGTTATTATTGCTTGGTTTAAAATTTTTTGTTGTGGGATGCATGTATGTGGACTATTAACTGAATTGCAATGCTAGGTTTATGGATTTCCCAATTAGTAATTGTTATTATTGCTTGGTTTAAATTTTTGTGTTGTGGGATGCATGTATGTAGACTATTAACTAAATTGCAATACTAGGTTTATGAATTTCCCAATTAGTAAGTGTTATTATTACTTGGTATTAATGAAAATATACTCACATTGTATATGGTGTATTTTGTTAGTTTTGATGTGATGGAACCAACAGGAGATTCTAATAGTAGGTCACGGGACATTGCTTCATGGCCTAGTGTCGTTTCTCATTACATGTTGGAGTGTATATTGAAGCAGTACAAGAGTGGTAAGAGTGGAGATAATGGACTGAAAAATGAGCAGTTCATTGAAATTGCTAACCAACTGAAAGAGAAATTATTTACTAGTTACGACTGTGAACAAGTGAGAAACCACTTCCGGATTTGGAAGCAAAGGCTTAGAGCATTGGGTGACCTACAGAAGCAAAGTGGATTGGGTTGGAATGCATCTTATATGAGATTTGCTGCTCCTCAACACTTCTGGAATGACTATAGGGTATAATGGAATTTTTTAAATTATAATTTCTATATAATTGTGTTTTTTTTTTTTCTTACTTACAACATAAGCACATTGACATTGTCCTTTATATTGCTAGAAAAAAGTACAAAAGTATTGGAAGGAACATAGTGTGCTCCCAATTCACCTTGAAGTTGGAGCTTTGCCAAGGAAAGAGATGGCAATCGAATGATACAACAGTCCTCTGAATCGCCTCGAAGTTATGATGAACGTGCATGTACTCAGTTGAGGGAATAGGGAACAATGATGGTGTTGACTATGAACCTATTGAAGAAGAAGAAAGTGTTCCTTCCACTCCCATTGGTAGTACTAGCCGTTCTCGAGGAAGACCTCGTGGGTCCGTCAATAGTGGTAGGGAAAAGAGGAAGAAGGGTGCAGCTGAAAAGGTGGTAAGTCCATTGAAATCGATTGCTAACTCAATCGAGAAGATGGTAATGAGTGAATTTCAGTCTGAATTTGGGAGAGCAATTATAGATGCTGTTGATGCCATTCCAGACCTCAATTTTCAACAAAAGTTTAAGGCCGAGGAATATTTCATGGCCAAGAAGAATTCTGCCATTATCTTCTTGGAAACAAGAGTAGAAGATAGGCAAAATCTACTTGAGATGTACTTGCCAGAGATTGAAAAGAATTGAGGTGACAATAGAAAGTGTGAAGAATTCGAAGACAATGGTTTTTTGAATAGAAATTTGATGTGTTTGGTTGATGTAACTTGATATTATGTTCAGTCTGTGACAGTATTTTCTATGCAGATTTCATCTCTTGAAAATGTTTGTGTTAACTTATAGATGACATCGAATGTATCCGCTTGTGCTATTGCGAAGTGTGATTACTGTGGTAAAGATTGTTCAATTTTCACTTCTAAGTCAGGGTCACATGTTGGAAGGAAATTTTTTAAATGTTCATTGAATTGCCCCTTCTTCATGTGGGTTGACCATCTTAAGATGTGTGAGTGTGGGAACGGTCAATGTAAGGTCAGAACTACGAAGACAAGTGCAAATTATGGTCGATATTTTTGGTGTTGTCCACAATCAACTGGGGTATGAATTTCTTAAATTTTACATTTTTTATTTTTATTTTTTTTCAGATGTTTAAGATTTGAATGTTTATTTCCTTATATTCTTATAAGATTATTGTATTTGCTACATAGGTTGAAAACAAAGGTTGTAGAATGTTCGAATGGATATCAAATTCAAGCCCAAGTTGTCATACTTACCAGACTCCACCTAGGTCACTATGCTCGAAAACCTCAACTTCATCATCTCCTTCCCCTTCATCAGACTATATCAAAGGATACTTGAACGGTGCAATAAAAGAATCGAAGGGTCATACGAGGATATTGAGAGATGTTCTTGACACACTCAAGAAGCTTGATTTAAACAAAAATGTAGGATGAGTTTTTTTGGAATTTTTTCGAAAACAAAAAGGCCGAAGCCATTGTAAACGTTTCATTATCCTTTTTTTTTTATATATAGAAAGACTTAATTATCATTTAATAGTACTTGGATGAACTCAATACTATATTATACCTTTATATGCTTCTTCTCTCATTTGGTCCTAAGTACTTATATTACTTGTATAAGTCGTTGGAGACTATTGTTTCTACCCACTTTAAAGAAGATCTATCTCCATAATCCAAATCAAGCTCGGTTTGGGCAATTTTCGATCCAAGCATATGAAATTATCTTGATCGACCAATGATCATGATTCTGTTAGTTATGACTTAATTTCTCATATATAGAGGATTGCTCTATCGAGGTTTGAAGGCCATCAATAATAGAGATGTCCATCAGTTAAAATTTTCACATATTACCATAAAAAAAAAATAATAAAAAATAACCAATAAAGTACATGTGTGGAACAAATTTTGGTTTTGGTTTTGTTTTTGATTTTTTTTAACCCAAGTAACATGGGTTCAAAGACTCAAGGGTAACCAAACAGTTTACACTCGGGATCAATGGCTAGAATCAAGGTAACCAAACAGTTTTTCACTCGTAATCAAGTGAGTAATCGTGGTAACCAACAGTTTCCACTCGGACTCAAATGACGTAATCAAGGGAACCAAACAGTTTTTTACCAAAAGGTAATTATTCCAAAGAAACTCATTCATATGAGTTAGATCCAGAATCCTAAATCCTTAGAATCTGATCCAACGGATAATTCGAACCAAACGCCCCCTTAGGGATCGAGAGCTCCAGCTCGGATCGGAGCCACTCCAAAGAGAGGAAAGTTCGAGAGAAAGAGAGAGACCAATAGAAGGGGGAGGGGCTTTTCTAGTTTGAGTTTGGATGTAGATGAAGAGAGGAAAGGGGTTCTTCAGCTGAGGGAGATTGGAAAGAATAGGAAAAGAGAAAGGGTTAGGTTTCTTGAGGAGATTTTCGGATCTCAGGGAGGAACCACTCCTTCGATCTTCACTAGAACGAAGATCTCCATTGAGTGTTTCGATCGAACCTTCGGACACCATCTGGTTTCCTCGGTTGAGCTTGAAAACGATTCTGAGAAGGAAGAAGCAAACGACTTTGGTCCTCTTGATTCTCACACACGCCCAACACGCTTCCTCCCTTGGTTCGGCTTTTGTTCATCATCCATTTGCGGTGATTTCCTAAACTCCTCGCTTGAATTGTGCTTGATTGTAATGGCGATCCACTTTTCTTTTCTTTCTTTTTTTTTTCCTTTTTCTTTCTCTCGCTTGTTTTTTGTTTGGCTTCAAGAATCGATTAGGCTGAATAATTCTAGAGTATTCTCTTTGCTCTCTCTTGCTAGTAGTGAATAGTGTTTAGTTCTTGATACGATTTTCTTCATAAGAGAGAGATCATTTCTTTACATTTCTAAGGGCCCGTTTGATAACGTTTCTTCCGTTTCTATTTCAAGAAACGGCAGAAACATAAATTTTCGTTTCTAGAAACAGAAACGAAATTGAAGGTATTTGATAAGTCATGTTTTTAGAAGTCGATAATAACCGTGAAAAATGGCCACAAGTCGTTTAACGGCGTAAACACTGGTCGTTCTTGAACCATAAATAAGTAGAAATTTCTATTTCTATTTTTTAAAATAAGTGAAACAAACAGTTTTATCAATCGTTTTGCTCGTTCTATTTCGGGAAACGAAGCAGAACGCGTTCTTGAAACGTTATCAAACGGGCCCTAAGACTAGTTTCCGATATGTTTTCTTCACCTTAACCGACTGTTTGGCATTGCTTATTCATACCTTTAACCATGGTTCTTGCATCATTGAGAGCAGCTAGAACTTGCTGATTTCGGTTCTGGATAACGTAACGTTCATTGATCTAATATGCCAAATGCACCTTTATTCATTTTTATCATCTCTTTAATGTCACGTGTCATATAATTCTGTTTTGATTCATTTATTGATTCATAGATGGAAGTATGATACGGGATTGATTGGATTCTTTGGAATACCAAAAAAAAAAAAAACACTCCCATTCTGTTATATTGGTTCTTTAATGTTATATGCCATACGATTCTGTTTTGATTCATTAGAAGGTAGCGCTTGTGGCTTCATATTGATTCATAGGTAGCATGACCTGTTTTGACTGAATCCTTTGGAATGCCAAATGCATCTCCACTTTTTTTTTCATATCAATCTTTTAATGAATATACACATAATAATACACATAATATGATTCTGTTTTCGACTCTTTGGGAAGACTGTTTTCGCTTTATCAAAGATTTGTAAAGTCATACTGTCGACTTCATCCTTTTCACCATAGGTACTAAAAGATATACACCTGTTTTGTGATGAAAATATGTTCATTAATTCTTACACGCTTTGTAAATCTTCTGTTCATGTGTACTGTTATGATTTTTTTTCTTTTATCCGAATCAGAATATACCTATGAGTCGTTACTCTTCTTAATAGGACAAGCCCTGATGGATTAACTCTTGAAATCTGAACTCACCTATGAACTGTATCTTCTATCGTTAAATCTTGGTGGACCCGCTTTTGGGTTCTTTTTCTCTTTTTCAAAGCATGAGTCCGAGGACTGAGAGAGTGTGTCTTTCTCAAATATATGTTGGCCACATAGGTCTCGATCATGATTTCTATCAAACTTACCAAAATCATTCACTTTCTTTTCAAAAAACCCGCATCGCTTGTCCATCATCTCGGCATGGTCGGCCCGATTAGGTCAAATTTAGGATGAAACGTGTCAAATAAATTACTTTATCCTTTTGGGGTCTAATCCTCTATGGCTAGATTCCCTTCACTAGGGCCCTACATTCCAATTCATTTACAAATCAAAAATCTTATTTGAGTCTTGTCTTCATCTATTTATTTTGGTTTAATGTCTAACCAAATGAAGAGATGTCTTGAGTCTTGCCACGTAGCCTAGGGTGCGCTAGTATAGGATGGGCATGGCTGGCCCACAATACTGGCCCGTAGCCTAGGATCGTTAGACCTACCCTACATCTAAAGTAGCGGGAGGGCTAGCCCGTCATCTAGCCCGGTTTTGATATGGAGACTCTCAAATGCTGTATTTTTTATTCATGTAGAGTGTATCATCTTATTTTAATATGATTTTCTTTTTTTTGTATTCTCCTTATCTTTTGAACTTTTATTCATGTATCATTTTCTTTTGCTTTATTTTTGTTATGTCATACATGCATCTTATTTGCACACAAACACACACACGAACCCACCTTGACACTACTTGTGTCCAAACCTAGGGATTGGCTCAAGGCAAAACATTCAAACTCAACTTAGGTTAGATCTGAACCTATGACCTAGGCTTAATTTAACAAGTAGGGTATACACAGGTCTAGTTAGATGGAGACTGACCTCCGGGTAGGGCGAGGCGGGTGCCTAACACCTTCCCTCCTCGTAATTAACACGTGTCCAAAGCTTTGGACGAAGACCATCCTTATCCAGCATTGAGTCATAGTCTTCTCTCTCCTCTGGAGAGAGATCTATTTTGGGTCCTAAGCCCATCATCCTAGGTGGCGGCTTCATTTTCAGCATACGATGTGCGCTCTTGCAATATTAGAGCATCACGTCATGACCCGACATTATTTTGGTATGTATGACCATGCGTTGTACCTTTTTCGAGACCCCTGGTCTCTATAGCAAGAATCTGCAGTATCATTCAGTTCAATACTACAATGATAGTTGATTTTATGGGAAATTCTGGTTCTAAGGTCTTAGGAAGGGTATGGCATAAAACCATTTAATGGTGGAATTCAATTTATCGGATAGTGTTTTATTTATGAATTTTATTATAAAATGGAGGAATTGAGTAATTATGCAAGTTACACTGGGGGAACGACTAACCTTATACACTCTTGTGATCAGAAGGCTGGAAAAGGGAAAGAAGCAGACCTTCTTTTGCCTTTGGCCCTCTCTCCTCTTTTTTCTCTTTCTTTGGGGGGTGGGGAGTGTTGTGTGTACTTTCTTGTGGGCCCTGCACCGCTGTATCACCACTCGGAGATATGTGGAGGCCTATTTTGCAGGAGTGTAAAGTTCGTCATTGAGACGGAGGTTTAATGATGGTCCAATACGGGGGATTGGGATCATACAAAAAGGGGTTTGAAGTCACCACCTAGGATTATGGGCCTAAGACCCGAGAGTGGGCCCGATTCCTGAGAAAAGTGTCCAAAAGTTAGTCTGGTCCAGAGATTTAGGGTATGTGTTAGGTTACAGAATTGGGAAGGTGTTAGGCACCCAATCTTTCCGGTTCAACCGGTCTTCCTACTAGATGTTTAAGAACGAACATTTTCTACGATTATTCCTATTCCGCATGCATGGCTAAATTATCAGTCATATGTACATTGACTGAATTTAAAAGATTATGTACACTACAAAAAGGTCCATATAGAGTCTACATTATGTTAATTTGGGTGAGAAATTGTACTTGAGCTTGACCCTTGTTTCGGGTCAAGAAGGGTGGGTCCCCGATTTATGCCGGCATGAACTGTCTTTTGGCTTTTTCTGGCTCAGGGGAAGATGGTCTTAACCACCAACTTCCGTTCTCGAGAGATGTTGATTGGACAAAGTTCTGACTAAGAATGGTTAATTTTGAATTTTAACTGCGGTATCGATTCAGCAGAGCTTCTGCTAGGGATGGGCTACTTTTGGATTTTGGCCGAGGTAGCACTCTGGTAGAGCTTCCGCTAGGGATAGGCTATGAGAGGGTTAGGCTAAGGTGGCACTCTAGTAGAGCTTCCACTGAGAGTGGGCTGAGATCTAAATGGTTAAAGAACTTCGAAGGCCCGAAGAACACTTCGAAGATTCGAAGGAATCTTACGAAGATATCTCTGAAGACTTGAAGAACCTCAAGGGGGGAGGGAGACTAAGAGGAAACCTTTTCCACACACAAACTCACTCAAAGAAGGCAAGGGATTGAAGGATTTCGAAGGCTCGAAGAACACTTTAAAGATACTTCAGATCTTATGAAGATCCGAAGAACATAAAGACTAGAAAAACCTCAAGGGGGGAGTGGGGAGGAGAGAGGGCAGAGCTTCTTCTACTATGGATGCTACTAAGCGACTTGATGTTTTCTTGGTGTGTCAATCCAAAGGGGGATATTTATAGGATTCTTGAACCAATGGGGAGGAAAGGGAAAATTCCCTAGCCAATGGGGGGAAAAAGTTATTTTTTCTAAACCAATGGGGAAAAAGTATGGAATTTTGGACCAATGAGGTGGGAGTTGATTTTCTTTGACTAATAGGAAAAAAGTAAGTTTTTTTGAGCCAATGGGAGGTTGTGGCGTAGGGTACGCTAGCGGGAGAGTGTAAAGTGCACAAGTGGGTGGAGAGAGAATCTCTTTATCCAATAACCCAATGGAACACATATTTCGGCCATTGACGGCGGCGCACGAGGTTGGGTAAGGGTGGCCAGGGTAGTCATGGGTTCACAAGGAAGGCAGGGTGTGCGCGGGGAGGCTGGCAAGGGTGTGCGGCATATGGTGTGTGCGGGACAATTAGGGCTGCACATAGCGGGGCGATCGTAGGTATGGTGCGTGCGGTAGGTCGATAGGGTGCAACGCCAGGCAGGCTGGCTGGCGAGGGTGCAAGTCGTGCGCTGTAGCTGGGGTGGCATGCGGGCACACGTGAAAGGGTTGTCGGGTGCACGAGGCACGCAGGCGGGGGCATGCGACACTAGCAGGTGAGGGCGCGAGGCCTGTGCGGCAGGGGCGCGTGGCATTGGCACGTGGGGGTGTGAGGCATGCACACGTGGGCGCGCAAGGTGTGTGTGGGGGTGTGTTGGGTTGGCTAACGAGGGCATCGGTTGCAGCGGCTAGTGGGCATGCATGCTGGCTACGCTAGAGGCAAGTGGCTACAGCCATAAAAATATGATTTTCCAGGAAAGATTACAGGAGATCTGACGGTCTGATTTTGAGGTACCATATATTGTTGGAATTGTGATTCCAAGTACTATCCATCCATAGTCACTTTGACCGGATTCCCATGTATGAAAAGTTATAATTGGGCCTCTTTCCTCTTTCACAGGATTTTTGAGGTTTTGGGTGAGCAGGGGATGTTTTTGGGTTTCCTTAATCAAGTGTCATCTCTGTCGATCGAAAGCAAGAAGTCACGTCCAAGATCCACAATTCATCATAACCGGAGGGGGTGACAAAATTGGATGTCTATAGAATACCCCTCTTTGGCCGAGGCATATGCCAACAACCGAAGGGCAATGAAAAGAATGATCACATTTTTTCACCCGGAGCATGTACTGCCATCATTTTGCTTATTAATGACGGAGTTGAAAAATGCAACAAGTAATATCTTTTAGCTACTTTGAAGTTTGAGACTTACTTGGGCTGCTATTAGGATTTAAAATGTAACCGCAGGCATACGGATCAGTGTAGCTACGGGTCGAACATAGGCAGAGCAACCGCTTTATTTTTTTTTATCTTTTAATAATGCGAAAGTGAACCGATTGATGGTTGTGATCTAATTCTAACTACCGTCCTAAACATATGTATCTAAAATAATGTCCTAACCATTCGTCGTCTAAGAATTTAAATATGCAAACCACGCAATTAAAATTAAAGAAATAAATAATTGAAATAAACACCCCACGTAATTAAAAAGCAATGAAGGAAAAAAATGGTGAAATAAAAATAAAGTAAAAGAAAGCGGATAAATCTAAGGAGAGGCTCACAAGTAGGTTTCTCTACTTAGCCCGATGGATGCATCATAATAAGAGCTTCCCTACTTCACCAGAGAGTCACTCTTACAAGGGTTACTCTACTTGGCTTTAGGGAAAGGGTGACAATTAAAATTAAAATAATAAAATGATGGTTCTATGGCTAGAAGAGGCAAAGCTAACACATACACAAGCCATGAACCTTGGGAGAAAGGGAAAGCAATAATGTAATGACTGAAATTAAAATCCTAAAAAAAGAAAGAAAGGGTAGTCAAAAGAAGGAATGAGATGGGAGAGAGAAGACTATTGAAGAACCCTACCTACCTGAATCAATGCTTGAACTTGAAAGTTTGGGTGATTTGAGATACTGCCAACCCTAAAATCCAGATCTGGAATACACCAAATCTGAAATTTCTAGGCCGAGAGAAAACAAATCTTGAAAAAAAAAAACTGAACTTGAAAAAAAGAGATGCTTCACGGCTTGTGATCTTGTCACCTAAATCTAACCCTAGAACTATAACTTTAAAAATTACAACTCAATTGCATAAATCATAAACATAAAAGGCTGAATAAAAATAAAAGAGTGCTTGCATTAGTTAAAATAAAAAGCTATTACAAAAGTGATTAAAGCAAAAATAAAGAAGAACTAAAACTAAAGAGAGAGAGAGAGAGAGAGAGAGAGAGCAACTAAAAAAAAAAACCCCAGAAGAAGAATGAAATGTCCTCCCTCCTCTTACATGAGTTGTATTTATAGGGAATGGAGAGGTAGGGTAACAAATTTCACTTTTCTAAAAGGAGAAAACCCACAATTGGTAGTGAGATCTTTTGAGACCAAAAGTGCTAAGGTGGAGGAGAAAGAAGAAAAAAATAAACTTAGAGAAATTTCCTATAATTTTTTGCTTATTTTTTTTTTCTTTTCTTTATTTATTTTTCTCTTTTTTTTTCTCCCTCTCTTCAAATCTTACGCACAACCCTTGTGGAGGAGAGAGAAGATTTGGACAAGATTTATTTCTCCCCCTCCGTGCCCTTAGTGTTTTAAGTGAGTGAAAAGCAAAAGACAATCATGAGATTCGAACTTGAGACCTCTTGGTGAGCAAGAGAATTTTGCACACCATAGCTCACCAACTACACTAGGTAGTTGTGTTGGAGAGATATGACGCCCGATAATGCTTAAAGCCTTTAAAATGCAAAACCTGCAAAAAGAGAGTAAAACCCAAGGTAGCTCCATTCTAAATATGTAAAATGCATGTTTTACTACCCTAGATTTCACACATAAATGTGCTCATCAGAATTCCCCCACACTTAGACTTTGCTAGTCCTCAAGGAAAACAAAAAGAAAAAGAATAAAAACAAAAAACCTAACTCACTTTTGTAGGAATCACGGTTGCACTTAGCATGTGTAATAAGCCTTTAAACCCTTAGGTGACCCTTAGTGGACGAGTTGTGTCTCGTGGGTGTTTGCAGTGAATATACACCCAAAATTCAGAATAAACAAATCACAACCTTGGCTAAAGGTAAGGGCCATACTGATCTAGAGCAAAGATAATTCCTCTTACAAGGGACACCCACACTTGAATTTTTATTACCCCATATCAATTCCAAGCACTAGCATATTTCTTAATTTGGAACTCACCTCATCTCTTCCAAAACATCCTTATATTAAGGCAGAACCACTTGTAAAGAAATAGGGAACCAATGACTAAGGCGTTGGAGTGTTTTTGACTAAACATGTTACCAAGCATTAATGACATTTGCATATTTTTTTTTCTCCTTTTTTCTCTTAACAAACTCTATTCTACACCATTACTTTTGGCTTGAATGACATGGTGGAGCAAACACTAGACACCTAAGTTACTATGTAGCTTTGCTTTTTGCATACGCCCTTGAAGACAGTGATGCTAGAATTCTTTCAGAAGTTTCCTCCCTAGGAATTTCGATCAAGACACCACGCTTCCTGAGGTATAATGCCCTGTCTAGTTCGAAGGGAATCAACTCTTACTCTTCTTTATACCATATTTCACAATTCATTTAAAATTTTGCATTTGTCAACTCATGCCAAATTAAAAAGAAGGTCTCAACTCCAAATCAAAAGTACAAGGAACCCACAGACTTACATATAGTCCAACACCATAAAACAGGGGTCTCTTATTTTTCAAAAGAAAGTCTCATCTCATGACATATGCTTGTTTATTTCTTCTCAACAGGGTTCTTATAAGTTCAAAATAGGTATCTTAATCAAAATTTTTATTTTTATATATCATGCAACCGAATGGTATGATCATTAGCCAAAATCCAAAGTATGATTTCATCATTAGCGAGCTCAAAAACAAAAGAAAAAACAAGTAAAGGAAAAAAAAATAAAAACAAAAAACAAAAAGAAACTGATTTCCTTCCCCCACACTTAAGTCATGCAATGTCCTCAATGCATGGAAAGAATTAAGAGAAAAGACAATGCAAGAGAGTCATACCTGGGTAAAGTCAGTCATCTGTGTACAGAGGTTCATGGAGATCCATGACCTCTTCACTACCAGTAGTAGAAAACTCGAGGAACGATTTCAAACGTTGACCATTAACCTTCAAAATTACCCCCTGTTCCTAGATTTAGAATCTCTACAACCCCATGGGGATATACATTATGGGCAATAAACGGGCCATCCCATCAGGATCTAAGCTTAACAGAAAAAAGATGCAATCGAGAATTGTACAATAAGACCTTATCACCAATCTCAAAAGATTTGCGTAGAATGTGCTTATCATGGAAAGCTTTAGTCTTTTCCTTGTAAATCCTAGAACTTTTATAGGCATCATTCCTAAGTTCCTCCAACTCAGATAGTTGGAGCCTACGATGAATTCTCGCATCAGACAAGTCAAAGTTGAGCTTCTTGATGGTCCAAAAGGCCTTATGCTCCAACTTAACCAGTAAGTGATAGGCTTTACCATACACCAAACGGTAGGGAGACTGACCAAGGTCGATCTTGAATGCAGTCCGATGGGCCCACAAGGCATCAATGAGCCTAAGAGACCAATCCTTACGATTGGGATTAATAGTTTTCTCCAAGATTTGTTTGATCTGCCTATTAGACACCTCCACTTGGCCACTAGTTTGGGGGTGATAAGGGGTAGATAACTTATGGGTGATCTCATACTTTTTTATTAAGGCCTCAAAAGGTCGATTACAAAAATGAATACCCCTATCACTAATTATTGCACGTGTTGCACCAAAGTAGAAAAAAATGTTTTCTTTGAGAAATTGGACCACCACTTTGTGGTCATTAGATTTACAAGGTATGACCTCATCCATTTAGAAACATAATCAACGGTAAAAAATATATACAAATTTCTAAAGGAATTAGGGAATGGTCCCATGAAATCGATGCCCCATACATGAAAGATCTCAACTACCAAAATAGGGTTGAGAGGCATCATGTTCCTCTTATTGATACATCCAAAATACTGGCAGGCAGGACAAATCTTGTAAAAATCAAAAGCATCTCTAAAAATAGTGGGCCAATAAAATCCGTATTGGAGAACCTTTGTGACAGTTTTCTTATGTCCAAAGTGTCCACCACATGCATAATATGGCAAAAAGAAAGAATGGAATTCTGCTCATGATCAAGAACACATCGTCGGATAATCTAATCCGGACATATCTTAAACAAATAAGGATCATCCCAGAAAAAGTACTTAACTTGGGAATGAAACATATACTTATCTTGGGTGGACCAGTGATCTGGAGTCACAACTGAAACTACGAAGTTAATAATGTCAGCAAACCATGGTTCACTGGACACTGCAAATAACTGTTCATCTGAAAAGTTCTCGTTGACTGGAGAATCAACAGTCAAGGAATTGGGAAGTCGGGATAAATGGTCTGCAACTAGGTTTTCAACTCCTTTCTTATCCCTAATTTCTAAATCAAACTCTTGTAAAAGCAAAACCCACCTAATAAGACGGGCTTTGGCATCCTTCTTCTGAACTAGGTATCTAAGAGTAGAATGATCAGTATACACCACCACATGTGAACCAACTAAGTAAGACTAAAACTTTTTTAATGCAAACACAACAGTTAAAATTTTTTTTTTCAGTGATTGTACAATTGAGTTGTGCATCATTTAAGGTCCTACTAGCATAGTAAATAACAGTGAGCAACTTATTAATCCTTTGACCTAAAACCACTCCTATGGTAAAATCCGAAGCATCACACATCAGTTCAAAAGGTTCAGTCCAAACAGGTGGTTGAACAATGGGTATGTTGGTCAACTCCTTAAGTTGCTTGAAGGATTCTATGAATTCTTTAGAAAATTCAAAAGTTGATTTTTGTCAAGTAATGAAGTGAGGTCGGGTTAACTGACTAAAGTTCTTAATAAACCTTCTATAGAAACCCGCATGCCCTAGAAAAGACCGGACGTCCTTAACAGATTGAGGAGGTGGTAAATTATCAATTAAATCCACTTTGGCTTTATCTACTTTAATTCCCTCCTTGGATATTACATGGCCTAAAACAATACCAGATTTAACCATAAAATGACATTTCTCCCAATTCAAAATCAAATTCTTAGATATGCACCTTTTCAAAATTAGAAAAAGATGATGAAGACATTCAGAATAGGAATTCCCATGAATTGAAAAGTCATCCATAAATACTTCTAAGAATTTTTTGTCCATGTCAGAAAAGATGCTCATCATGCATCGTTGGAACGTAGCAGGAGTATTGCAAAGCCCAAAGGGCATACGCCTGTAAGCAAATGTTCCATATGGGTATGTAAAAGTGGTCTTATGATAGTCCTCTAAAGCAATTGGGATCTAATTATAACCGGAATATCTATCAAGAAAACAATAGTATTCATGTCTAGCTAACCTCTCTAACATATGGTCAATGAATGGCAATGGAAAGTGGTCCTTCCAGATTGCCACATTAAGTTTCCTGTAGTCTATACATACTCTCCACCTTGATTGGACACGGGTTGGAATTATTTCATTATTAATATTGGGAACTACAGTCATACCAGACTTCTTAGGCACTACGTGAACTGGGCTTACCCATTGGCTGTTAGAAATAGGATAAATTATTCCATGATCCAAGCACTTTAGGATCTCTTTCTTAATGGCTTCCATCATTACTAGGTTAGCTCTTCTTTGGGGTTTCGTGGATGGTTTAGAATTCTCCATAATAGAATGGCTTATACCCTTGATATTAGTCATGGTCCAACCTAGGGCTTCCTTATTATTTTTTAACACTTTAAGTAACTCCTCTTCCTGGCTAGAAATCAAATTTGAAGAAATTATTACAAGAAGAGTCTGGTCAGGCCCTAGGAAAGTATACCTCAAATTAGATGGCAACTCCTTAAGATCGAGTTTAGGGGGCTCAACTATGGAAGGTTTGGGAATGGAATTGAAAAGGGGTCCTAATGGCCACAGGTGTGTGAAGACTCAAGACTTCAGAAAATAAATTTTCACTATCATCATCCAACTCATCCATACACTCTTGGAATTTTGAATCAAATCAATATCAAAGTTGGTAATTAAATCATTAGAAAAATTCAGAAAATTCTCAAGCATATTGATCTCTTCTTCCATATGTGATTGCTTGCCTATCCTAAACATGTTAAACTCAACAGTTTAGTCACCAAAAGATAACATTAGGAAACCATTCCGGTAATTGATTAATGCATTATTGGTAGCCAATAATGGTCTTCCTAAAATTATTGGGATTTCATCCTTGGTTGAGAAGGGCTTGGTATCTAACACAATGAAATCAATAAGAAAAATAAATTCCCCCACCTCTAGTAAGACATCCTTAACCATCCCTTTAGGAATCTTAACAGACCTATCTGCCAACTGAAGAGTAGTTCCAGTGGCTTTCAATTCTCCCAAACCTAGTTGCTTGTACACATGGTAAGGTAAAAGATTCACACTTGCGCCAAGGTCAAGTAAGACATGTTTAATATAGGTGTTGCCTATGACAGCTATGGTAGGGCTCCCTGGATCCTTATACTTGGCTGCTATAGGCTGAGTAATTATAGAACTAATGTTACCTGTCAAGAACGCCTTATTGGGCATACTAGTGATACGTTTGTAAGTACATAAATCTTTCATTACCTTTGCATAGGCGGGGATCTGGGATATGACATCCAAAAGAGGGATGTTCACTTCTACCTTTTTGAAGACTTCTAAAATTTTATCTATGAAAGCAGTCTTCTTTTTGTTCACTAAGCAATTAGGAAATGGGACAAGAGGAACATAAGGACTATTAGGGATTTGCCATTTTTCAGAAGAATCATGTTTGGTTTCCTCAACCAAATCATCTTTAGTTTTAGAAGAACCTTTAAGTTCATCAGATGAATCTGGAACAAGAGGTACACTATTGCTTACCAGCAGGGATCTGGGGTTGCTCAGGTCAATTCCTGAGGTACTACTACAGGGTGAAGCCTGTCTTTATCATACTACTGTCTTTATCATACTGTGAGGCATGGCGACCTCCACCGATACAACTATTATTGCACCGATACAACTAGTATTGCCCTTAGTGCTTTAAGTGAGTGAAAAACAGGAAATCTTCAACAAAATTCTCCAAAAAAAGACAACCATGAGATTCGAACTTGAGACCTCCTGGTGAGCAAGAGAATTTTTCACACCATAACTCACCAACTACACTAGGTAGTTGTTGTTGGAGAGATATGACGCCCGATAATGGTTAAAGCCTTTAAAATGCAAAACCTACAAAAAGAGAGTAAAATCCAAGGTAGCTCCATTCTAAATATGTAAAATGCATGTTTTACTACCCTAGATTTCACACATAAATATGGTCATCAACGTTGCTTTATAGGAAAGAAATTCGCTGCTCTTCTGATCCTACAAAAGACGTTAGTACTTGATCTTTGTCTTTTCCTATACTGGGCTTCTATGTGCCAGTCTAGGAGATTTGGTCTCCAGGCTGGGTCTTTCGACCCAATCTAAGCTACTGGGACCGTCGATTACAAGAAAGAAATTCGTGGCTCTTTCAATCTTGCAAAAGAAAAATATTTGGATTCCTGAATTTTCCTTGATTGGTCTTTCATGTGCTAGCCTAGGGAATTCATTAATGAGATCAGGCCACTTGGAGCCGATTCAAAGAGATTGGGCCACCTAGGGCCCGTTCAATGAGATTGGGCCACCTAGGGCCGGGTCAATAAAATTGGGCTACGTGGGGCCGGTCCAATGAAGTTGGGCCACCCGGGGCCAATTCAATGAAATTGGGCCACCTGTGGCCGGGTTAATATGATTGGGCCACACTGTCCCCCCCTTCTCTCTACTTCTCTCCTTCAGTTCAAATTTAAAGAAAAAGAAAACAAGAAAAAATGAAATCGGAGAAAAAGAAGACCCGTTTTCGTCTGGAGAGAAAGAGATTGGCTCGCGGTGGGTTTCGTCACCTTACTGCTGCTTTGTCGATGCGTTGTCACTCTCTCTCGCCCTCGCCTATGCATCTCTCTCTCTCTCTCTCTCTCTCCCTCCCTTCCCCCCACGCTCTGCTTCCTCCCCTGAACGCTGTCCGATCTCGCTAGTGGAGAGAGTAAGCGAACTGGCCGTTGTAAGATGAAGAGAGTGGTTTTCAAATCTTCAGCAAATACCAAGTCGGTTTGAACTTTGAATTTAAATCTTCAACAAATGCCAAGGTCGGACTTCGGACTTCGGACCACTTTTCTCTCGACCAGGGACTACGAGAGGAACAGCTAGAAGTGGATGTGTCGGGCCTCTGGGCTTAATCTTGCAGCAAGTGGATGCATCCGGCCGAATTTTTGGCGTTATATGTGAGAGGTAATGAAAGTATTCAAAAGTATTCATTGTTTTATACTTTTACGGTGAATTTGATGTCATTGAAAGAATTAATCAAGTAATTTCTACCCAAAAAAAAATATATATCTAGTAGTTGAATGTCAAAATTTATATTCAAATTCAATCATTTACCATTTCATTCATCACTTAACCTTCCTTATTTTTCTTATGTTTTGATTCGTTACATTGTCAATCACAATTAAATTAAAACTTGACAAGTAAAACTTTGGGGTCTACATGACCATGACATTTTAATTCAACATGATGTGTTTTGCAACGGATGTGTGGTGCAGTTCTCTGATGAGCACTAGAAGTTAACTACATGATTGTCGTCTAATACATCCAACAACCTAAGAGAGAGAGAGAGAGAGAGAGAGAGAGAGAGATGTACAATGCTTAGAAGAGTGAATAAGCAAGTGCAAATGAACCAAGTTGTACATGAAACAAACTTATTAACATATGGACGAGAGGAAATAGGGTTTAAAAGGGAGGATTTTTGGGTTTCGTAAGGGTGAAGGCATCATTTCACCGCCCTTTGTCTAGGTGTAGGGGCCGCACAACTAGAGAGCATTCATTTTCCTTAATAATTTAAAGTCAAAAAGTTGCACGAAAAAAACATATAAATAAAATATCCCTTAATGGGAATATCCAATGTTTTTTTATTACTTTTTATGTTTTATTTATGTGAGTGTATTGGTGTATTTGGCATTTAAAACCTTATTTTGTTTATCCTTTATTTTATTCCAAAGTCATTCATTTTAAGGGTAAAAATGAATTTTCAAGTTAATTTGGAGTCATATCATTAAATAAAGTGAATTGCCATGGACAAGTATAGGAATGTAAAATCAAACCCCAAGTCCCTGTTACCATTAATCTATTTCTCTCTCTCTCTCTCCAACCTTGCACCAGCTCCTTTCCACCACCCTTAGCTCGCAACACCCTCCTTGTTGCCGTCTCCCCTACCCCACCTGCTTCTTACATACCCACCACCACCCTTGTCGCAACCCCTTTCCATCTTCATATTTGATTTCATAGTTGGCTCAAATTCATCTTTTATTGGGAAAAACAATTGTGTGTCTAGACGAAATCTGGTTAGGGTTGGGTAAATTAATGAATTTCTTACTCTCGCTTCATCTTTTTGTTTTATTTTATATACAAATATGGTAATAGAATTTATTAACTCTTAAAAAAATAACAAATCTTGACCTCTCTCTTTGTTAAAAAAAAAAAAAAAAAGTTTCATTATTAGTCCTAAACTCACACCCCCTTCTACGGAAAAACTCTCTCCTTCCTATATTTTGTTATATTTTTTTATTAATTCCTTATTTCGCCATCTATCGTGCTAAAAAGAAATTCCTCCTCTCTCTCTCTCTCTCTCTCTCTCTCTTTGTATATATATATATATATATTCTTTCTTTATTAAATGTTATCTCTCCATCTATCTTTACGATCTATATTCTTCTATTTTTCTTAAAAAAAAAAAAAAGCTATATCTTTCTATACTCTCTCCCCAATTGCTCTCCTAAATTCATTTAGTTTCCTTAGTAATAAAAATAAAATAAAAAATTAGTTTCTTTATTAATCTCAAATCCCACACCTCCTTCTATCGAAAAAATTCTCTCATGCTCTTTTCTATCGCTCATTCTCTCCTCTCTCTCTTTTTCTATCATTATTCAGCAATGGATTATGGGATTTTCACTTATATTGGGACTGAAATCTCCTTGATCTAAAGTGCTCGTAGTAGGCTTTATTTTCTTTTATTATCTTGCTACTATAGTTCATTGATTATAGGTAAATCTCTAAATCCTTTTCTTTTCTTCACGAAGTGTGTAGTGAGTGTGTTTTTTTTTTTTTCTAAATATAGATGATGAAATTAGTTTAGTTAAAAAAAAAAAAAGATTCAAACGAATTTAGGAAAACAATCGAGGAGAGAGAATCTAGAAAATATATATTTTCTTTACATTGGGAAAGCAATCAAGAGATAATCTAGAAAATAGGATTTTTTTTTTTTGGTAAATATAGATGACGAAATTAGTTTCATTTCATTAAAAAAAAAGGAATCAAATGAATGTAGGAAAACTATAGAGGAGAGAGAATCTAGAAAAAAATATATTTTTTTAAATAAGGAAAGCAATTTAGAGAGAATCTAGAAAATTGGGATTTTCTTTTTTTGTTGTAAATATAGATGATGAATGAGATTAGTTTAGTTTTATAAAAATAAATAAAAAATAAAAAATAAACGGATTTAGGAAAACAATATAGGAGAGAGAATCTAGAAAATATATGTTTTCTTTAAATTAGGAAAGCAATTGAGATAGAATCTAAAATATAGGGATCTTATTTTTTTTTGTTTTAAAGATATATGATGAAATTTTTTTATTTTAATTAAAAAAAAAAGAATCAAACGAATTTAGGAAAACAATAGAGGAGGGAGAATCTAGAAAATATATATTTTCTTTAATTAGGAAAGCAATCAAGAGATAATCTAGAAAATAGGATTTTTTTTTTGTAAATATAGATGATGAAAATAATTTAGTCTCATTAAAAAAAAAAGGAATCAAACGAATTTAGGAAAACTATAGAGGAGAGAGAATCTAGAAAATATATATATTTTCTTTAAATAAGGAAAGCAAATAGTGATTTTTTTTTTTTTTTGTAAATATAGATGATGAATGAAATTAGTTTAGTTTTATAAAAATAAAAAATAAACAGATTTAGGAAAACAATAGAGGAGAGAGAATGTAGAAAATATATATTTTCTTTAAATTAGGAAAGCAATTGAGAGAGAATCTAAAATATAGGGATTTTATTTTTTTGTTTTAAATATATAAGATGAAATTTGTTTAGTATCATTAAATTAGGAAAACAATAGAGGAGAGAGAATCTGTAAAATATATATTTTCTTTAAATTAGGAAAGCAATTAAGAGAGAATCTAGAAAATAGGAATATATATATATAGGGAAAAGGTTGGGTATGCCGCCGATATCAAGTATGCTAGCATCCATTGTGTCTATCTCTCTCTTCCCTTTTTCTGAAATGACCCTCATATCCTTCCTGAATGATACTCCATCATGTGTTCCTATTGGTGCTATCCGCTAGCATACTTGATATCGGCGGCATACCTATCCCTCTCCCATATATATATATATATTTGGTAAATATAGATGACGAAATTAGTTTAGTTTCATTAAAAAAAAAAAAGAATACCAAAAAAATAGTAAAATAAGAAAGATTAAAGTTAAGAAATTTAAATAAACAAGAAGAATTAGAAGGGTAAAGTAGTCCAATAAAAGATTAGCCACGAAGTATGAGTACATCCTTTTATATATATATATATATATATCATACTATCATACTATCATATCATACTATTATATAAAAGCATGTACTCTTGCTTCGTGGCTAAACTTTTCTTGGACTACTTTATCATTTTTATATATTTGGTGAAAATGCCCTCAACCCATCACCGACTCAAGTAGGCTAGTTGTGGGTTCGAGTCTTGGCATGCCCACTATCTCCCATTGGTCCTGCAGAAACGTTGCTTGCGGTACGAGGACTTGTCCTGGGTTATGATCACTACCATGGAGCACCCTTTTTCATTACCAAAAAAAAAAAAAAAAAAGATATCTTTATACACTTTTTAAGCCAATTTCCACGAGTAACTTTCTATATATACACCGGTTTATATCTCTTTCTTCTTCTCGCTTTTAATAAAGTTCTGCCATTTGCCAGGAGTACCAAGATCTGAGCTTGCTTTCATTTAATGCAAAGAGACAAAACTGGTTTGACTACTGAGAACAAAGAACTTGCAGGGTATAGCGCATCAACCACAGCTACGAGATGGTATGTATATTAGAGAACGAAGTGCTCTATTATTTGCTGAGGTTCTTATTGTGCTGGACCAATCCAGATTGTGTCCTTCTTCTTTTTATTGCAAACCAGTGCAATAAGATTTATTATTATTATTATTTTTATTTTAAATAATAACAAGTGCAATTAGATTTGATCAGACTGAAGCTGAAAATATGTGTTTGGTGCCTTTCAGCTCTGAATGAGACCTTAAGGGATGGAGTACAGTGGCTTCGGATAGCTACTGGACAATTACCAATTGTCAATGGTAACTCCTTCAACCGAGGATTGCCTACCCAGTTCTTCCCCGGAACCCAGCTTCTGAGCCATTTTGACAGTCATCAGACCCAGCAGCAGCTCCGCACTCAGACATCTCCCAATGGTCAGCCCCAACAGGATTTCCAGCAGAGGACCTAATTGCATCCTTGGCCCAAAAAATTTGGTGCCAAAGTGTCCTTCTTATGACAAATTGGTAATGACAATTCAGAAGCTAAATTGTTGTAGGTTGGTTTTGTATATAGACTGTATATATATATATATATTAGTACATGTATATGATTATGTGGTGCAGGTAGGGTTGTGAAGAGTGTCTTAACTCGGATCAATCCCTTGCATCATTTTTACATATAGGTAGGCTTTCCTTAGAATCCGAATAATGTAGGAGATCAATTAGCTTTTGATGGACTATCATGTGGATTGATCGATTGATGGATGGTGGATGGTGGATGGTGGATGGATGAACATTTTAGTCCAATTGTCATTAGGAAATGTTAGATCAAACACCAAGAAAATAAGATAATAAATAGACAAAAGATTCGCACGACATAGAGATTTAATGAGGTTCACACACCAGGGTGGTGTGCTATGTCCTTGGGTGAAGAAGATGTTTCATTATGCAGAAGAGAGATAACACCCAAATAGCAACGAGAAAACTCGCCATGAAACCTTAGCTCGAAAAAACTCCCAAAATACAATGATTTTCTCAACAAGACAACAGTACATTATACAGACTCCAAGTTGGGTCGACCCATCGGGTCGGAGTCGTATCGGTCCAACCCCTCTACTTCCATCACAGATCTCAGAAAACTTCCCATTCGTGTCGCCACCAAAAAATGTCGGATCGAGTCAAACTTCAAAACAGGTCAAGAATTCGAGGCGAACTTAACAGGAAATGTTGGAGACCAGTTACCTTCAGTTTTGGGTATTGTTTTTTGTGTTTTGACTCCCCTTTATATATTCAGTTTAGATTCTTATGTCTTACCATTTGTGATTGTTTGCTGTAAGAGTGGTCAAGGGTATTGAGCTACATTTTATGTTTTAGCCAGGCCTATTCTTTTGACTAATGCTCCTAAATCAGCTACCCAGCTGAAACACAAACCAACTGGAGGGGTAAGAATGAAATGAGGTATGGGTATTTCAGCAAACAAGTTTATTAACCATTTTATCATTATTATGCATAGCACTGAAGTCTTCTGAACTAAGGATATCATCATAAAATCCCCTTCATCTGATGCAAAAATTCCATTCTTACTATTACTGTTAATAGTAATTATTTTCATTTTAGTTCAGTTGTGATTCCAACTTTTGCTTTTCTTATTGGTTTCGATAGTGACAATTTCTTCCCCTAACAAAAACAAGAATTAGCGATAAAATTTGATGATAGGCTTCCATTCATATATCATTCAAATGGTCCAAATGTGGCTTTAATTGCTTAGTTCATTGCTACAGCTGTAATTATTATTTTGGAACTTGATCTCTTGTTCTCAATTGTTTATCTTTATAATAAAAATTTATCTATTTTTTTTGCTGGAATGAGTGCATATATAAACTGGGTAAATGAATTTAGTTTTTGATTATTAGTCTTTTGTTGGAATTGGTGCCATATTAACTGGGTGGATACATTTAGTTTTCTATTAGTCTCCCAATCCCTTAGTTTTCTTCATATATTAAATAATGTCTCCTATTCAAGTACTGTCGCATGAACCATTTCTTGTTATATTTCCTATCTTTTTGGGCAGAAAATTGTTAATGGAGGAACTATAAGTTAGCAACCTTTTTGAATAAGAAACTTGATCTCTTGTTCTCTATTATTTTTTTATGCTATTTTTTCTCTTTTTGTTGGAATGAGTAAATATATTAACTGGATTGATACATTTGATTCTTTATTATTATTCTTTTTTGCTAGAATGAGTGCACAATACTGGGTAGATGAATTTATTTTTTTATTAGCCTCCCCATCCCTAAGTTGCCTCCTATGCAAGTGTGCTACATAAACCATTTCTTATTATCTTTCCTATTTTTTTTGGCAGAAAATTGTTAAAGGAAGAACTGTGAACAAGTGGATGTGTATAAATTTCTCGTGCAATGTGCATAAAAGTGTTGCCCATGGGTTTTGTCATGTACTTGTTCAAATGTGACATTTCAGGGATGGTATGCATTGAAAAATATGTGTTGGCATTTGGTGGTGAAATATGTGTCAATGGTAGTTTCTTCATTTGGTTCATTTTTTTTTTTTTTTTTCTTTCAAGTTGTTTAATCCTGAACCACTACTTCCGCCCCACAACCCCACAATGTTTGTCCTTATCAGGTCGAGAGAACCTTGAAGACTACATACCATGGTGCCATGACAAACTCCAGCCACGGGGAAAGAAAATTGGCTTACTGATCATTATGTATACTAATAATAATGGTTCTCCGTATGGTATGGGACTCCAAATAGATTTCTCTATTTGGATATTGTTTCTCCTTTCAAAGTTAACTTGGAAAGGAAAATGGTGGTCATCCATCCTAGAAAAGAAAGAAAAAATGATGGTCTATTGTCATCTCTTTACCGTCCAGCCATGGTTGATGTTGAAAGTTAGAGCTGATGTTGTGTTGCACATGGATGCACAAGAAAAGGAAATGATCAGGTTAGTATCTCATCTTGCTCTTTTGGAACAAATGCGGCTTCCTAACATTGTGAAATGTAATGTGTTATTGCAGGCCTGATTTGAGAATTTTTTGGCTTTGAATCCTACACTTATTGTTGTGGCTCTTTGAAGAGAATGGGGAATAAAAGGGAGAGAAGATGCTATTATCCAAAGAAACATAATGTACCCGTACTAGTTACTAAGAAATCTATCTACTGATGTAGATATGCACCCATGGAGCAGCCCATACCCATTTGGGTATCCAGTGAACGATGAACCGGACTCATATTGAGTCTTTGACCAGTAGGATCTTTTAGGATTTTATTTTTATTCTCCTGCAATCTTTTATTTCAGTAACTTAGGTAGGTGATAGCTACTAGGATTTAGTTTCCAAGTAATTTGAGTTTCCAAATTAGAGTAGCTTCCTTTTAATGTTGGGTTTCTTTTACTATTTAAATGCATGTAATCGTTTAATTAGAGAATAGAATGATGAATTGAGTTTGAGTGTTGAAAGCCTGAGGGCTGTGCTGTGTGCATGATTCTTTCCCCCTCCCCCTTCTTAGTGCGATTTTTCCCTTCCCCTGCAACTCTGAGACTCTATCTCAGCGAATTCTTCCCCACCCCTACCGGCCCTCCATCAATTGGTATCAGAGGCGAAGGATCCTCCTTCGTCGTTTCTCCTTTTTCCCATTCTCTGCTGCCTCACCGATGAGAACACAAAGAAAAAAAAAAAAAAAAATCTTCATACTCATCGTCCCAATTGAAACCCCAATCCCACCCTTCAACCCTTCCAAACCCCACCGAGCCTCATACTCCGCCTCGCCTTGGACCTCTATCACCAACAAAAAAAAAAACTCGTGCAAATAGAGAAGTCAACCACAACTCCATCGACTTTCTTTTCCAGCCTCACCAAAAAAAAAAAAAAAAAAAAGAGCAAGAGAGAAAACAGAACTGGAAGCGAGGACGACGTCGAGGAAAACAGAGAGAGCGATAGCCCGCCTCCTCTCTCGTTTTTTCCTTCCGATAAAAATACCGCCTCTCTCTCATTTTTTCCTTCCGACAACTCCTCTCCTGTCCGACGGCAAAGAAAAAGAGAAAGAATCGAGAAGAAAGAAAAGTCGAGAAGAGAGAGAGATAGAAGCAGAAGAAAAAAAGGAAAACCAGACGAGAAGAAAGAAGAAGAAAGAAGAAGAGAGAGAGAGACATACCGTTCGACTTGAGCTTCCGCCTGCCTCTCCTCGTTCCGCTCCCAGAAGGAGATCCTCCTCTCCTTTGTGTGAAATCCCAATCACAGCTTTGTTTCTTCCTTCTTAATTTAAATTCTTTTGACTTGCCGTAGATACCTCTCCTTTCTCCTTTATTTCCTTTTGTCCCATATATTTTTATTTCCAAGTATACCCCTGTCCCCTTCTTTTTAAATTTCAAGTTGAACTTCTACAAAAAAAAAAAAAGGGTTGAACCTCAATATTTACAATTGTGCCATCATCTCCTCAACTTCTATTTATTTACCATTCGCCATCACTCCTTGTTTAAAGTATCCACCCATAGTGATTCCAAGAACCTAGGCAATGTGTCTAGATCTTTTATCGGATATCCGTCAACAACGCAATTGATGCAAGTGAAGTCGATGAGATTCAACGACATTGCACTGACATCAAAACCCAAACACATTCTACCTTCAACTATGTGATCTCAAAGACTTGAACAACAAGTAGACGAACCGTAAGATGAATCACCGTGGTAGAAGATGATATGACACCATTGAAGTTGAAGATCAACTTGTGGAAAACTTTAAATCGATTGATCTCATTAGTGAACTGATCGATTTTATTTTTCCGAGTCACTACTACACCAAAGAACTTTGGTCGAGATTTCATGGCATTCGATTGTGATTTCACAGCAAGGATGAATGTTGATCGATTGGTGTTAATTCTCCTGTTCACAAAACTCGTGGACGAAGTTTTTTCAACATCGGGGAATTGATGTAGATATGCACCCATGGAGCAGCCCATACCCATTTGGGTATCCAAGAACGATGAACCGACTCATATTGAGTCTTTGACCAAGAGGATCTTTTAAGATTTTATTTTATTCTCCCGCAATCTTTTATTTCAAGAACTTAGGTAGGTGATAGCTACTAGGATTTAGTTTCCAAGTAATTTGAGTTTCCAAATTAGAGTACGTTTCCTTTTAATGTTGGGTTTCTTTTACTATTTAAATGCATGTAATCGTTTAATTAGAGAATAGAATGATGAATTGAGTTTGAGTGTTGAAAGCCTGAGGGCTGTGTTGTGTGCATGATTCTTTCCCCCTCCCCCTTCTTAGTGCGATTTTTCCCTTCCCCTGCAACTCTGAGACTCTATCTCAGCGAATTCTTCCCCACCCCTACCGGCCCTCCATCATCTACATTAGAGACCAGAACTTATGGAACCTCAGCCATGAGGTAAATCTACCTGCTTTTTTATTTATAAACGTTCTAAGCCAATAACTTCAATGTGGAATTGATGATTGGTATGAAAAATATTGAATTTCATTGTTTATCTGAGTAGTTTTCCTTTCAATTGTCTTTTTTTTTAGTGTGGTAGTTTGGTTGCTTCTTCCGACTTATGGCCATGCTGAAGGTGAAAGTGGTATCTACTATTACTTTTGTTTGAGTTATGTTCTCTTGCTGGTTTTATCCAACATTCTCTCAGAATCATTTTCTTCTTCTTTAATACAAATGATCTTTAGCGAAAAAAGTGTTAATTAAAATGGAGAAAATGTTGCACTAGATTATTTGTCATGTCTTACACATTGCTCACTGAATTTGTTACAGAAGTTTGATATAAACTATTCATGCAGGAAAGATGAATCCTCCCATCCTGCTTTTGCATAACTTTGTAACATATCCAAAATTGAATTGAACTCATAATTCGTCTCAAAGAACTCTCGACATTTGCGTCTAGCCTCCTAAAGTACCTGCTATCAATCTTTATTATCATTGGATTTTTTGATCTCTTAGAATTTCTTACAGAAAGATCTGATATTTGGAAAGCTTGATTGGATTATCCATACATTGTTTATAGAAGAACCTCAATTTATAATGGCCCTGCATTCAACAAATTTATGTTAGACTATTGATCAACTCTATCATCTTTTTATAGTGTTGAACTATCACATCTTCACTTGTTGATGTAAGTACTCTAATATATATGGTATTTTTTCTTGCAATTTGATACTAAATTTAAAGTTGGAAACTTGGTGAGATATCATACATAACCTCTTCTTTTCTTAGTATGCCTATTTTTGGGGCTCCATTCTACATAATTTAATGCTTTGGAAGGGAATTCTATTTTTCATTTTTTTTTTTTTTTTGCCCTAGGCCACAAGAGGATGAATCTACGAGTAAGACCACCCTCATCGTAAAATATAAAAATGATATCCCCACTTATTTAGTCTATTTTGAAGTTTTTTTTTTTTTTTTTTTTTTTTTTTTTGTTATGGTTTGTTAGTATCATATATGATTTTCTAACAAAAAAAAAAATGTTGTAATTTTCTATCGTTAGTTAAAATTTAAAATTAATATTTAATAATCATCTTAAATTACTAATTGCTTCAATGGATATCATATATGATTGCAATATATTTAGTTTGATGTAGACATTTTGTTCTCTCTCTCTCTCTCTCTCTCTCTCTCTCTCTCTCTCTCACACACACACACACACACATGCATTTGCACGTGGCATTTTTACTTGTATATATAGATATATAAAAGAAGCATAAAAGGCAAACCCCTACACCCAAACATAGTGGGGAGCGAAATGACCACTCCACCTCTCATAAAGTAGGAAAATCTACCTTGTTGATGCTTTTACTAATGCTTCAATTGGTCCAGACATGGTGTAGAGGTCACATTGCTTTTAGGGAATCCTCTCCCATATATATATAATTTTTTTCTTTGACAATTTTTGTATTCAACTTGTCTTTCTGAGGGAAAAGTAAAAGCACTCTTCGAATTCAAAGCTGGCCCAAATGCATTCTAATATTGCGTGCGTTATCTCTCCTGTATTCACTATCTCACTATCTACCCAACTTGACTAGATTTGCAACGAGCGATTTAGAACCAACTGGTTTATTATTTTGCTATATTGAGTGTGAATGTTGACACTCAAACAAACACTGGATGATCCCTTTTCAACCTTGATTGATCAAGCGAAACCGTCTCTGATTTCAACTTTTTTCGGGCAGTCATGTCAAGGCTTTCAACCCATTTGGCATTTGAAACATTATGTAATTTGCCCTTTATATTCCAAGAAGTCATTGCTTTGAAGCATTAAAATGGGTTTTCCAGAATTCATCGAAAAAAAAAAAGGGTTTTCAAGCTATTTTGGTGTCATATCATTAAATAGATAGAATTTCTATGGACAAGTGTGGGAATGTAAAATCAAACCCCATCTCCAGGTACCATTAGTCTCTCTCTCTCTCTCTCTCTCTCTCTCTCTCTCCAACCTTGCACCACCCCCTTTCCTTGTGCAGCCCTCTCCGACTCTTCTAGCCCCAACCACTTCCCGTAAATAGGCCACCACCCCTGGCTCGTAACACTTCCTTTTAATGCTCGAGAGTTATAAAATAGAGGTTATGAAGGTGTCGATAAAAAAATCCCTTTATCAAAAGAGAAATCCTAACTCTACAAACACAATGGGAGGAAATATGAACAAGTTACAACCAAAATTTTTTTCCCATTAATTTTGAAGGCTTTTTTTTTTGTCCTAATGAGATTCACCATCATTAGTGAACATTGAGAGGTTCACAATTCACCTCTTCACAAGCAATAGGTAAGTCCATATTATAAATGGCTTATTTGCCAAATTTTAACAAAAAATGAGCATTATGTATAAGTCAAAAGTCTCTTAAAAAATATTTAACCATGATTTTGACTATCTATACTCTTATGGGGTTGAAAATTTACCGAGGACATGGATAAATGATTCTATAGAGCATAAACCCAATTTCAATTATTTCTTGCCATACAATTGTTGAATCTACTAAATTCACCATGGTCCATGAACATTACGTTTTCCTTTTTATTTCACCTCCTTTTATTTGGGGGTTTTTTTCGCTAGAAGATCTTATGTATTTAAAAAGAGAAAAGAAGAAAAAGAATGTACATGGAAAAAAGAACAAGCTGTATGGAATTAGTTGAAAATTAATCCACCTTCGGCATTGCCATCAGCGGAGAAGAAATCAAAGCTAAAACCCAGCCAAAACAAAAAATAGATAAAGCAATAAAAGCACCATTATTTAAAACGGTATCTAGGCCGATTGTGCCTATCAACATCTAACTCCATGGCAACTAGCGCAGGCCAAGGTAAAGCTTAAGAGCAAGAGAATGACATGATTTTTTTCCTTTAAAATATTGATTGAATCTTGATCGTTGATCTTGTTAACACCCATGAAACTCCACTTTCATTATATGGCTAGATTATTTCCTTCACTATATAACCATTACCCAGTAGAGGAATGCATGCAATGCAGGAAGGGAAGAGAAAGAGTTGAAAGCGAAACTCGAAAAGCAAATGGACTAACAAAGTATGGTGCAGCTGAGGAGCACCAAACTACATGCGCTGCAACAATGGAACAATGTTCCATCACTTTTTATTTTTATTTTAAGGCCATATGTTATCATCACAGAACGTAGTATAATGGCAAATTTTGGCAAAGACATGAAAAGCTTATGATTTAGCTTCCAAGGAAGTCCAAAGCATACAATTCACAAGCAACATTAACCTAATTATAACCGTGACATGGATGGTACGTGAAATCAATGTGGAAATATTGCTTCTATATGTACAGTACAAGCCCTTAATTTTTAATATTGATTTTAGTAGTGCCACGTGTCAGTTTCCTTTTGTTAATTGCTAGTTTGCCATTGACATAGTATTAGCAAATTAGCATGTGTTATCACAAAAGAAAGAGGTTTCTTGATATATCACCTATGTTGAAGTTTTTTTTTTTTTTTTTTTCCCACATGACCAAAGTCAAGTTTGAAATTACTAGTTCATTTAGATGTAACTATTCTCTTTTGGACAGGGAAATTATATCTGCCAAACGTTAGGTTGATTGTACCTACCAATGAGACCCCATCAAGAAAATAACTCTTTTTCCCTAAAGCTTGTCTACAGAATTGGGAACCCTTATTGTTTTGCACTTTTCCATCCGATTTAGTTTTGTAGATCTATTTCCAAGTGTACTGTGGAAGGTAGGGCATTACACAGTACTGTTTTTCAAGGGTTCTAGCCTCATCGCAATACAATTAAATTTAATTATCAAACTACCAAAATTTTGCAAAATTTTTTGGGTTTGATCAAAATTAAAACAAAATGATAACCTAAACTGTAGTGTGACTAAATGGACCAAAATTTGCAAAAGGACTGAAATTTCACCAAAATATTTCAGTTTCAACAAAAATCAAAATGGGGTCGAAATCTGAAATTCCAAAGATTGATTAAAATGTAAAGGACAATCCAAATCAAATCTTCCAAACAAGATGGATTATGCAATATGCAGAAATAAACTGGCTATTAGATCTGCATTCAAGTCCTATTCTGCATGGTATATATGAGTAAGCTTTTGGATGCTAAAAGGGTCCAACTACTAAGAGGCCATTATCCTTCCTCGAATACACCATTTAGCACCATTCTAGCAGGCTCCATCCAAATAGGATATCATGCTTGAGGGCTTTAACCCATGAAGGAGTGAAGTGGAAAAGAGGAACGGGGGAGGTAGGGAGGGAGAGGCAGTAGAATCAACGGACACAGAAAGGATAGGAATATGTTACTCGGAAGTGGCAAGCCATCCAACTTTGAAAAGCAAAGTTTCATTTCTTGTGTTCTCATTAGCTATCATGAAAGTGACAGATAGGGTATGACTCATAATTTGAAGTGTTTACGTAACTAAAACTCAGGTTAAATACCAAAATATGTTTGTTTTTCTCCCTCACAGCTATACAAAGTTCAAGAACACGACATCTGAAACCATTAATGTATCTTGTTTGAAAACCTGAGTCTCATTGATGCCGTGAGGCTCGTGATCAGCAAAAATCACTAAATTCAAGCTATCCAAGCATAGCTTTCTTAGGCCACTTTGTAGTTGTTGAAGCATCATTATGTGTGTATTTTTGTTTCTTCTCCTTTTTTTTTTTTTTTTTAACATTACTTGATAAACTCCCCTTAGAATCAAATCCCATTTATAAAAGACCTTTGAATGATATAATGAAATTCAAAATAACTGCAGTGATGGTAAATGATAATGCCAATCACACTGAGTTTATATACCAATATCTTCCCCAATAAAAGACAAAATTCATAAGCACCATAAAACAGTACAAATCCCACTTTTGCAGGGTCCTTGGAAGTGTGGAATGGAGTCAATTCTATCCTTTGTCAATTTTGCACGAAACAGGCAAAATGCTTAGTTAAATTAGTAACATGAAAGAGTTAGCAAGTCCTACCTTCTCTCTAAAGCACCACTCTTTAGTATCTCTTCAATTTCCTCTTTAGAAGGCGGTTCTGCCACAACTGGAAGAGATTTTGAAACCCCTTTAGGCACCCAAGAAATGGCTGCTATCATTTTGCACAAAGATCTGTTACCTACAAGGAACAACTAAGAGAGTAAGCCTCGATAGAAAAAACAATCATTCATTCCAATGGTAAGGATCCTATGACACCTTTGGCCAAGAAGAGTGACCCAAATATTTAGAGAAAAAAGAGAGGCTCGAGAGTTATTAGTCACTACTTTAATAAATTCCTTTCCCTTCGATGAATATTTTTCTTTTGGGACAAAGGTTTCTGTTCTGGGGTTGTGCACCCCTATGTGTGGGCACAGGGGCCTCTCAAGGACAGAAAACTCTTGCCATTTTCTTTTAATATAAGCAAGAAGAGATCTAGATGATAAGATAAGCTCTGCAGTTGAAAATTAAGCAAGAAGAGATTCAGAGGATAACATAAGCATAGCAATTAACACCCAAATAATAAAAGGATAATAAAATGAACTAAGCAGAAAAAAGTGAAACAAGGGATTGTAGCTGAACAAAAATCACCAATGAAAACACCAACAGATAATAGTGGGCCTCACTGTCTTGGACTAGGCGTTTTTATCAAGGTTTTGCCTTTTGGAGCACCTTACCACTCTGTTGTATTATAATTTTCTTCTCTAAAGTAATAAGGTCATCATTCACCCACGGAGAAGTGGGAGGGGCTGAAGGATGATATGACCAAAAGCTAACAACAAACAAGGGTTTGTAAATTTGGGCCAGAAGATGCAAAATCCATGTTATTTTCAAGAGAATTTCCGGAATGGCATAAAACTATATTATGTTAAAGGAACTACTACGAAAAAAATAGTACCAAAAGGAGGGGAGAGAGAGAGAGAGAGCTATTAAAATAAGAAAAATCCCATCAAACTCAATAAAATGTCAGTACAAACCCAAGAACACATAAATAAGATAGCAACCCGTATGACAATTACCATTTAGTATAGGAAAACAAGTACTTGCTTTCAGCTAAATCAGAAACATACAACTCAAAAATAATTTCTTCTCTCTTTTGTAAAAATCCATTAATGGGTGTTCTAAATTATAACCACACAAACACAAGAACAGCATCCAACTAAAATATATTGTTCATGGAAGGACATCTATCATAGTTATCTCCAAGTGATTAGAGAAAAATCGAGAAGCAGTTATGAGGTGCCAAGCCTCGACAAGGAAATAAAAGGCATATCAAAGAGAAAAAAAATAAAAAATAAGAAGAAGAAACAAAGTGATGGGTTCGACTTGTAGAGAGGGAAAGAGAGAATTACAGTCAAGCCATCTTGAATGAAAGGAAAATGATGGTGGCTTGAGATGCAGTTCTGAGGGAAGTAGAGAACTTCGACAAGAAACCTTAGTGTTTTGACGACGATGATGGCTTCTCTATCTAGAAAAAATTTGCAGTTTAGGGCTGCAGGCTCTAGCTGAGTGTTTTAAAAAACATGAATCGGTGATGGAATCGTCAAGGTCCGATTCTAATTCAGATCGGTGCACTCCCATTGGCCCTACGCTAGTGTAGGGGCCACGCTACCTTCCATGAACCTTTTCCCTAAAATATATAAGGGAGAAAGAACTTTCCTTGAAGTCCCCTATACCTTTCTAGGAGATCTAGTAATCGATCAAGAAAAAAGAAACGTGCACTACTACTGGGATTAAGCTATGTTTTGAATTGATTCGGATCTCAGTTCAGAAGCTAGTTTTTCAAGGTGTTAAAGACTTAAAGTACAGCAATACACTTAAATTGCCATCACCCCTTATTTATTTGATTAGATTCCACGAAAAGAGTTCACTTATGCCATGTTTTTTTTATCATAAAATATGTGATAGAATTATAACTTGTATTCTTTTTTCTTTTTTTTTTTTACATGACTAAGAAACACATTAAGTGCGTTGAGTTGCTCTGGAGGGCACTATCATCCTATGATTTTAAGCTGTCATTTTTCATAAATTTTCTCTGTTGCATGTGAACCACTGTTTCGTTACTTTAGTACATATCTTCCTGTCTAATGTGCTTAAAATAATGCAAAAATATTTGGTTCTTGCATAGGTTCATTCTTCATAGTTTATACGTATGAGCTTACATACATATATGCATAGAAACATAAACATTGCATTACATACTATGACTTGCCCGACCAATTCCATGAACAGGAAAAAACTATCATTGGATATTTTAGTAAGTGGACTTACCCTCTTAGTTTATTTAAATGAATACCCCTGGACACCTTTTTATGCCATTTGATTTGATCAGGAGGCTAATTTCACTCATTGGTGATGTAATCACTGCCCTACATGCTTATACACAATGTGTGTACATATGTAATCTCTATTTGGAAGAAGGGAAACAACAATATGTTTGACTATTCTGATTCTTGAATCAAAGAGATGGGTTGTAAAATAAAATATCTTCTTTCTTACTGGTCTGAATTGCGTAAAATTAACAACACATCTCATCATCTGAGATAGAAAACCTGTTTATTTGTATGGAGGTGGGGGGCGGGGGGGGGGGGGTTGTATTCTACAGCTGCTTTTGTTCTCCCTTTTGCTGCTGCTGTCTACTGTTTTATTTTCCCATGTGATAAATTCTTCACTCCCTTGAAGAAAAGGAGCCTATTGAATCTCTTTTTTAATTGAGTTCTTCATATGATTAATCTCTATTTTTATTTCTATATAGTTCTGAAAGCTGTTTCATTGTACAGTGAAGATAGTGAGAATGAGGAAGATGAAGACATGGATGTTGATGCGGCCAAGCAGACAGATGATGTTTCCCATTCATTGGCAGCGACAGATGCACTTGGCAAGACATGTCACACAAGTTCTGGGACGAACTTCCAAGACATAATGGAATGGTCTTAGGGAGCGTGACATGGATCACTATGATGAAGAGGATGATGGTATCTTCAATGAGTTATTTGCATATGCTTATATACTTTCAATTTTTTTCCTACATTATTTTGTTACCTTAATTGGTTGGACTAAAACTTATGTTGATTGTCCATTTGAGCTATGGGCTAACCTTACAAGAGAATGGAGGTCCTAAAATCTTGACAAACAATATCTAAGTAAGAACTTTCAAAAATCCTAACAGAAAATTTTAATTTGAATGTATTACAAAAAAAAAAAAAAAAAAAAAAAAATGTTTCTTTCTTATTAACCTCACGCATTGAGTTGTTTAGCACGGGCCTCAGAGACACCTATTATCCAAGTAATGACATGGACCCATATCTGAAAGATAAAAATGTAATCTTTGTCACTTTCTTATTTGCAATTTTAACAATAGATGTTCCTTATATTGGTTTATTATTGCTTGAGCTGCTCTGTTATCTCTAACAGGATGAAGATGAGGAAATTGAGGATTTGGCCATAAAACCATCAAACAGCTTATAGTTTGTGCTCGTAATGAGGATGATGTCAGTCATCTTGAGGTATGTGATATTTTTTTTGAACAGGAATTGCATTCACTATTGCCTCCCTCTGTAGCAGTCACTCTTTTTTTTGCTAAAAAGTCATGTATATTAAAAAGAAAGAAGAAAAAAGAAATATAGTACATCAGATGAGGAAGGGAGAAATACCCAACACTCACACTAATAAGAGAGGGAGAAGCAGAAATTCCACCTTCGGCATTGCCATCGCTAGAATTACGCAACTACCCAACTCCACCAAAAAAAACAAAAATCGGAAAGAGAAGAAGATCCTAGGTGAATCAACCTAGGCCGCCCGATGCATCCATGTCTAATTCCATTTGAACCAGAGTTGGCCAAATTGAAATCGGCTCGACACTTCAAAACGAAAGATTGACTTTGACAAAAATCCGCCATCAATTTGCTTCCCTATAGCAATGCGTTATTTTCCATTCCACATCCTCCAAATAAGAAATACAATTTATCCATCTTTGCCGAGCTATCCATGGACTTTGCCTCTTTCAAAAATAGTCACAATCAATCAATCACATTCTATCCAGAGCTGCTTCACATTATTCGCTTTAGCTAATTCAATCCCTATCATAAGCGCTAAAAATTCAGCCTCAAAATTTGTGCGAGTTCCTAGAAATTTTCTGAAATTTGCCACTACCTCGCTTTTCATTGCGGGATTCCCCGCCCACTTCCCGGATTACCAATAGAGCAACCATCCGAATTGATTTTTATCCAACTCGGGTTAGGAGGCACCGAAAATAGTGAAGATTTCGAGGCCTTCTCCGCACTCCGAATACCCAATCTTCTTGCAAAGGACAAGATCCGAAATTGAGATGGCTGCCCCAATGAACCAACTCTTGGCAGCTAATTTTTCTCTTCACTTGGCCAAAACAATGCTCTTTTGATTTTGAGATTCCTTCAATTTTCTTCCATTCCTCTCCAACCAAGTAAAGTAAGGGATTAAAACAAACCCTTCAGCCACACCCCTTTAAAGATGGTCTTCTTGGCCGATCTTTCCACCAAGCTATCAAACTTTCAACTCCTTCAAATCCAAAGCCACCTAAACCCAAAACAACAACAAAATTTCTGCCACATGAAAACGCAAAAGAACATTCATACATGGTATGATTTATTGACTCTTCCGCTATGCCACGAGAGTGCACCGAGATGGCAATGGAACCCTCTCTTTTCACATTATCATCAGAGCTAGCTTATTTTTCAACATTCTCCATCCAAACACCGATTGAGGTCAAGATGAGAATTCCAAATCAATGAATACCACCCCACCTTTGGCGATTCCCGTCTTACTTTTTCCCAAGCCGATTTTATTGTAAAAACTCCAGATGAATTTTCTGTAGCAGTCACTCATTGTGTGATGATGAGCTTTTATGTAGAAAAACCATAAATAACTCAGATGATGGTGATCCAAACATGTTTGTTCATCATGATATCATCCTTCCAGCCTTTCCCCTTTGCACAACATGGCTTGATTGTCCTCTTAAAGGAGGCGACAAAGGTATGGCTAAACATTTCTTTTGAATTTTGGGGTGTGCTTGATATTGGATTCTATGTATTTTATTCAATGTAGCGTTTGATTTTGTTCAAGAAAGTCCTAAAGAAATACCTGTGTTTGGTTCTGTATAAGAGTTGTAAATAACCAAGAAATTCTAATTCAAATATGGGAGAGGTTCTCTGAGCAAACGACATAGAGAAGTGCACTTGAGGTGCATTAAAGCACTATCCTACATTAGAGGGCAGCGAGGTCATTTCATATGAGGAGAGAGATAGACATAGAGGTGCTAGCATACCCTACTCTAGCAGTTCAGAAAACCTTTTTCAGCCTTATCCCAACTATATGGAGTCAGCTACATGGGTCTGTGCAAATTATAATGAGAATAATTTGTTTCTCAGCTAATTGGTGACTAAAACATAGCTCAGAAAAAAATATAATGTCTAGTAATGGTGAAAAAATCTTCGTAGTACAAAAATTGATTGTGTTGATGTTAGTTGGATGTCGTATGGAGAAACAGGTTCTTGAACTAAGTACAAAGCCTTCTATTTTAAAGTATTGGTGTGTATGATATTGTATCGGCCAATACGTATTGGCATGGGTTGGTATACACTCACTGATACGATAAATGTATTTATAAAATTTTTGGGTATTGATGAGTAGTGAGAGTATCGTACCGTAAGGGCATACCCAGTGCACAGGGCTCCCGCATGTGCAAGGTCGAGGGAGTGAGAACTACGTAGCCTTACCCCTAGAATGTCGAGAGGCTGTTCAATTGCTTAATCGCCAGGTCGCAACATACGACCATACCTTTGGACCAACTTTGCCCCTTATTTGACGATACCCGTCCATACTTATCGATACGTACATTTGCCCGAATAAATAAAAGTTAAGGTTATTGGTATGTATCGAACCGTATCGGCCGATATGGTACCGATATAGCTTCATAAGTCTTTGAAGGAGCTGAATGCCTTTTATGAAACTAGAATTGTAAATAGACGTGATTTTTGGGCATTTTTCTCTTCAAAATTACCCCTAGTAAACAATTCCACAGAAAAAAAAAAAAAATGGGCAAGGGGCTTTGCCTCCCTACACCTCCTTGCGCAGTGGTCCTCCTACCCCCTTGCAACCGACATGGCTTGGTTACTAGCATGTGGGACCACCATTATTTGAGAAAAATCTCTAGTACGTGTTGGATTAAATTGAGATTAGGCTTCACCAATAACAAGAAAGCGCACAACATCACCCTAATTGCTCCTATTCTTAAAGAACCTCATTTTTTTGAACAATTTCAATTGAATATAGTGTTCTCCATTTTAGTGTTTATGCATGATACGATATGACAGCCTGCAAGACGTATCTTAAATTTAGATTGATACCGATACTTTAATCCTTGCCAGTGGTCCTAGTGAAAGACTATTGATACTTTTGTGTGTGCTCTCATTGACTCCCGCACTAGCGCACGAACCATGCTGCCTTTCAGGGAACCTTCTCCCATAATAATAATAATAGTAATTATAGTGATGATAATAATATATATATATATATATATATATATATAGATAGATACATAGATAGATAGATATAAGATAGACCACATTGTCTCAAATGATCAACAAAATCGTTTATCGAATCCCTGTTAAGGTATGTCCCTAGACATTGATTTTTATACGGAATGTAGGATCAACTCCTATAGTCGAGAGGGTGTGGTGACAAGAGTGAAGGCAGCAATGATGGAGAGACTTGGGCATGGTGCTGAGGTTTCGTTACCCCCAGATCTTGGCCGGATTTCTTCTCCCTTGGACAACACAAGACCTCCTGCAGGGCCAGTATCCTATGCAAGGGCTGTTGGACGAGTCTTCCCTGATGTTGATACTTTGCCCGAGCCCATTTATGCAGGTTCTCTAACAAAGATCGTAATCCCGCAAGATGCATATGAGGAAAGGCTGGAGGCATTCCATTTCGCTCTCACTGGGAGGACACATTTTAGATTTCTTTCTTTAGACGACATCAAAAAGCATGCTAAGGAATCCTAGAACTTGGAAGGTAGGGTTAACCTTGCTCCAACGGGGAAGGGTTACATATTGCTTCAGTTTGAACTTGAAAGCGACATGGCGGCAACCTGGAAAAGAAGCTAGAATAAGTTTTTTGGCCAGCTTATTAGGTTTCAGCGATGGAGGCCTGAATTATTCATGAGAAGTATGTGGCAAAAAAACTAGTCTGTATTCTGGATTCGTTTTTCAGATTTACCTTTGGAGTACTAGAACGAGAAAGTGCTATTAACTATGGCGAAGGCGGCGGGCAGGCCGATTGCTCTCGACAAAAAAACTCGAGCATCATCTATCAGGGGTTTAGCATGCGTCGTAGTTGAGACGGAAATTGCTGGCAAGAGGATCGAGGAGTTTCAAGTCGAGAGGAAACAACCTAGCACAAGCGATTTATTCTAGTTTAGACAATCTATCATATATGAAGACGGTCTAAATAGATGCGGCTATTGCAAGAAGTCGGGTCATGCCATCTCTGGATGCAGGATCAGATCAGCGTTAAATGATAAAGAAAGGCTGCGCTATGAGCAAGGTGTTCCAGGGCTGTGTACGCTGATGAAGATGATGGCGGTGAGGAGGTTTCTAGAAATAAGAGCGGCGTTTTAATTGGGTCTACTATTATGGAAGGACACATGGCTGCGAATTCAATCTCAAATTCAAACGGTAGGATTGAGATTTTAATTCCTTTATTGAGGAGCAAGGTAAATATTATGGAAATAGTTCAGACTGAAGTCCACGCTTCAAGCCAGTTTTTGAATTGCGTGGAGGAACATGCAGATATGGGTTTGCAATTAGGCGGGTCTGGCTGCTCCATTGGGCTTGTCCAGATTTAACCGCTTGTAGATGCAAATGGAGAGATAGCCACGACTTTTTGGGGTTGTAACTTGTGGTCAGCAACAACACGTGGTCTCCTCCATCTCTAATAGCACAATGCATGAAGGTGCAATGGTTGTTCATCATCCTGAGGTCGCTCAATTTGATCAGATGGCTAGAATAGGGAAATCTCTTCAAGGATGGAAGTTGTGAAGGAAGGAAGGAGAAGCAACCAGTTATGGATCAGATTCGACGGTCTGATAGCATAGGTTCAAACCGACAGTAACCTCATGCATGTCCTTTTTGGAACGTACGGGTCTCAAGAAGGCTGTAGCTAGAACAGCCTTGTAAATGTTAGTGACAGAGAACCCCCTGAGTTCCTATGTTTGACAGAGCCTATGGTAAAAGCCACAGCTTTTCCAAAGCTTTATTTCAATAAAATTGGTTCCAAGGCAGACCTTTCCACAATCACAGAGCGGATAAGGTTCCAAATCTTGGTTCCTTTGGAGGCATGGACTGAATAAGCTTTGCATCCTTTCTTCCTCTGACCAGCAGATTTCTTTTGAAGTGGATTGACAGCAGCACAAGGTGGTTATCTCTTTAGTCCATGCTAGCAGTTTCAGCGCTAGCTGTCGATCTTTTTGGCTTGAGCAGACTGCAGTTTCAGCATTGGGCCTTCCTTGGCTATTAGTTGGAGACTTTAATGCAACATTGGCATCACATGAGAAAAGGGGCCATGATTCAATATGGGCTCAGCTATGAATTCCAACCATAGTGAACACATGCTCACTCATCCCGTCCCCTTCTCAAGGTCACAAATATACCTGGACAAACAATAGGAAATGAGGTAATGTTTCTGCTGTTTTGATAGGAGCTTTTTAATGATTCTTGGATTGTTCTCTTTCAGATTGTGTTCAATTTGTTATTCCATTTGTGGGTTCAGATCATGTGCCTCTTTGTATAGCTTCTGACTCTGTTTCAAGGCCTAGAAACTATCCTTTTCGATTCATAAATTTTGGATGATAGAGGAATCTTTGTCATAGTTAGGGAAATTTGTGGTCTCAGCCAATCGTGGGAACCCCCAGCTCTATCTTGGCAGCAAAATTAAACCCTATAGCTTCTCATCGATCCTGGTCGCAAGAAACTTTTCCTAATTTCAAGGTAGAATTGCTCAAAGCCAAAGATTCTCTAGTGCAAATTCAGGAGCGGATTGATACCGAAAACGCTTGAACGATGATCTCTTTAACAAGGAAGCTGATGCAAAGACTGCTTATTGATTGCTCAAAAGAATCATGAAAATTATGGGCTAAAAAGTCTCACATAAGGTGGATTAAGCAAGGAAATATAAATTCAAAGTTTTTTCATATATATTTCTAAAATCCAAAGACTAAGAACACCATTAGAAGACTGAAAATAGTAGATGGTGCTTACCTTATGGATCAGCCTGCTATTATCGAGTACATGGAGCAGTTTTATGAGAATTTTCACAAAGTAATTCCACTTGAAGATCGCCGAGCTGCTAGATTGTATCCCTACCTTGGTTGATGAGGTGGACATGCTTACTCTAGATAAGATTCATGGGCTAGTGGAAATAAAGAAAGCGGTATGGGATCTTGATCCGATAGTTCACCGGGTCCAAATGGTTTTTTTTTTTTTTTCAGGCATTGTGGGGAAGTGGTCTCAAAGGATTTCCGAGCTGTTAGAGATTTTTTTTTTGTTCTAATCACATGCCATATAGAGTCAACAACAATTTTCTAGTTCTTATTTCCAAGGTTGACTGGTAATCCTTAGACAAATTCCATCCTCTATGCATGGGAAATTTCTTCCATAAGGTTTATAAAAAATCTTGGCAACTAGGCTATGTTTTTTCTTCCTAAGATGATTTGTGAAGAGCAAGGCATTTCAAAAGGGAAAGTCATCCGCATAAATATCGGCTTGGCTTTGGAATTAGCAAATCTCATGCATTCTTCAACTCGGGAGGTGAACTAGGTATCAAAATTGATATTTAGAAGGCTTTCGACACTATTTCTCGGGACTTTATTTTCAAGGTCCCGAGGAAATTTGGCTTATCCGAGAGATGGTAGAGTTGGATCTCTTAGATTCTTTCCTCATCTAAGATATCAATTCTTCTAAATGGAGGGCCCTGTTGGTTATTTTGGAGTCAAGAGGGTCTTCGCCAAGGTGACCTAATTTCTCCTATCCTTTTATTATAGCGGAAGAAGTCCTCCGCAGAGGTCTCCGATGTCTTTCTAATGAGAAGAAGATTAAAGCTCTACAAGGCCCAAGAGGGACAAATGTTCATGATCACCTTCTTTTGCAGATGATATCTTCATCTTTATGAATGCTCCATCAAATATGTGAGGAATTTGAAGATTTTTCTACAAAAATATAAGGAATTCTCTCGTCAAATGATCAACTTGGAGAAGAGCAAATTATTTTTGAGTAAGATCCATTCTACTAGAAGACAAGAAATTGTTGATACCGGTATACCTATTTGTAATTTCCTTACAAAATACCTTGGGGTTAAGATCTTCAAAGGAGAGTTCGACGACAATATTTGCGCAATAATGGATAAAATTAAAGGTTGTTTCTCTAGATGGAAAGGTAAACTCTTGTCCATGGCGGAAGAGTGCAGTTGGTTCAATCAAGGATGTCGTGGATTCCGCCACAAAGATGTCGGGCCATCGGGTGGCCATCATCTATGATTACTCTTCTTGAGAACTCGGATGAGAAAATTCATCTGGATCGGCAACTTAGATACTATGAAGGCAATCATTTAAATGGGACTTGGTTTGCAAACCAATGGAAGAGGAAGGCCTTGGTATTCGCCGTTAAGAGATGTTATAAAGCTTTGCTTTCAAAACAAAGGTGGAACGTTAAGCATGGTTCTTCAAGCTTGAGCCCTTTTTAAAGCTAGATATTTTGGGGTGAGTGGCCTTTAAATAATCCTATATTTTTTTTTGATTTGGCCCGCATCGTAAGAGTTTGGGGTTTCATCTCAAGCAAGGAAAGGTGGATTGTGGGTAATGGCTACCATATAAATTTTTGAAGGATAAGTGGTTGGGCGACCATTCCATCATGGAGCTTTTGAATATGGGGAAGAGATTTTTAGACGCAAAGCTCAAGTAGCCGATTTTCATCTCAAATTACCAAGGAATCTTCTAGAGGTAACGCTGATTTTATGAATAATATTTTCACAACGTGAAAAAATTTCTTCCTCACCGAATGTAGAGGATCATTATTATTGGAATTGTACCCCATCCGGGGTTTTCTTCATGATCGGCTTAGAATGAAATTGCAGGATCCCAAAAGTTCCTTGGTTTGCTATGGTATGGGGATCTCATCTCACCAAGGTAAAAAATTTTGGGTGGCGCTTATGAATGGTAAGCTTCCCATCGATGATCGATTAAAGCCAAGGGCATCCGCCTTTCTTCCCAATGCCCTTTTGCCTGAAATATGAGGAATCGCTTAGTCATTTATTCTTAGATAGTAGCTTCCAAATGAAGTTTGGAATATATTTCTCTTGCTTTGGTATGACTTGGTGCTACCAAATAAGTATATCGCACTAGTAAAATGGTGGCTCTGTAAATGCAAAGTTGATCTCTCTATGACCCATGGCTAGCCGGTTTTGTGCTAATTATGGATCACATATGGAGGGAAAGGAACACCAAGCATTTCGAATGAGTTTAAAAATCCTAGCTATATATTCAATATGGTTAAGAGAGACCTCAATGAGTCTTCTAAACTTGTGAGTAGTGAACTATATTTCGATCTTATTATATGCGTAAATCTTGGTCTTCGTGGTATTCCCAAAATTTCGAATTTATTCTAGAAGTTTTCTTGTAAGCCATCGTGGATTGGTGAAATTCAATGTAGATGGATGCTCGCTTGGCAACCCGAGAAGGGTTGGCTAGTCTGTCAGAACAACACCGCCATCCCATTGAAGCTTTTAACATTTTAATAGGTGTACAAACTAACTGTTATAATGAAGTTTCGTGGTTTTATGGAAGTTCTTTATAGAGCGAAATTGTCACACCTGCTCACCTAACCGAGCGGTGACCGAAGTTAACACCGTTAACCCAAACTCCGCCAGATCATCGACATCAGATTCCACCACAAAGATACATACACTAACATCAATTCATCGATCAGAAGACTAAGTTTTACCAGAATAATTCCTATATACGATACCCAAATGATAATACCATAATTATATACATTTGGGCCAAGGCATGATAAACACAAAAGAATGAAGTTCAAATATCAAGTATCTATACATGAATTTATCAAAATCATCAGTACACAAAAAGCTCGATCTCAAGGCCCGGGGCTCATGCCCGAATCCCTTAAAGAACCCCCCACGCCCAGGGGTCAAACTCAGGGGGGCCACCCCCTCTTCAGAAACTCGATCAGGACCCCCCCAAGCTCCTCGATGCATGACCTAAAATCATCTAAAAGGGGTCACGGGAATGAGCTCACTAGCTCAAAAGTAGAGAGGTGGACCACACAAAAAATTACACATCACAACACATCATATGCACTACATGCCATGCAAGTCATTTTAAATCACATACACCTAATCAACATTACTAAGTTTTGGTTTTAGTCAACCCCAAAACCAAAAACCCCACCCCAAATCCCCTAACCCCGGGGGTTTGGGGAAGGCCCACCGTGAGTACTGGAAAAAAAAAGACAATGCCCCCCCGGCCCCAACAGAAATGTAAATAAATTAAATGACAAGGGGCCCAAAGAATTTAAAAGCAAAGATTTCTTGAAATACCACCGGTTGCCGATCGTCCTACATGACTCGGGCGTAATGCCTAACCCCCAAAGGTCCGACAACCGCACCCCCTTCCCCCAAAAGGCAACCCAACACCCCAACCCCGGGGAAAGGGGCGAGAGGATGGTGAGAATCCTAATACCGATGCTCCTATATGTAGCCAATAGTGCCTCCGTGTCCCATACCAGGGCCACCAATGCATTCGCTTCAACCAAAACCATCTAGTCTATCAATGCATTATGCCACATGATGTCCACATTCAACATATAACATCTCATTCAATTTGCATTTGAAAAGTAAACATAGCATATATGCACATCAAAGGTGGAATGACTAATCTATATAGCATATTCATGATGACATGACTAAATTAGATATAGTTATATGAATGCCAAACAAATGCCTTTAAACAAGGCCAAACGTCCTCTCTCCACTTACTTGAGGAAAGGGGTCCCCCGAAGGGGGAGATCCGAGCGAACGGGAAGGTTTTGGGGAACCTAACAAAATTGAGGGGGTTAGTACTTCCCCCTTTTTGAATCAAAATTAATAAACCGCCCAAAATCGGGTTTTAAAAGCCGAAAGAAGGTCACACGTCCGATTTGGGCTCGATCGACCTAAGAATCACTTCCCACTGTGGGCCAGGGGTTTTTCACCCCCCGTCCTCCCGCCGTTTTGGGCCGGGTATGGACCCGGGGACCCCCGGGGCCTCCCCGGTTTGGCCGAACCCCCCCCCCTCTCGGGGGGTCTCAGGGTGGGCCCCCGTTGTCCCCTTTTGGGAAAACCCCTTTTTTCTCAACTTCCTCCTTCCTTTTGGGGGCCCAAAGGGGCCTTTTTTCAACCCATTCTTCACACCTTTAAAGTCCTATAGGATGGTTCTAGTTTTGATCTAAGTTAGATTCAAGTGAGGGAACCATCTTACCTTCTTTGCTCAAGAATGACTTAAACCCTCCAAATCACTTCCAACTCACAATGCTCCTTCTACCTTGTCAATATCTCTTCAAATCTTTCAAGATCAAACATAAATCATCTATTAAACCTTAGATTCATCATTTCAAAGGGTGTTTACAAGATCTTAAGAAACCATATTAATAAGGGTTTAAAGGGGGGGTATGGTTAATGTTAAAAAATCCCACTTTTCTTACCTCCAACGAGATCTCGAGTTGAAGATTGCTCCCCGCCCCGGGGAAAGGCAAGATCGACCCCACTAAAAACCTTCCTTTCTTCTTCCCTTTTTTTTCTCTCCCTTTACTTTTCTCACCAAACGAGGGGTAATAAATGGAAAGAAAAAAGTCATAAAGTTTATATACTATTCCTACAAATAGTGTGGAGGGTAAAGGGGTGGGTGTACCCCCGACATACCCATCCGGGGGCAAAACTTTGGGGTTTTGACCGGCTCGACCCCGGGGTCAACCCCACCCCGCATACATTGTAGCATACGATATATCTTTAAAAAAACGATAAAAGCTTTTTATCCGACATAGCCTTATGTAGGTGCACGAACGGTTTGGGCACTCCTCCTTTTCCGCACTGCCGGACTTTCCCAGGTGTTTAAGGTCACCCGTGCATCATAGCCCATAAGGAACCCCCAATATCCTCTCGCCCCGGCCGATAGTTAAACCGGTTCAACCAAATCAGAGGTTTAAGAAGGGATATTACATTCCCCCTTCTAAAAATTTCGCCTCAAATTGCGACGGTTGATCAAAAGATGGGGTACTTGGCTTTTTTTTTTACCTCCCAAGATGTTCCAAGTGGGATCAGCCCATCGCACCTTTACATAGGAAATGGAGGGTTTTGGGGTTTTTACCGGTTAAAATTTAGGCCGCTCGTAAGTCATATCCTTCTAGGTACCCCGGGGTTTCCCCGGGGAGAATGAGATGGATCATGCACGTTTTCCCCAAAAATGGATATATGGAATACATTGTGAACATTTGCGAAGGTGGCAGAGCAAGCATGTAGGCATCGAGCCAACCCGACAAGTTTTAAAATTTTTGGGCCCCCCTTTTTGAAATTTCCCTTTGGGGGTTTAAAATTTTTCCCGGTAAAAACCCCCCCGGGGCCAACCTTTTGAGGGGGTTTTTAATCCCCCTTTTGGTTTTAAAAATTTCCCCCCCTCCTTCCCCGGGCGTTTCCCTTTAAAACCTTTGGGCCACCCATTTTCTTTTAATAAAAAAGAGGGTTAAATCTTCCCAACGCCACTTTTTCCATTGAATCCCCGGGTCTTCTAAACCCAAAGGTTCCCCCCATGAACCCTTGGGGGGAAAATGTAAATTGGGTGGCATGGAATTTTTAAAACGAATGAACCCTTTGGGTCCCACCCAAACAATGCTCACCGGCATCCTTAAACCATATTTATCCATGTAAAGTTGTGAGGGGCATGGAGAAATTTCTTGTAGGAAGAAAAAAATTTGGTGCTCCCCTCACCCCAAGATCCTTCCTTAGGTGTACTTGGTACCCCGGGGGAAAGTCCATTGTTACCCTTTTCCCCTTATTCAATAAGGGTACCCAAATCTGCCTCCCTTTTTCCCCTTTTCCGGGTAAGAAAGTCCCCCATTGTTGGTGACTTTCATGCTTGGGCCACCAAGCTCTTATCTTTGTAATTTTGGACTTCGGGTAAGGATACACATTGTTTTTTCCCCGATTCATCCCGTTTCCAAATCATCCAAAACTCCCCCCAAAAATTGCCCCCCCCCGCTAAAGAAAACTGGTCCTCATTGTTTGGTCTTAACCTTCCGATGCTCAATTCAGATCCAAGGGTTGCTTTTTTCCCTCTGTTAAATTTTTGGGGGAAGAAACCGTAGATACCCAACCTTTTAAAATTTTTCCCCTTAGGCAAGCTCAGGGTTCCCCTTTATAAAAAGGGGTTTCATCCATTAGCATCGCCCTTTTACGTGGTGAGCCACCTTTGAGACGAAACCGTCTTCCACTTGCTCCGTAATTACCCCTTGCAGAAAAAATTCGAGCCTAATCCTTATGATTCAACCTTTTCTCCTCATGTTCGATCCCAAAAATTTGTTTGTGGTCCCCGATATCTCACACTTCTCCCCATACAAATAATGTCCCCGATTTTAAGGGCAAAATGACCCCACTAGTTCCAAGTCATGGGGGGGTAATTCTTCTATTCCTTTAGTTGTCGGATGCATACGTTATTCCTTCCTGCATGAGAACACAACCCAAACCAACTTTGGGAAACATCGGTATAAAACCTATTCCACTGTGCCCCGTGAATAGTAAAAAGGGGAAGGACCAACTTCTTTCAATTCTTGAAGCTCTTTTCACATTCCTCCGCCTAAGAATTTCACACCCTTTTTTAATTGGTCATTGGTGCCAATCCGAGCAAAATTTCGATGAAACGCCGGGAATATCCACCCAAAACCCCAAAAAGCTTCTAATTTCGAAATTTTGGGCTTTTCCCCTTCCACTCATCGCTTTTACCTTAGCAGATCTATTGACCCTTTAGACACCACCCCCCGGGAAACCAACTTGTTCAAGCCAAAATTCACACTTGCGATTGGCAAACAATTTGATCTCTCAACCTCAACACCATTCTCAAGTGTTGAGTGTGCTCCTCCTCGGTTTGGAGTAGATCAAGATATCCAAAAAAAACAATTACCCATTTGTCGAACATCCCGAATACTCGATTCATTAGATCCATAAATGTTCCGGCATTGGTTAACCCGGGGCAACACTAGGAACTCATAAGGCCGGGCGAGTCCTAAATGTGTTTTTGGGGATACCCCACTCTTTATCTTGAGTCGATAATACCGGACCGGTCTATCTTTGAAAATACTCCCCCCAACCGATCAAATAAATCATCAATGGGGCAATGGATCCGGGGTTTTAATGGTTAGCTTATTCAACCCCCTAATCTATGCAAACGAAAATACCATCCTTCTTTTTGACAAACAACCCGGGCCCCCAAGGAAACACTTGGGCAATAAACCCTTTTCCAATAGTTCCCAAACGATCCGAATCCTTCAATTCAGGTGCCATCCTATATGGAGCCTTAGATACCGGAGCTGCCCGAGTCAAGTCTAAAACCCCAACTCTCCCGGGGGTAAATGCATCGATCATCCGAAAACATCGGAAACTCTTTACCACCTTTTTCTTCTAGAGGTGTAACTCTTGCATCAACCCGAACCGAGGCTAAGAAACCCCAATCCACTTTCTAGCAACTTTACCGCTTGAAGAGCGGAGACAACCTTCCTCACTTTTTCATTGTGTCCCCGGTATACCCACTCTTTCCCTTCCATCCGTTACCTTAATCAGCCTTTTGACAAATCACGTTAGCTCGATGAGCCGACAACCAATCCATACCCAATATAACATCAAAATTCTGCATATTGAACTTAATGAGTTGTGCATCCAAGTTCTTCCCACTAATCTCCCGGCATGGTCCATACACTTCCTTCAATCGGAATTTTCCAAAGAGGCATACTAACAATCATTCCCGGTCTAGGGCCCGGTGACATCCCAAGCTTCCTACAAATCTCTTAAGGGGTGAATGAGTAGCCCCATCAAATAAAACATAGGCGGTATGCCCGATATGGGTAGGATACCTAATATAAAAATTTTTAATTTCAGGGTCATCAATATTAACCATAATGAATTTTTTAAATTTTAAAAAGTACCATAACTTCAGACTAGCCTCATTTTTCCCCCGATAGGGCATACACCTTCCTCGGGTTGACCCCTCGGGGAAGGGAGGTCGAGCAAAGGGTGACGAGGGCAAGGCTGGCGGCCCGACAGGATAATGCCCATAGGAATGGCGTTTAAGCAACGAATCGAGAGGGAAGAGCGGCCCCCGACTTGACCCGGCATGGAGGCGAGGGGCCTTGACCGAGGAGCCACACTAGTGTTCGGCAAAGGGTAACCCCAACCACCAACGGGCCCAGGAGGATAGCCGATGGCCAAAGGGTCCTATAAAGGCCCGAATCATGCTCCACGGTATACCTTGGAGGAATTTATCCGGAATGGATTTGTTCTCTTCCATCCAGAGTGAGGGATGTTTTTTCCTTTTTTTTATCTTCCATTGTTTTGGCCTTCCCATAATCGCCATATTCGTCAAATCAAAGACTTCAAGCACGAACCCGATCGATGCTTTTAGGCCTTTTAGGAACCTTGGCCTTTCTCTTCACCCCGATATGCCTTGGGGAAAATGGAACAAACCCCGAATTTCCCCATATTCAAGGACGCTTACCTCCTTGAGTTAAGGCCATGAACTCGGTCTCCTTCCGATCTCAAATCCGGTAATGGTTATCCAAGAACAAAATTCCTTAAACTGCCCCAAGTAGGTTCCGATGAGCACCATCAATATAGGCTTGAAGCTTGCCACCAAGAATTTCCCCCTTTTTTGAGTTGTAACCAAAAAAAATGAGTTTTGCATCCGGACTCCAAAACCCCAAATATCTTCTCCAATTCTTGGGTCCATTGATCCGTTCTAGAGGATCACCCCCCCCCTTTGAGAATACCGGGGAAGTTTCTTGAACGACTCCACTACCCTTGACGAACCCCCACCCGGGGGAATTAGGAGCATAGGGGATAGTAGGGTATGGATGAGGCATCCCATGCCGAGGAATACCGAATGGTGGGATTGGGGTGTACCCCCCACTTGTGGTCCCGCTCCCACCCTTGTGGGTCCGGGGGTGAGTACCCGAGGGGTTGACCCTTAGAAAAATCCAACGTTTTTGGATGGCCCATAAATGCTTGTGCTGTCAAGCATTTGTTTTGGAAACTTGTTGAGACCGGGGTTTTTGTAGCAACATCTCCTGTAATGACCGTGGAGGGTCGAAAGGCAAGGGGGTCCCTTTGCCCCCCCCACCATGGGTCTGCAGGAGTGGAGGTGAGGTATGCCCAGAACGGGCCCCCCGGGTTTTTGGTCGACCACCCCCCGAGGACCCCCCAGGTACCTCGGGCATTACTTCGGATCTAGTACACCATCGTATCCCCGCATGAACATATCACACACCATATTGGTTAAACACCATAGACTGATTTAGGACACAATCATATGCCATTATATGAGGGTGGTAGTGTATGATGGCCCGTAATTAATCATAGCTAAATTCCAAGATGTAAAGTTCACAACATACATGCTAATGGGCCCACTTGATCGAGCATATTGATCATAGGATTAATATCCACCATAGAACCAATGAATTCATAATAGGAGAAGAGAAGGAAAAAAAAAGAAGGAAAATTTTCAAAATTGTAAAATTTTCCTTTCTCAAACGGTGAACGGGGGGGCCCGGCGACCCCCGTCCCAAACCAAACCGGGGGGTCACCGGTCCCACCCCCGGTTTACCCGGTCTTCCCATGATAAAAACAGGCCCAGAGGGCCCCCTTTTTTTTCGCTACCCCCCCCCCCTTTCTTCCTTTTCCTCGGCGATTTTGGGGGTCTATTCCGGGGCCCACCACGATTCCGCCATCCACACGGGGCTTTAGTGAAGAGTCAACTCCTTCATCCAAGTAAGTTTCTTCTTCTCCTTTTCCGAATTTAATTTGGGTGAAATGCTTGATTAGGATTTACTTTCTAGACTTTTTTCTATTTTCCACCATAGAAAAGTATTATCATTTTTGTGATGATTCCACCCTGCTCATTTGTAGTTTATAGGAATCCACTCACTTTATTTGGAGAAAACCCAAATTGATGCCCTGGTTCCCAAATTTGGGGTTTCTTCAATCCTTTGCTTTTGTCAAATTTACTCCTTTGTAATGCTTTTTTTTGTTGGTTTTTCAAAACTTTATCTTAACACCCCATTATTTCCCTAAAATTCAGCTTTTTCCTAAATTTTCATCCCAAACTTGTATTTTCTAATTCCTTCTTTTGGGGATCCTTTTCATTTTTTTCCTCTTACTATGTCATTTATTCATACCCAGATTGCCTTTCTTCCCTATAATGGGTTGGGCTCCCAAATTCCTGTTTTTCTCATTCCTCCTTTTTCTTATTTTTGTTTTGGACCCCATCTTGTCACACCAGTTTCAGTAAAGTTTTTATCATTCCAGATGTGCCCCCCGTTAGCTAAAGATTTTGGCTTTCCCTTTAAGGTTTTTTTTTCCGTAACCCCTTTCTTTCCAGCCGTGTTTTGAGGAAAGGCCTTTCCCGGGCTCCCAAGCCAGCTTAAAAAAGTGGGGCCGACTTCAGCTCATCGAAAGACTCGCCGTAGACCCCCGCTATAGAGGGATTCACTGTGAAGGGGTGGTAATTCCCCGGGGCCTGTTATGGAAAAGCCGGGACAGGTTCCACAAGGCCCTTGAGAGGTTCTCAAGATTGGCGGGGCTCATCTTCGAGACCATTTTTGCAGCCGAACCGGTTTTTTCCCCGGGCTTCAAAGGGAATTCACCTCGGGTTTGAAGGGGGGGTATCCACGAGGTAGGCCCTTTAGCATTTGGGTTTGGGGGGGAACCTATGCCCCCTTATACCTGGACCGCTCAGAGCTGGGACCCGGGTTTCACAGACCATTGGGGAGCAGAGGCCCGAGTCCAGACACTTTTTGAGGTTTCCCTCTTTTTTCCGTTAATCCCCCCCAGAGGAGGTAGGAACGTAGGTTTCATGGGGTTTTTTTAAAATTTTACTTCCCCGAGAGGGAGGCGGGGGCAATCCCCCAATTCCCGAGCGAGGGCCCAGTTCCCCCCAGAGGCGGAGGCCCCACCAGGGCCCACCAACCGAGTTTTTGGGGTGAATTGAGCAGGAGGGGGCTTGATGGTTCGACGAGCAACCCTTAAATGGGTTTCCCTCCTCATGGATTCCCCCGTAGTCGGGTAGGGGGGGGGGCTGCCCGGGGGATTCCCCATGGGGGGGTAGGGAGGATGAGGACACGTCTGACAAAATCATCCCCAAAATCCCCAGGGGTCCCGAGTGGGGTCCTCCATTCTTCCCGACCCCCCTAGGGCCCCACCCCAGTGGTACTCCTTGAGGCAGAATCCATCCTTGGGATGGCGTTCAGAATAACTGGACAGTTGTGTTCATTGGGGGATTTTGGGGGGTGACTTCACGGCCCCGTATTAAAAGGTATCCGGTTTTGGGGGTTTGAAAATTCATTATACGTATCCCAACGAAAGCCCCTAAGGTGATATCCATTTATAACCCACCCCCGGATTTTGCCCCACTTTTATCCTTTCTTTTTGTAAATTTGTTTTATTTATCCATTCCTTTAAGAATTAAGATTTATTTTGGAATAAAATACGGATAACAGTTGTTGTTTTAGGGAAAAGGGGGGGTGAGGTACTTTTCATCTCGTTTGGTTATATTATTATCTGTTGTTTATCGGTTTTTTTTAAAATTTTAAATCCCTTTTACCCTTTGCCCAAATTTCAAAAAAATTAAGGTTAATACCAATAATTACCATTTATCAACTCCCATCCATGTCAACTTAAATGACCCCCTTTTAACCTTTCTTTTTTAAATCTTTAAAGCTTTTTCTTTACCCAACCCCATTTTTCCTTTTAAACTCGGTTTAAGGACAAGTGAAGCGAGATCACCCCGTCCACCCTTTAATGCTCACCCAACCGGGGGTGACCAAACACCAACCCAAACCCCAGATCATGCATCAAATTTCCCCCAAAACATACACTAAATCAATTATTAAAAAGCTGTTTTACTCAAAAACCAATACTGAACCCAAAAAATCCAAAATAACTTTGGGAAGGCATGAAAATAAAAAAGAATGAAGTTCAAATAAAGTATATATACATGAATTTACAAAATCTCGATACACTGCCGATCTCAACCGAGCTCCGCCTCGAAAACCGTCCCAAAACCCCCCACCTACCCCCCGTGAAATCATGGGGAAACCCCTTTTAGAAACTCATTGGGACCCCCCCAATCCTCGTGCATACCAAAATCATCTAAAAAAACAAACCACTAGCTCAAAATAGAAGGTGGCCACACAACAATCCCCATCACAAAATCATAGCATAATGCCATCAAGTATTTTAAACAATACATAATCAATATTACTAATTTTGGTTTTGTGCAACAACCACAAGGGCCTACTTGAGAGAAACCCCCCCTGAAAGCCCATAGGGTTTGGGAACCCACCGTAGTACTCAAAAAAAAAAAATGGCCCCCCCTAAAAATGTTTTAAAAGAAAAGCTCCAAAAATTAAAAAAAACATTGGCCCCCTTTCCACCGGGTTCCACTCCTACTGCCCCGGGGGGAATCCTAACCGCCCGGGACCCGCCCCTCGCTTTGGCAACCCCCCTCCCCCTTGGGAAGGGCGGCCCCGGTGGGAAACCCCGTCTCCAATTTCCTCATTCCTGGCCCAAAGGGCCCCAACATTCCTTCCAAGCCGACCACGGATCTAGTTATCAATGCATTATGCCAATGATTCCACATTCAACTAAACTCTCATTCAATTTCATTTAAAATAAACATACATATATGCACATCAAAGGTGGTACAATCTTAAGCATATTTATAAGTAAAAGTATGTTAATGTCCAAAAAACCCAACCCCCTCCTCCACTTACTTTAGAAAGGGGTCCCCCCGACGGGGGGATCCGAGCGAACAACTTTTCCTCTTCTTTCTTCCCTTTTTCTTAATCCACCAAAACGGTTTGAAAAAGAAGGTAAGTCCGTTTTCACACCTAAGAATAATTCCCCATTGGGCAGGGGGGGTTTTACCCCCGTCCTACCCGGTTTTGGCCGGGGTCATCCCCAACCCCCCCCCCCGGTTTCCAACCCCGCCCCCTTTGGGGGGGGCTAGGGGGACCCCCTTTTCCCCGATTTTGGGAAAACCCCCCTTTTTCAACCCTCCATTCCTTGGGGCCCAAATGGGGCCTTTCTCAACCCATTTTCCCCTTTAAAGCCTATAGGATGGTTCAGCTTGATTAAGGATTCAAGTGGGGGAAATCTTCCTTTTTGCTCAAGAATGATTAAACCCCCAAATATTCCAATAAATGCCCTTCTACCTTGTAATATTCTTTCCTTAAGATCAACACATAAACTCTATTTTAATTTCTTTCAAAGGGTGTTTCAAGATCTTGAAAATATGAACAAGGGTTTAAAGCTTTGGTTTTTCTTCCCCTTTTCTTCCTCCAACCTTTTTCTTGGTTCCTCCCAAAGAATGGAAGATCGAGTCCCCCATAAAACCTTTTTTCTTCCTTTTTTTTTTCCCTTTTTTTTTTTTTATTTTTAAAAGATTTGGGGGTTTAAAGGAAAAAAAAAGTCAAAACTTTTTACTATTCCATTGTAATGTTCATGGGTCAATTTGTACCCACCACATCCCTCCAGGTAAATTGGGATTTTGAGGGTCACCTCCCCCAACCCCACCCCCAAATTGTAGCTACGTTTATCTTTAAAAACGATTAATCCTGTTTTTCCTCAAGTTATTAGGTGCCCACGGTTTCACTCCCCCTCTTCCCCGGGGGGACTTGGGGACCTGTTTAATCACCCCCATTGCCCTAAGGAACCCCAATTTTTCCGCTCTTTATGTTAAAATTCAAAGAAATGGGGTTTAAGGGTTTGTTCCTTGGCATTTCAGACTTTGGATAGAAAGACCATCGGGGGTTTGGGGGTTAGAGAAAAATTATTTCCCGGGGTTTTCTCAAGAAAGGTTTATTAGTCTTGTTGGAAAATAGGAATTCCCTTCTGATTTTACTTTCCCGTTTATTTATTTCTTTCCTTTAATAAATTTTCTTTAATAGACTTCCTATTTTACTTGCTTTCCAAGGGTTATTTCCTATTTTTTTATCTTTGGGTTTAATAAAAATTTAAGGGGGGAAAAACACTCCCCCCCCTTTCCCTTTTCCTTTTCCCCCCTCTTCTTTTTCAATTTTTTTTTCTCTTATTTAATTCGGGGGAAAGTCTTGATTTGTAAAAGGGACGTAGCTAACCGAGGGGAGATTAAGGGTTTTTATTATAAACCCCGTTCTTATATTATTTATTTTATGAACTGGGCCTGAAGTTTTTTGTACAAATCCTATCTACCGCAATGCTATTGCTACCCCCAGGGTTTCTAATTTTTCTAACATTTTCTATTCCGCACCATTCGCCTGATTTTTTTTTTTTATTGTTAAATTATGTTATTTTGCTTTTTCTTTCCCCGCGGGGTTACTACCCAAAAAAGTTTTGCTACTTATTTTCTACTTCTTCCTGATTCTATTGATGTGGTTTATTCCTTTTTCCTACCAAAATTATTTTCCCGGGGGTTTGTTAATTTTTTTAAATTCCCCTTTTTCCCCTGTTTTTTTTGTTAATACCCTATGGGGATGTTTAAATTTACACCCCAAATTTTCCAAATTTGGGAAACTCCTTGGTTTTCTTCTTTTTTTTGTTCTACTTAAACAATTTTTTTGATTTAATTTTTCTTGGGGTTTGCCAGACTTCTAGGTTATTATACATTGGTGTATTGGTTAGAGGATTTTTGGATCTAAGTTTTCCCCCTCGCTCCTCTCTTCTCCACCCCTCTTTTTTAAGGTAGGTACCGATTTTTTTTATTCCTTTTCTCCCGTTTATTAAATCTCTTTTTTTCTTTCCAATTTACCCTCCTTTTTTAATTCGCAATTTTTTTATTTTCCTTTCCCTTTACCCCAAATGAAATTTTGCAAGTTTTTACTTGAACTTTTAATATTTACATTGTTTTCCCCTAGCTTTCAATTAATTACCTTTTTTTAATTCCATTTAATTTCAATGGAGAGGAAATTAAGCTCGAAGAGATTATTTTTCTCTTTTTGCCTTGTTTTGTTATTTATCTTTCCCTCCCCAAAATTTTTTACTTTGGCCCTTATTGTTTAAATTTGGGACCCCCGGTTGTTATTGTTTTTTCCCTACCCTTTTTTGTTTTTAAATTTGGGGGGGGGGGGGGGGGGGGGGGGGGGGGGGGGTTTTTTTTTTTTTTTTTTTTTTTTTTTTTTTTTTTTTTTTTTTTTTTTTTTTTTTTTTTTTTTTTTTTTTTTTTTTGGGCCCTTTTTTTTTTGGGGGTTTCAAAATTCCCCTTTTATTTGTTTCATTTTGAAATTTCCACAAAACCCTTTTTTTTACCAAAAAAACTCCCCCTTCGTTTTTTTTTTTTTTTTTCCCCAAAAATTTTTTAAAAAAGCTTTTTTTAGTTTCCCCCCTAAAACGGAAAAAGGGAAAAAAGAAAAAGGTTTTTTGGGGAGTTTTTTTGGGAGGGCCCCAAAAATTGGGGGAAAAAAAAAGGTTTTTAAGGAAAAAAAAGGGTTAAAAATGTTGGTTTTTTTTTCCCCCCCATTTTTTTTCCCCTAAAATCTTCTTCCCCTTTTTCATTTAAAAACCCCTTTTTTCCGTAAGGGGTTTTTTTTTTTTTAAAATCCAACAAATTTTTTTTTTTTCCCCCTTGGCCCCCCCTCAATTTTAAAAAAAAGGTTTTTTTTTTTTTTGGGTTTTTTTTTTTTTCCCTTTTTCCCCCTTTCCCAATAATTAGCTTAAATGGTAAAGAATTGTTGGTATTAAGCCCTGCGTGAATAGGACTTCTTTATAATACATCTTGTGGCTGTATTGCTTTTCCAAGTTTGTTATAAAAGTCTTAAGGGCTGATTTAGTATGATTTCGATTTTGATTCAGTTTCAGATTGACTTCATGAAATAAGTTTTTTTTTTCCAGAAATTAAATTGTTTTGGCTGCATCAAGCTGAATTATTTTAAGAATAAGAAATCTATTTGGTATTTCAACTTTCAAGAATAGATTCCCTATTTCTTTTAGTTTAATTTTAAAAAAAGATTCTCTATTTCTTAGGGGAGGATGGTGATGGTAGTGGTAGTGAGATGAGGTTGGAACGGTGATAATGGAGAGGTAGGGCTGGGAAAGGGTGGTGGTCATGGGAACAAAATAAGTGATTTTGCTTTCATTTACCCTTGTTATTAACACATTCGCATTAAAATGGAGTGCAAAATAGACTTGATATTGATTTGACATTTTCAATATTAAAACACTTCATGAATTATTTCGCTACTTCATATGAAAATTGATTTCAATCTCATAGAAAGATGAAAAAATCATATCAATTACCATAATTTCAATTTGTGATCCTATGAAATTAAAATAAAAATTATACCAAATCAGCCTTTAGATTGAGTTTCTTTTTACTATCGTGAAAAGAAATTATTATCTTTATTATGATTAAAGAAAACTCTAAGGTTTGGCTTGACAAGTTCAATCAGATCAGTCACGATCGACTTATTCCTTAAATAAATAGATCATCAGATAAAGATAAACCCATCAAACTTGACTGGACTTATCTGACCCGACTGATTGACACTCCAACTTTTGACACCCCTACTTGCTCCATCAGCTCCAAATCTTGGACCACACCACGTTTTAGGCGTCTCCATCTTAGTGTGTACAGAACCCAGAAGTGTCAAAAAAATCTACGGACACGTGCGTGTGGGACACTGCAAGCTAGAATTGATTGGAACCACTTGATATGGATTTTACATGGACTCATTGGAAAAGTTAGAACCCAACAATGTATGTATGTGGGACCTACTACACAGGGATAAATCGTTGTCGTATCATAGGCATTTAATGATAGTGTTCTTGACGTTTGAGATAAGTCCAAGTGTTCAACCACGAACGGATTAAAATGTATTAGTACCACGCGACTGATCTATCCACACGCGCCCACGTTACTGTCACTAAAACATGATTCTCATGAACAACGACAACACACATCCACGTGCCCTCATTTATCTTTTTTATTTTTGAAGTTTACAACTGGCACTGGTCACTATTAAAGTCCCCATATAATTTCCACTTTATTATTATTTTATTTTTTTTGGTAACATCCTTATCTACTTCACGTGAAGTCGATCCATGCAATCAAATCCTTTATTTTCATTGGCTTGGGAGTTGGCGCCTGGGGCCCGCTGGGGGGTGGGGTGTTGGGGGTTTATCCTCCTTGTAATCGCCCCCAACCGTACAAGCATGTTTCATCACAATCATAAAGGTCTTCTTCATCCATCAAATGATTTTGCGTAATTTACATCTACCTTTCTTGTACTATACGTTTACTATATTTCTCTCCTATGTGTTTTCAGAAATTACATAATTTTTTTCATTTAATATGTTAATTTTACTTAAAGTACTAAATCTATTAAGTTTATACCGTTAAACTAGATTAATATTTCAATAATACCCAGTTTATCGTTCAATATTGTTAAAAAACTATTTCATCCTTCAAACTGCAAAACCCTGATATAGATGGAGACTTCCCACTTCAAATCACCCCTCCCTTCTCTATCTTCTCCGATGAAAGATGTACGACAATGTCAAGGCTACCGACGAAGGACTTTGACAATTTTCCGAACGATGGTTAATGATGTTTGTTAATTTTGAGTGTCAAAACCACTTCGAGCGTCAAGACTCCAGTCACAGTTGGAGAAATTTGAAACCAACGATCTTCAAGTGATAACCGACGATCTTCAAGTTATTCTCTTAATCGAAGCTAATTGAACACCTTTGCAAACCAAAGGTAGTATTTTCCCTTGAATTATTTCCTTATTTGTCATCAATTATGGTAATCTTGTCTATAGTTTTTAAAAAAGAAGAGGGTAACACAAAAGTGTCATTCGATTCTTTTTTTCCACTAGAACTTCGAGTCTTATAAATGAAAAAAAAAAAATAAAAAGAGTACATCAAAGCAACATTTCTTTTGCAGGACCTCCACCTTTGGCATTGCCATCAACAGGGGCCCTCCAAAACTATCTGCAAAATTTGTATCTAGTTTTAGATAACATATCATATCTAATTTCTTCATATACATAAGAAGGGAAGTCCTCCACAGTTTCGGAGACACCAGTTTTTGTTGCAGATTTGGCAAGATAGTCAGTGACAGGATTTGCTTCCTTGAAACAATGAGTAATCTTCTAATGTCTTAAGTTGAGATACATTTGTAGGGAAAGGCAATCCTGAAAAGAAAACCAAGGAATCGAATTGCACTGGACCGTAGTCACAACTGCCACTAAGTCAGACTCTATCCACAACATCCAAGAAACTTCTGAATTCATCATAATAATTAGTTTGAATACCTAGGAATATTTTGAAGGAAAAGATCACTCTTCCGTGCCAGTCCCGAATAACTCCTCTAGCTCCTGCTCTCCCAGAACTGCCATCAATATTTAACTTCGTCTAAGGGCAAGGGGCTTACACCAATGGATTTCAAGAATATTGCAAGGGTTGTTGGGAATAGCTTGAATACCCAATTTCCAACAGCAAAGTTTCATTGTGTTCCTCAACAAAAGAAATTAGAACAGTTCAAGAGTAATGCTTTGGAGAAGAGAAATTTCTCTTTCAATGCGTTAAATTGCACATAGCATCTCCATTTACAACAGGTTTGGAAGAAATGCATATGTAATAATAAAAATACAATGTGTGAATCACTAAAATGGTCACTGAACCCGATGATTAACATGGCCGAATTTCATGAAACAGCCTACCTTTTCACTAGCATGGTCCATGAGCTTTGTTAGTAATCACTAGCAATTAGACAGTTTATTTGTGTATGAGACGGAGAGAGTGGGGAAGAGAGAGAAGTAAGGCCAGAAATACCGGAATAAAACCCTTCTTTGTCGTCGTCTGTAGTTTTCGTTTTCGTCATCGCGTGATAATTATCTTATCTTCGTCGGAGATGGTGACTATCATTTTCACTATACTTAGGTTTTCACTACCCTAAATCTTCTCTTTTCAATTTAGAGGAAAATGGTTTTAAAAAACAAAGTGGTAAAATAGATATTTGATTTATGGTTGAATTACAAAAGGCTAAAATTATCTTTTATAATTCAAAATTAACACCACACTAATAGCGTCATCTGATAGGAGAGGATTATGTAATTTCTGAAAATACATGGAGGAAGATATAATAATAGCAAAGTACAAGAAAAGAGGCTATAAATTACTCAATGATTTTTGTTTGATTCAATTGACTTCTTATACGTTGATTTACAAAAGGCTGAAATCATCTTTTATAATTCAAAATTAACACTACACTAACAACGTCATCTGATAGGAGAAGATTATGTAATTTCTGAAAATACATGGGAGGAAGATATAATAATAGCAAAGTACAATAAAAGAGGCTGTAAATTACTTAATGATTTTTGTTTGATTCAATTGACTTCTTATACGTGGGAGGATTTCTTTTGACAGTGGATTGGAATCCATATCACAAGGAGTAGTCCCTGATATATTTCTTAATGGAAAGGAGGTGGGGCATGCCCTTAGTTTTTTGTGGAGCTAATTGCTAAATCGAGGAGAGACTGAGATGAAAGAGGCAAAGGGGCATAGGGGTAATTTTCCAAAGGATAAAAAAGAGAGTGATGGAGACTGACATCCCAACACCCTGACCAACCCTATCCCACAAAATAATCCAAAATGGGAGAGATTTATCCTTACACCATTAGAATACAAGAAGTGGAAGGAGAGGACTTGTAGTGCGTGGTCACTGACCAATACTAGTGATTGGTGATGGGTCAACTAGGTTAAACAGCACACCACCCTTTCAGCTTATAATGATAAGGGAACTTTCCAATTAAGACGAATGATTGGTTAGTTAAACAACATCTCACTCTTTCCTTTCAATTAAGACGAATGATTGGCTGGTTAAACAACACCCCACTCTCAGTCTTAATGTCAATAAGCGATCTTCGAAATTGTTTATGGGCCAACTAAGTCCACTACAAACAATCTTTCAATTTAGAATCTAAGACGAGAGATTTTATTGGAAGAAACCTTTTGTTCATAATCAACGTGAATCACACATGCATGGAAGGAGTAAAACGATAGATCAAAATTGAATCATTAAGTGTTTTCCTAATTTAGGAGCCAATCAAGTTATTAGGCTACGTTTGGTAGTTATTCAGAAAAGTGTTTCTGACGTTTTTTCGTTCTATGGGAACAAAAAAAAAGAATAAAGCGTTCAGTGCCAACCTACTGTTTTTCGGTTTATTTGAAATGAAAAGGCAGAAAAAATAAAACACTAAAAATGTATAATGATAGAACGACGAAACCTTGTTCCGTAATTTTAGTTTCGTTTTGAATACAAAAAAATGTAAACAATTAGGGTATTCGTTTCTGAAATAGGTCTACCAAACATCATTTATTTTTTTTGTTTGACACAGAAATTAAAAATTTTATTTTTTATATGAAATATCGTTTCTGAAACTAAATAACTACCAATCATATTCTTAATATATTTTTTTTAACTATTAATATTCTTTGAAAACAAAGTAAAAAATACAATCATCAAAGTATGAAACTAATTAAAGAATATCTTCCTGACTGTATCTCATATAGTGAAGATGTAATTCCCTTCTATAAATACGAAAATTGCAAATTAATTTATTATTTAATTGAATAATAATCCTCCCAAAACCTTCAGAAAGCTTTTTTGGGTCTTGTCTATATCCACAAGCGTCCACATTGGTCACCAGATGATTCTTATGCATGTCGGCAACACACATCCACGTGCACTCACTTATCAGGTATTTAGAAAAAAGTCTAAAAATTGACAACAAGCACTGGTCACTATGAAAGTCTATAACCCTAATCAACTTCAAGTGAAGTCGATCCATGCAATCAAATATTCCTTTACTTTCATTGGCTTGGGGCTTGGGGTTTGGGGTTTGGGGTTTGGGTGAACGGATCAGGTTCACGTACGAAAATATTCCTGTACGTCCCTGATTTGTGGATTTAAAATCTATTAAATAAAGAGAGAGAAAATTGATTCTAAATCCATAGATCAGGAACGTTCTCGTACACTGTCGTACGTGAACCTGATCCACTCTATGGATTTGGGGTCGGCTGGGTGGGTGGGGGTGTTGGGGTCTCCCTATTGTAATCACTCCCAACCATACAAACATGTTTAATCACAATCATAGAGGTCTTCTTCCATCAAATGATTTTTGTTTGATTCAATTAAGTTCTTATATGTGGGAGTGTTTCTTTGAGACATGTCATAAAGAGTGCCTAATTATATTTTTATGTGAAGGAGGTTGGCAAGCTGCTACAATGATCTTGAACGCAAGAGATTTTAATCTGAACTTTTCTGTTGCGGCACGATTGATTTTCCATTAACAATTTGTGAAGGACATGAAGATAATTTCTGAAGAAAGGAAAAGAAAGAAAATGACACAGGCTAAATACCCCAGTAACTTGATCAATCTTTTATTGTAGAAATAATCCCTAAACGTAAGAGGATTATCTTTTTCACCAAAAAAAAAAAAAAGAGGATTATCTTTAAATTATCATTAGAACAGAAGAAATGGAAGAAGAATAGGACTTGTAGTGTTTGGTCACTGACCCATTCTAGTGATTGATGATGGGTCAATTAGGTTAAAGGACACCCCACCCTTCCAGATTATAATGACAATGGAACCTTTCAATTTAGACGAATGAATGATTGGTTGGTTAAACAGCACCCCACCCTTTCAGTCTTAGTGTCACTTACTTTTATAAATTGGTTATGGGCCGACTATGTCCACTACAAACCCTATCTTTCAATTCAGAATGAGTTGGATGGGAGGTTTGATTGGTAGACCATTTCAATCCAAATCCAACGTTACAAAAATAGAAATAGACTTTTTTTCTTGGTAGAAAGAAATCTTTTATTCATAATTAACTTGAATCACACATGGAGAATTATCTTATAAAATGTATCTCATAGTCAAAGGTAAAGGTATGGTTCCCCTCTATAAATAAAAAATCTTACTTTTATAATCCAACTCAATAACGATACTTAGATACCCAAAACCTTCGGAAATGAACTCAAGCATGGATGTACAGACAAACATGGCCTCTCCCCCACCACTAGATCACTAAAAACTGTTGGATTGAAACAATATGAAGAGATCAACCTTTAGAATTACCACAAATAAATCCAAGGCCTCCATTAGTTGTTCCAAGAACCATACTTGTATCACAACTAATTTTAACAAAGCCTGAGGCTAGTGCTTCCCAAGTAACAGGTGGTTCATGAATATGACCGTTAGAAGAAACTCCAGTATGAATAGCAGATATTGCACTTCGGAATTCCTGGTTGGAGATACTAACAACCAGCTAGTATGGTTAGGGTTCCTTTTGCTGCAAAGCCTCTGGGTGCCACAAAGTAATAACAGAAGAATCTACTCTCATGTTTTGCAAACTGGAATGGGTCAAAGCCTAGAAAAGCGAAAGGGGTGCGGGGGTGGGGGGTGGAGGGTGGAGGGTGGAGGGTGGAGGGTGGAGAGCGGGAAGGAAGGGATTTAGAGTTCTTAAGAGATTCTTAGGGGAATATTCCTCTCTGTAATTGAGACGATTGGCCTAGAATTTGTTTCTTCCAAACTACAAATGCCATAGGGATAATCAAATTTTTTGTCAACACTAACGGTAAAAAAGGTCGAGTCTTTTCTTAAAACCTCAGCCCAACTTTAGGTCTCCAAAACTCAACCCAGTGTACGAAATAGAGTTCAGGCAATAAGTATAAGACTTGACAGTAAGAATTATATATACCATTATATAATTATAAACAGAAGCATAACTTGTTAAACTTGAGCCTCTTTTTTTTATTTTTGCTAGAAGATGATTTAGTACATAAAAAACAGTGCATGGACAAGGTTGAAACCACTAGAGCAAGTTGCTAACTCCACCTTCGGCATGACCATCAGCAGAGAGAGCAAGTAGCTCCCTAGCATAATCTAAATCTGTGCCTATCCAATGCATCATTCTCCAAATCAACCTGAATATGTCTTGGAAAGACCACCAAGGAAGCAGAAGTTCCCGACTTTAACGCCTTCTTCGCAAGATAGTCAGCTATGAGGTTGGCCTCACGAACGCAGTGGGTGATCTTCTAAGGGATATATTCTAAGAATGGGAGGGTAAATATCCATTTTTGAAGAATAAACCAAGGAATTTGATTCTTGTGGATCATTGACACCACTGCAGCTGAATCAAATTCGATCCACAAACCCCTAGCATTCATGGATTTCGCCATCAGAATTCCTTCCATCACTACATCAAACTCCGCCTCATATATCTTTTGTGTGCCCATAAATATGCTGAAAGAGTTACAGATCTGACCTTCACTATCACGAAGAACACCTCCCGCCCCTGCCCTGCCTGGGTTGCCCAGGGAACTCTCGTCAACATTGGCTTTAATCTAATTTAATGGGGGTTTACACCAATGCACTTCCAAGGGCGGAGAAAATTTGGGATTCTCTATAGCCAATCCCAACTTCTTGCAACACAAAACATCAAAAATGGCTTTCACCTCATCCTTAGAGCTCCCTAAGCAGAGACTAAGTTCCCGACGAATATATTCAAAAGAATAATTCGCAGGTCTTGTTTTTTCCTCATTCCGCCTCCTATTTCTCTCCCCCCAGATATGGGTTACAATAATGGTGAATCCCATCAACGAGGGAATCTTTAAACTAATACTTCTTGCCTTCGTCTTCCACCACTTCAGCAAATCTTCAACCGACTGCTGCATAGACCAAGCAACACCAAAGCAGTTTGTAAGTCTTTCCCATATCTCCACCGAGTAGGGACAATTGAGGAAGATATGATCCATGCTTTCCTCCTCTTGATTGCAGAGAGAGCATTTAGAAGCCAATTGGATCCCCTTTTTTCTAACAATTTCATCAGTAGACAGCCTTCCATGAGCTAGTCGCCACCCTAAGGTAGAATACCTGGGAGGAGCCTTTTGCACCAAATCACAGAGCACTAGTATTCCAATGGAGACTTTCTTCTAATATCCTCCCATGCAGAAGCAGTCGAGAAAGAGCCCGACGACATCAGTTGCCAGGCACAAACATCTTCCAAAGGACCATTGGAAAGCTTGATCTCCTTAATAACCTTGAAAATATTACTAAGGAGTTTAGAGCTGACATCCGGGAGATCCCATTCACCATTCTTGATAAATTCACTCACCTTGGCCAAATTAGTGAGGGAGGCAAGGTCCTTAGAGTTAATTTCATCCACCACAGATTTCAGACCCCACCACTTGTCCTTCCAGAAATTTGTCAGGCTGCCATTACCAATAATCCATCTCTCATTATTCTCCACAAAATTCCACATCTTGCTAACACCCAAAGCTATAGAGGAAGGCCGACAACCCTTATTAAAATTCCCTTCCTTCTTAACAAAACGAGCCCTGAGAAAAGAGCTTGCAATAGACTTCTCATGTTTGATTCTCCAGACCAACTTGCTCAGCATAGTCCTATTAGAATATCTAAGTCTCTTGATCCCCAATCCCCCTTCTTCCTTAGGCTTACAAAGGAGATCCCACTTCACCGTGATTGATCTCGTGGTATCCACCTCCCCTGTTCAAATAAAATTCCTCATCCATCTCTCAGGTGTAGCAAGGAGGGAGGAGGGCCACTAATACACTGCAAAAGTATGGTTAGGAATGCCAAAGATGACAGACCTAACCAACTCCACTCTGCCCGCCATCGATAGGAGCTTCCCTTTCCATCCAGCTGGCCGACCCTTCACCCTGTCCATTATGGGCAGCAAAGCTTCCTTCTTCACTTTTCCCTTGAAGATATTCACACCAATGTATCTCGTAGGGAAGTTACAAATTGGAATTCCCAAGGTCGCAGAGATGGATTGCTTTCAGCTCGGAGCAATATTCCTAAGGAATAACTTGCTTTTGTCAAAATTAACATTCTTCCACGAGAACTCTTGATACTTCAACAAAAAATCTTTCAGATTTTGCACATACCTCGAAGAAGCATTTGAGAAGATGAAGATGTCATCGGCAAAGAGAATGAGGCCAGGGGATGGGACACCTTTAGGGCCTTTAATCGGCTTCAGCATGCTAGACTGAACTAGCTTCGATAGACCTCTGGTTAGAACTTCTTCTATGAACAACATGGAAGAGATAGAGTCACCTTGTCTCAGCCCTCCACAGAGAAGAAACCCTGAGGGCCTCCATTAACAAGTATCGATATATTAGTTGATATCAAAATCTGATTTAACCAGGTAATCCACCTTTCAGAAAAACCAAATCTTCACAGCATATGAAAAAGAAAAGACCAAGAAATGGTATCGTAGGCTTTTCTTATGTCTATTTTTAGACCCAAACCTCCTCCTCCAGTGGAAGAAAACAACAGATTAGCCAGCTCGGACGCCACACTGATACTGTCATGAATCAACTTCCCCTTCTGAAAGGCCCCTGGCTCTTCAAAGATAATTCTAAAAAGGAAAGGTTCGAGGCGCATTGCCATCACCTTAGAGATAATTTTGCAGAAATAGTTTCCCATATACAAGGGATGGAAATTATCTAGAGACTCAGCCCCATCCACCTTAGGAATCAGAACAAGGAAGTTGTTGCTAACTTCTCTGGGCATACAACTCGTACTGAAGAAGTACCTCACATCATTGGACACCTCCCTTTCCACTATCTGCCAACAACGCCTATAAAAATCATTTGAGAAGCTGTCAGGGCTAGGGGAGCTATCTGGGTCTAATTCCCACACTGCCTTTCTAATCTCCGTATCCCCAGGAAGGGAATCAAGATGGAATACATCTGCTTGCTGCAAGACCAATGGTATGCTATCCAACAAGTCCATATGATCAATGGTTGGCACAACTCTGTGAAAACCCTCATAAAAATTTACAATGTATTCCCCAACTTGCTCTGCCCTTCAACAACTGTCCCATCTTGATTTTTGAGAGATCTGATAGTGTTTCTGTTTCTTCGCATTTTTGCTGACAAATGGAAGAACTTAGAGTTCCTATCACCTTGCTTCATCCACCTTATCCTTGCCCTTTCAGCCCAAAGCTTTTTATAATTTTCCAGAGCCTTTACTAGGGCAGTCTTTGCATTTGCCTCTATAGAAAAGAGATGATCATCCATCCCATTCATCTCAATCAAATCTTGCACTTGAGAAAGATTCCTTTTAGCATCTTCTAGGGCTCTAACAAAGTTGGGAAAAGATCTCGCCCAGCTCTTTAAAGCCCCTTTAAGATGCTTTAGCTTGTTCATGAGGACAAAATATAGGCATCCCTGAGCACCATTCAGCCCAAGAGGAAGCCAATACACTACCAAAATCTTCATGGTCCATCCAAAATTTTGTTAAAGTGAAACAGACAATTGTAGGGGCGCTGGCTACTGCCAGACTTCAACAATAGAGGAGGATGGTCTGAGGCAACCGGAGCCCATTCCTGTTGAGACCAATCTTGAAAGCAAGAAATCCACTCCTCATTGCAGAAACTCCTGTCCAAGACCGCACAGACATTGCCTCTGTGACGGTTATTAGACCAATTGAATTTACATCCAATTGATGGCACCTGAACCATAGAGTAAGCATCGACCATGGACCCAAACTCTGTTGTCGACCCTAGCTAAAGTTCTAAGGGCCCGTTTTTCATAGAAGAGAAGAGTAGCATTGAAATCCCATAGGATAGCCCACAGTGTAGGAGATTGGGGAAAATCCGCCACCAAACCCAGCCATAAAGACCTTCTGTCCACTTTTGCACAACAGATATTCGTATCTGATACAGGCCCCAAATCAAAGAAATTGTAACATGTTGCTCTAATTCAGAGACAATCACATGGCAACTCAAATTTCTTCTCCACAAAATTCATAAATTAGGAATCCTACCCACACGGTTATTATGAATAAAATCACAATGAAATCCTAATTTATTAAAAAATAACTTAGGGAAAGTACTCACATCAACCATACGTTCAGCAATACAAAGAAGGTCTGGATCCTCCTTCGCGATTAAATCCCTCAAGGCACGTCTCACAGCCGCCTTCTTATTCCTCTAATATTCTAGAAGAGGATCTTTATAAATTCACTTTTTAGACATAGCCTGACGATCAGACTTTGAAGTCTGCCCCGTTGTTGTAGTGTATTTTTCCTTTCGTTTAGCTTCACCCTCCACACAGCATATAGCACTATCAAGAGCAGCCACTTCTTGGTGATAAATGATCACTCTCCCTCTCACAATACAAGGACAAGCAAGAAATAATGTGCTCTGCGCCCCCCTATTCCTGGCTATAACCGCTTCTACCACCACGAGCCTGCCCGCGACCTCCACGACCACCAACATAGACTACTTTGGTCTTGTGTGGGGCAAGGTATGGGGCTCTGACGATCTGCCTTCACTTCTCAACGTACCTAGGTCGGCATCCTCTGCACCAACCTGTAGCTTATTGTCTCTAGGCGCCTGAGATCCATCTAACCTATAATCAGAGTCCACTGGGTCAGATCCATATCCACTTTCCCCGAGTGGGTTATCCACTATGACAAGATCCTGAGTGATCTGATTCTGAGCATTACTTATTACGAGAATAACTTCCAAATTAACGTGGTCCAAATTTTCATGAGTCCTATTGAAAGAAGCCACTGAATCTTCCCTCCCTATCTGATTGGTTCTAGGAATGGCAGTTTCAACAAAAGATGGAGGAGAAGGATTTCCTTCCATCCGTAGACTCCTAGCACTACTGGAGTCGCTGGACTATTCAGAAGCCACAATCGTGCCCTCCTCCAGCCTAAGATCGTCACCCAAGTGCTCTTCTTCCCCCCTGTTTGCACCTCTCATCTCTGCCGCCTTCTTTTCCCTACAACCAGAAGTGGAATAGCCCAATTTTTTGCAAAAACTACAACATCCAATGTCATCTTCATAGGTAATTCTCTGTTTGAACTAGAAAAGAGTTTCCTTCCCTATCTGTCTCCTTTCTACATGTATCTCCTCCACCTTGCTTCCACCCAACTCCACCTCCACTAGAACTCGAGCAAAATTCCCCATAGAACTTGTGAACATTCTTTTATCAATTGCGATAGGTCTTCTAGAAGCTTTCGCCATAGAGAGTAATATTTTCTCATGCCAATACTCTATTGGCAACTTAGGGTAACAGATCTAGACTAGTTTGGTCTAAATATGATCTTCATGTATGTTGAATTCCAGTCGCCAACGTTGAAAATGTATGACTGGCCCTTTACCTTTTTCGGCCCTCTTTTCCACATGGAGGCCATATACCCTTCAAGTTCAAACTGGAACAAAATATAGCCTTTACCCAATGGAGCTAGATCGACCTTTCCTCTTAAATTCTAGGCATCCTTTGAGTTGTTTTGCACATCATCCATTAACAGAAAATGAAAATTCACCCTACCAATCAAGGCATAATTAAAATTCTGAAGCTTCTCTTCATTTGCCTCTTGTGGTATAACCACTTTGGTGAGTGATCCGACATGAATTGGGTTAGGCAAGTCTTCTACATCCGGTAAAGGTCTACATCATAGCATAGGATTGTTTCTTACCTCCATTCTTATTCTTCTCATTCATACCTGGGATTGCAGCTAGAGCCACCTCTTCGACATGCTGAGCAGTTTCCACCACCGTTGGGATAGCTGTCGGGGACACCGGATCATTCTTAGTCCTAGGAACTGGAGAAAGAGGTCGTTGGGAACTAAGAATAAGCCTCCAAAAATTAGTAATCCTTCTTTGTTTTCCTCGATCAGGTGGACAGTCACCATAAGGGGCCGAGCAGCCGCCCACAGATCGAGCCACCTCCACCTCAGAGCTTTTCTCTCCTAAATCGTGCATTCCCCTTTCTCAGCACCATGTACCAATTAAACTTGATCCTCTTAAATGATGACAATATTCCTCTAATCTATATAAAGTTTAGTTGAATTGGTATATTCTCCTTAAGGTATTTCAACGCCATGTAAATGTATGCAACCAGGTTCACCATACTTCCTCACTTCCAAGATAAAACAACTCTTAAATCACTTAAGGTGCACTCTAATAAATGATTACAACAGGCCAAAGGTAATACTCAGAAATCCAATAAAGACAGTGGATAGACGTAGAAAACAAAGATCCAAATCACTTGCAGAGAAAAGGGAAAGCAAAACTCTCTCATAGAATGTATGTACATATTTTGTACATTACCAAATGTATAATAGGATTTTGTAACCTTAGAATGTAAATGTCTCACACACTATGTATGTACATATTTTGTATAATACCACATGTATCGTAGGATTTTGTAACCTTTAAATTGAACTTGAGTTCACTATTTATAGACAGTGGTTGGTATACGAATGGGTATAACTATACAGGTACCCATGTAACTCTATGCATGGGTAAGTGTAAGTATGTGATGACCCCAGACCCAGCCTAGGGTTTTTAGACATCAACAATCCACATGATCTTTAAGTTATAGGCGATAATGAATTGGAGTAGCATCCGCACATTACATAAATGTAAGCAAGAGTTAACTAAACTAATATAATATTAAAATTCAAAGTTCAACTATCTGTTTCAAATTTCAAACTTAAAGTAAGGTTGAATTAAATTATGTCATCAAAGTCTAACTCAAATTCTACACCATCAAAAAAAAAAAATCATTGTCTTCTTCGAATCCATAAACAATGTCCTCCTGCTGATCAATAATAGGTCAACATTCACGTCATGTTCACAATAGTCCTCACCAGCGTCATCTATAAGTTATGAGGGTAAGTCTCTGGGAAGAAACTAAATAAGTAGAACCACCACATTAAACAAGTTTGATAATTATCATACAATCAATAACATGAAAGACATATTTAGTATAATATAAAATTTTTTAAGAAAACAATAAATAAGCATACCACACATACTTATATTGCTACATTTATATCATCGTTTAAGTATATATGATGACTAAAAAAAAAAAACTAAACAACGAATTCACAATATCATCTATGAATAGTCAATGCATCACAATACCACATTGCCTCCACTCAACGTATAGAAACTCATAAAAACTATTTAGTGTCCAACCTCCTAAAGACCAAGTCATACCTCCCGAAGGTCAAGTAATAATTGGTAGATCCTACCGAGGGTAGGTTACGTCATCTGGTAGTCCATAGTTCCACTAAGGAAAAGTCCAATGAACGCCAATGTTTATAAGGTGAGACAACAACAGCAAAGTCAACCAAGAATGAAATATATATATATATATATATATAAACAAGTTCAAAATTTAAGTGTGATCAATACTCTCATTCCTCTTTAGTACCCTCTATGTGAACATAAAATCAACTTCAATTTTTCTTTTTTTGTTAAAAATTACCAAAACAACAATTATAAATAGAAAAGCAATGATCAAGAAAATCTCACATTCCTCATCAATCAAAGCCAGTAATGTAAAACATCATTACCACAACAAACAACGCATCTCATACATAAAAATAATAAAATTTGATAAACCAAAATTAAAATAATACATGCGGAAACAAAAACTCAGGTGGTATAAGAATCATGTAATGAACATAGTATATTTACTCCATACAATCATAATCGCAACTTAACACTTTTTTTTGCTAAAGATCAACAAGATTTTATTAAAAAAGAATGAATAAAATTTAGAGAAACCCATTTGGGCATAATTGAAATAGAAAACCAGATCTCAATTCCATCTTCGGCATTGCTATCAACAAAAAGAGACCTTGATCGTTGTATTGAGCGAATCAAAATAAACCCTAACTAAACTATGAGATAGTGGTAAGAAAGGGGTCGAACCCATAGAGAACTAGAAAGCTAAATCTACTAAGATTGAGGTGAATGCTATTTTAAAAATCAAATTTGTAAAATTCAGAATTGAAATTAAAATTAAGTAAGCCAATTAGAAAGAATAAGAATTAAAGATAAGAAGTTATCCTTAGGTCTCGAATCCATTTTGGTATTATTACTAATTTCTGGTTCATACTTCGGGTCCCTGAAACTACAAGTTCCAATGCAACCACAAAAACACAATCTCTAGCTATCCTAAACATAACCTATCCTGTCAAGCACTATCGTCTATCGCTTTCGCTTAGCAAGCTTAGTTTAATTGGTTAAAGGACATCATTAGTGTATGCCAAAAATCAACATAAAATACCATTGTTTGAATAGAATAATTGAATCATAGAGACAAATATTCTAAACTAATTTATCTATTAAAAATCATCCACAATGGGAGGGGATCTTTGACATCAAACAATCAAGTATGAATTCTAACCAGAAATTAAATAACAATAACTCAAAACTTCACGTAAACCTAAAGGTAGAAACGGGACTTAGCCACTCATGGTACTAATGAATGAATGGCGGCAATGATGATGGTGGTGATGAACCATTGGCGCAATGGCAATCCTCTCTGTGCAATGCTATCACTGAAAATCCATCCCAAAGAAGGTATGATCCAAGAAGAAAGGAGAATTGTGAGAACCAAGAAGGAAAAACTAGCAAGGGGTGATGGGTGTGAGGGGTGTGATATGGCAGCCTAAGTCCTAAAGAATGAGTGTAAAAAGTGTGTCTAAAGAGAAGGACTGAGAGGGATATATGGGGGAGAGAGAGGTGCGTGTGTTATGGTAGAGGTGGACTTGGGTTAAGAGAGTGAGGGGGGAGAACGTGTGTGATGTAGGAAACCATGGGAAATGTGAGAGAAAATAGGAGAAAGAGAGAGAGATTGACTAAATTAAAGGCAATTAGGTGGGAGAGAGGGAAACCGTGGCAGGGGAGAAGAAATAGGGAAAAGAAAGAGTGGGATGTGTGTGTAAGATGAGAGAGAAAATAGAGAAATTGTAGGAAGGAGAGGTTCAGTGGGAGATGGAGATGGAGAACCGTGGGCAGGGTATAGTGATGGTATGAGATTGGGAAAGAGTGAGATAGAGATTAGCTAACTTAGGACAAGAGAGAGAGAGAGAGAGAGAGAGAGAGAGAGAAATGTGGGATGGGGGAGAGATCCTAGGAGATGGGAGATAGAGAAAGAATAGGGAGAGAACGTGGATGAGAAGAAAGAAAATAGGAGAAAGAAAGATGCGTGAGATTGGAGAGATAAGATAGAGAGAGATCTACAAGAGGAGGGTTTTAGGAGATGGTAAGGACAAGGAGAGAGAAAAGGTTGAGATAAAGTAGGAGAGGGAAGAGGAGATAGGCGTGTGAACTAGGAGAGAAGGAGAACCGTGGGGTTCTCTCTCTCTCTCTCCTCAATTTCCCCTATTATTTATTTATTATTTATTTTTTATCCTCTTTCTCTCTTAGAAATTCTAAATTTGCCCTTGATCATTTGCCTTGCTTCTAGACTGAACCACATCGGTTCATTTAACATCAAATCCATGCATATCTCTTGAAAACCCTGCAAGCATAAAAATCATATTATGTAGCCAAATTAATCATGAACATCTGATTAGAATTAATAATTAAATATTCATTTCATGAATAATTACTACCTGATCAGACCTGGACTAAGACAGATCAAAACCTAATCTCTAACTCCACTGTCACACCCCACTTCCAGTAGACCCAACTTACTGTTTAGGAATACCAGTGGTGTGAGTAAGACACCCATCTTAAGAACCTACCAGGATCTCTGATAGCAGTACCTTAACTATTCACAATCTCGCAACACAAACCAACCAATAGCAGTGGAATCAAAGTATAACAGTGAGATCATAAATATAATGGAAAACGTCTAATGATAACGTAAATATCTATAACCAAGTTATTATGTTACAATTATCCAAGACTTATAAATATAAATTCCAAAGTATATCATTCATAGTTTTATAACAAAAATAGTCAAAAGTACGCCACACATCTCAAGGTGCCATGTAAGCACAGACATCACAGGCACAATCTTGGTTATGCTCCCCTGCTTCCGACATCCACCAGTCACTCATTCTGTACTCTGGTCCAGAGGGAAGAGAGTCACAAGCCATAGGTACGACTGTACCAGCATCATCATCTAAAAGGGGGCATATACATGGGGTGAGCTTTCTAACTTTCTCAGTGAGGGGCGGAGTTTATGCACAACCAAGCAAAGGCAATCACATAAATAATTCATGATGTATGATTACAGGAATTAAACAAATAGTCCATGATGCTCGTGATGCAATTCATTTCTTTTATCATCCACTTGGCAATACAACTAAGTCTGGTAATGCTACTATGGCACGTTAGGTTGTATCCCTCGTCTCGAAATTGCCATCAACTACGCAATGATACAAGCCTTAGCCATGATTAGGAGCCTGTCAGTCTCGATATGTGTCCATGGGTCACCCAACAAAGCCCTGATAACCCCCTGGCAGTCAAGGCACCGGTATGTCCATCGGCCATGTCGGATAAGTTCCTGCCTCTAATAACAATCACATCATACCGTGGGTGTGGCATTCTAGGAAGGTTCATCGAACATATAACAATTGAGTTATCCAACACCTTATTCCCTGTTGGCAAGGGGAAGTAGCATGGGGAATGTTACCCAAGCACAATATTCTACATGCCTTCATAATGATATAGTTAGTATGGACCACTCAACACTGGTATAACCGTCAGCCACGAAGCGGGTCCATCTCCAAGTATAGTCTCGGGGTACACGATACTAGGAGCACATCTATCACAAGGTGTGACCCACGACTATATACCTATCTAACATGTAAAATAGTTAAGTATGGACTACACAACACTGGTATCTCCATTGGCCACGAAGTGCATCCATTTTGAAATGTAGTCCCAGAGTAGATGATATCGGTAACACATCAGCCAAAAAGTGTAATCTGTGACTACAACTAACTCTAATGCACATAATCAATGCATAAATGTGACAAACATACGCCAATTATGGTACCGATACCACCTCGGCCACATCGGATTCAATCTCATGCATACAACAATCATGTGGTGATCATGGTATTAGTATCACCTTGGCCACACCAGAACCTGCCACACATATCCATATACATCTCATGTCAATTTCGACAAAATAATACGTGTGATAGAACATCATCATCATTTAAGCAATTTAAACAATCATGCAAGAATCTATACATGTGAGCAATTCTAAAATAAATAAAAATTCCCAAAAATAAACGTCAACCATCCCTCACCTTGATTAGGCTTGTGCAGATTGGGGTTCAAGTATGGCCATCGGTCATTTGATTTAATTTTAACCTTGGGGTACGTGTGCATCACTATCCTAGGCACAGAGGTAATCGAATGTCAATATGTGTTGGGGACATCAGGAGGGGCCCACAGGGATCACCCCCAAAGGGTACAGACAAGGTCCCACTATGATAGTACTGTCACCGGAAACAGACATTGTCCACTAGAAATATCAGACCTGTTTCTGATGGACACAATAGAGGGCTCCTAGGGCTCGAATAGTCGTGAAAAACAGTCACTGAAAATAGACCCAGTGTTTCTAGTGGCAGTACAGACTACCTGTGAGAATTAGGGCTTTTTTGCTCGGGTCCGATCGTCAAGATTTGTTTCATGGAGTTTATGGGGATGTTTCTAGCATCATTTTAAGCCATTAAAATCCTAATTCCATCCAGCCATGTGGAAAACCCTAGGTGGTCATTTGATCAATCTTGTTGCCGGACTCACTGGACTTGGTTTGAGCACAGCAATAGTACCAGGGAGGTGAAATATGAAATCCCCGAGCTCAATAGGGTTTGTGGGCCAAGATTCCACCGATACCTAGCTTACCCTAGCTTAAAATGAAGAGAGAGAGTGGTAGGAGAGGTTGCACTTACCTCCGACAAGGATTCCGGCAACTAGGCAGGCAGCCGGCACCAAGGTGAGCTTCCCTCCTCCTTCTTCCTCTTTTTCTTCATCCTTTCTCTCCTTCCTTCCCTCTCCCACGTTCTTGTACAAGTGAGAAATGAGGAAATGGTTCCTCACTTCCACTTATATAGTGAGGCCTTCACCAGGTTTCGTTTGGTTGAACCCTATCCGGTCAAAGTAGGTTAATACGACTTTTGGGGCACATGGACCCAAATCCTTTGGTCCATTAGGTGTACATGTCATGTGGAATGTGTGGGGAAGAAATTGGGATCAGCCAGGCCTATCCACGATGCGGGTGGTGGGTCCCACGGGCATCAATACCCAACTAGCAGCCTAAATCGCCAACAGAAATAGCCAGCGAAAATAGGCCCAGGCTGTTTTCGATGGTATATTTTTGGTGGTTAAGATAGTCTACTATATTGACTGCTTTCTATCCATCAGTTGGTCTCACATGGGTAGTTGCCCTAGGCTGTGTTCATAGTCTTCCGATAATTTTGGTGAGAGCCGGGATTCAGGTGTGGGTTGTTGGGTCACTTACCGTCTAGGATCGGAAGGTATGAATCCCCTCCAGTTGGACTATCAAGTAATACATGAACATGTAGGGTCATCTCTCCCCTTCTGTAATGGCTAGCTATGAGCCAAAACCCGGTGATACTTCCCACCTTCGGTCCGAGACCTATCACAACAGTTCAAATTAGACTGGGTCAGGGCACTGGTGTAACATTCCCCCCACCTTACAAGAATTTCATCCTTGAAATTCCATGCACCTGGTAAATTAAATCATCCAAGGTACTACTTCTTCATTTCCTCTTTCTGCTCCCAGGATGCTTCCTGCTCTAGGTGGTTCATTCACTTCACCTTAACGAAGGATACGGTGCGATTGCAGAGAATGTGGTCTTTTAGGTCAACAATCTTCTCCGGATACTCCATGTAGGCATGGTCCTCGTCCAACTCAAGAGGTATGTAAGTCAAGATGTGAGTGGGGTCAGAAATGTACTTCCTCAATATGGACATATGGAAGACATCATATGTATGCTCCAACTCAGGTGGTAAAGCTTTCCTATAAGCCACTAGTCCGATCCTCTCTAGTACATCGTAAGGTCCTATAAATCTATGACTCAACTTTCCCTTCTTGCCGAACCGTTTTACCCCTTTAACCAGGGAGATCCGCAAGAATACCTTTTCTCCAACCCCAAACTCCAGATGCTTTCTCCTAACATCTACATAGCTCTTTTGTCTAGACTGAGCTGCTTTAATTCTCTCTCTAATCACATTCACCTTATCACTAGTAGCCTGTATCAAGTCTGGACCCAGAATATGTCGCTCACCAACCTCATCCCAATAGAGTGGAGTTTGAAACTTCCCCTATCTGTGCTTCAAATGGGGACATTCAATGGTGGCCTAATAACTGTTGTTATAGGAGAACTCAATAAGAGAGATGTGCTCATCCCAACTGTAACTCATATCCAAGGCACATGCTCGAAGTAGGTCCTCCAGGGTCTGGATAGTCCTCTCCAACTGGCCATCAGTCTATGGGTGAAATGTTATGCTAAAATTTAACTATGTGCCCATAGCCTTCTACATACATGTCCAGAACTTGGAAGTGAATCTGGGATCTCGATCAGAGATAATGCTAACTGGTACACCATGCAATCGGATGATGTTGTCAATGTACAACTTGACCCACTTGTCCATAAAAAATGTGACTTTAATTGGGATGAAGTGAGCTTCCTTGGTCAAGCGGTCCATAACTACCTAAATGGCATCCATATCCTTTTGAGTGCGGGTAAGCCGTGATGAAGTCTATAGTAATATTCTCCCATTTCCACTCTGGAATAGGTAGTTATTGTAATAACCCATAGGGCCTTTGTTTTTCAACCTTGACTTGCTGGCATGTGAGGCATCTAGACACATGTGTGGTCACATCATTCTTCATTCCCTTCCACCAGTAGATGCCCTTGAGGTCCTTATATATTTTGGTGTTCTTGGGTGAATGGAGTTTGGAGAGCTATGTGCCTCTCTCAAGCTGATCTCTCAAATCACCATCACTAGGCACGCATAACCTCCCCTTGAATTTGAGAATCCCACCTTTAGTTACTGAGAAATCTGGATCTTTTTCAGTTCCTTCCTTACAATATGTTATCAGCTTTTTCAATTCTGCATCAATACCCTAAGTTGCAGTGATCCTATCCACTAGACTAGGTTGTACCACTAATACCGATAGTGACAAGGTGACACCTTCCACTAGTAGCTCCAAATCTAGTTTCCTAGCCTCCTCTATGAGATGCTCATTGGTGGTTAGTGATGCAAGAGTCAGTGCCTGGGATTTCTGACTAAGTGCATCAGTTACCACATTAGCCTTTTTCTGGGTGATAGTGGATAGTACATTCATAGTCCTTCATCAACTCTAACCAATGCCTCTGTCTCATGTTGAGCTCATTTTGGGTGAAGAAGTACTTGAGGCTCTTATGGTCACTGTAAATCTCACTCTTCTCACCATACAAGTAATGTCTCAAGATTTTCAATGCAAAAATCACTACCGCCAACTCCAAATCATGAGTAGGGTAGTTTTTCTCATAATCCTTCAACTAACAGGATGCATAAGTAATGACTTTCCTATGCTGCATCAATACACAATCCAATCCCAACTTAGAGGCATCACTATGCACAACTATACCCACATTATCTATCGGGATAGTCAAACTGGGCTGATACCAACATTTTTCTTAGTTCCTAAAGCTCTTCTCACAAGCATCGGACCACTCAAATTTCACACCCTTTCGTATAAGTCGGGTCATTAGGGTAGCAATGTGGGAGAAGTTCTCAATAAACCTCCTACAGTATCCGTCCAATCTCCAAAAACTACGTATGTCTACCACATTCTTAGGGTTCTTCCATTTTAGAACTGCCTTCACCTTTCCTGGGTCAACCTCTATACCCTTGTCTGAGACAATGTGGCCTAGGAATGCCACCTGTGACAACCAGAACTCAAACTTGCTGAATTTGGTGTAGAGTTGCTTCTCTCTCAGACGTTGCAGCACCAACCTCAGGTGAACAACATGTTTCTCTGCACTCCTGGAGTATTCCAAGATGTCATCAATGAATACAATCACAAACTTGTCTAAGACATCCTGGAATACCTGGTTCATCAAATCCATAAATTCAGCTAGTGCATTGGTTAACCCAAATGATATCACCAAGAACTCATAATTTTCATATCTTGATCTGAAGGCTGTCTTGCTAACATCACTATCCTTGATCCTGAGATGGTGATAGCCTGATCTAAGGTCAACCTTGGAGAATACTTTGGCACCTTGTAACTAATCAAACAAATCATCTATCCTTGGCAAGGGATACCGGTTCTTCATGGTTAACTTGTTAAGCTCCAGTCGATGCATAGCCTCATACTTCCATCCTTTTTCTTGACGAACAGTGCCGGTGCACCCCATGGAGACATGCTAGGTCTAATGAATCCCTTCTTCAGAAGATCCTAAAGTTGCACTTGTAATTCCTTTAATTCGGTGGGGGCCATGCAGTAAGGGGCTTTTGACACTGGTGCCGAGCCGGGGAGAATATCTATAGCAAACTTTGTCTCTCGGTCCTGGGGTAAACCTATCAAGTCATCTAAAAATACATCAGGAAATTCCCTCACCACATCTATCTCGGTCAACGGTCTAACCTCTATCTCAGTATCTGTCACAGATACTAGGTAACCTTGACATCCTTTATCCAGTAGCTTCTTCATTTGAAGGGCTGATATAATAACCTTCTTACGTTGGGCTTATCCCCTTTAAAGATAAACTTACCCTCGTCACGGGGTTTGAAAATGATTATCTTCTCTGCACATAGCACACTGGCTCTGTATGCGGACAACCAGTCCATCCCCAGAATCACATCACAATCGGTCAAGTGAGCATTCAACTCATGTCCACTTATGGTCACTGGAAAAGGCTCATACATATAGTTTAGACCTACCACACTTCCTATGGGGGTACTCACTGCTAAACACTGAGTCAAACCTTTAGGTGGAATTCCTATCTTCTTTGTGAATGTTGGTGACACAAATGAATGCGAGGCTCCTAAGTTAAAACACATGTGCAGGTAATAATGATATCAATAATATACTATCACTACATCGGATGCAGCCTTTGCATCTTCAACGGTCATGGTGAACATCCTTCCCTGCAGTCTCTTGCCTTATGGGGAATGTGCTAATTTGGAGGCTGCATAGGTCTGTTGTGGCCTAGGTGGTAATTTAATTCCTTATCTTTATTTCTATCAGTTCATAAATTCCTAGGTATTTAAGCTAGTTAGGATATTCCTGCTTTCTGTCATTTTATTTTATGAAAATGGTGTAGGCTTATGTATTCAAGTTTATATAATGAAACGACTTTGACACATATGCTTGTCTCCTAGTTGTACAATTTTTATTAATTAATGTCTTTGAAATTTTTATTTTCAATCCTAATCCCCAAATCATAGTTCGGTTGAGATTGTGAGTTAAGATAGAGCATCTTCGCTCTGATTCCAAACTGTTGCACCCCACATCTAGTAGACCCAACTTACCGTGTAGGAATACTAGTGGTGTGAGTAAGATGCTTACCAATCTTACGAACCTACTAGGATCTCTAATAGTAGTACCTTAACGATTCACAATCTCACAACACAAACCAACCAATAGCAAAGAAATCAGAGTATAACAGTGAGATCATAAATATAATAGGGAACGTCTAGTGATTACATAAATATCCATAATCAAGTTATTCTGTTATAATTATCCACAAATTATAAATATAAATTCCAAAGTATATCATTCACAATTTTATACCAAAATAGTCAAAAGTATGCCACACATCTCAGGGTGCCACGTAAACACAGACATCACAGGCACAATCTTAGTCATGCTTCCCTGTTCCGGCATCCACCAGTCGTTCACTTCATACTCGGGTTCGGAGGAAAGAGAGTCACAAGCCATAAGCACGACCGTACTTGCATAATCATCTAAAAGGAGGCATATACGTCGGGTGATCTTTCCAACTCGCTCAGTGAGGGGTGGGGTTCATGCACAACCAAGCAAATACAATTGAGTAAATAATTCATGATACATGATTACAGAAATTAAACATATAGTCCATGATGCTCGTGATACAAATCATTTATTTTATTATCCACCTAGCAATATAATTAAGTCTGGTAAATGTTGCCACAACACATTAGGCTGTATCCACTATCTCGAAACCGTCATCGACTACATAGTAACTCAAGCCCTAGTCGTGATTAGGAGCATGCTGGTTTAAGTATGTGTCCATTAGTCACCCAACAAACCCTTGATAACCCCGTCCTACTAGTCATGGCACCAGTATGTCCATCGGCTATACCGGATAAGTTTCTACCTCGGACAACAATCACATCGTACCGCAGGTGTGGCATTCCGGGAAGGCTCATCGAACATACCATAATTAGGTTATCCAACACCTTACCCCCTATTGGCAAGGGGATATAGCATAGGAAATGTTACCTAACCACAATATCCTCTATGCATTCATACTGATACAGTTAGTATAGACCACGCAACACCGGTATGTCTATCGGCCACGAAGCTGATCCATCTCCAAGTATAGTCCTAAGGTACATGATACCGGGAGCACATCGGCCATGAGGTGTAACCCACGACTATATACCTATCTAGCATGCAAATCAGTTAAGTATGGACTACACAACACTGGTATCCCCATCGGCCACAAAGCGTATCCATTTTCAAATGTAGTCCCAGAGTACATGATACCGGTAACACATTTGCCACAAAGTGTAATCCGTGACTACAACTAACTCTAATACAATCAATGCATGAATACGATAAACATACGACAATCACGGTATCGGTACCACCTCGGCCACATCGAATTTCGTCTCATGCATACAATAGTCACGCAGCTATCACTGTATCAGTACCACCTCGGCCACACCAGATCCTGCCATATATATCAGTATACATCTCATGTCAATTTCGTCAAAATAATATATGTGATAGAACATCATCATCATTTAAGAAACTTAAACAATCATGCAAGAATCTATACATGTGAGCAATTCTAAAATAAATAAACATTCCCAAAAATAAATGTCAACCAACCCTCACCTTGATTAGGCTTGTGCAGATTGGGGTTCAAGTATGGCCACTAGTCATTCGATTCAATTATGGCCTTGGGGTATGTGCACATCACTGTCCTAGGCACAAAGGTAACTAAACGTCAATACTTGTCGGGGACAACAGGAGGGGTCCACAGGGATCACCCCCAAAGGGTACAGACAAGGTCCCATAATGACAGTACTGTCATTGGAAACAGGCACTGTCCACTAGAAATATTAGATCTGTTTTCGGTTGACATAACAGAGGGCTCCTAAGGCTCGAATTGTAATGCCCCGCTTCTTAAACCCGGTCTGATTTCACGGTTGAACCGGTTTAACCATGCAGGAACCGAGCCAGAGGAAATTAGAGCAGGTTCCTTGTGGGCTATGATGGCACGGGTGACCTTAAACACGGCTGGCCCGATAAGTCGAGCCGTGCGGAAGAGAGCGGAGTGCCCAAACCGTGTACGTGCACCTACCATAAGGCTATGTACGGATAAAACAGGTATTATATTCGTATTTTAAGGTATATACGTACGCTACATCGTATGCCTGGGGTGGGGTTCGCGTCGAGGTCCGAACCCGGTTAAAATCCCAAGTCTTGGCTCTCAGGTGGGTAGGACAGGTGGGTACACCCACCCACCTGAGTGACCCATCCAAGACTATTTACTTAATTAGGAATAGTATATAAGGCTTTATGATTCTTTTCTTTCCATTTATTACCTTCGTACGTTTGGTGAGAAAAGTAAAGGGGAGAGAGAAAAGAAAGGGAAGAAGAAGGAAGAGGAAGAAAGGAAGGATTTCAGTGGCGCCGAAGCTCGATCTTGCCATTCCGGTGCCGGGTGAGTAATCTTCAACTCTAGATCTACAGTTGGAGGTAAGAAAAGTTGGGTTTTGTGAACATTCACCATACCCAAGCTTTAAACCCTTGATTCGAGTATGGTTTCTTGAGATCTTGTAAATACCCTTTGAAATGATGAATCTAAGGTTTAATAGATGATTTATGTGTTGATCTTGAAGGATTTGAAGAGATATTGACAAGGTAGAAGGAACATTGTGAGTTGGAAGTGATTTGAAGGGTTTGAAGTCATTTTTGGGCAAAGAAGGTAAGATGGTTTCCCTCACTTGAATCTAACCTAGAGCTAGGTTAGAACCATCTTATAGGACCTTGAGGGTGTGAAGAATGGGTGGGGAAAAGCCCCATTTGATTCCCCAAAGAATGGAGAAAATGGGGAAGAAACAGTGTCTTTCCCGCCAAAACCGGTGGGTACAACCGGCTGGTACCCACCTGAGAAGGCGAGGGGCCTTGGGCCTAATCGGCGGTACAACCGGGTACCTACCGCCGGTCTTGGCAAGGGTCCCTGGCCCAACGCGGTACAACCGGAGGTATAACGCGGGCCCCTACCGCGGTCCCAAAACGTGGGTAAAACCGGTGGGTAGACGACCCACTGTCGACCCACTGTGGCCCGAGGTGATCCTATGTCCGTCGAACCCAAATCGGACGTGTGACCTTCTTTGACGTTCTAAAGCGATTTTGACATCGGATTTCATTAATTTTGATTCTAAAATGGTGAAGTACTAACCCCGCTCAATTATGTTAGGTTCACCAAATCCTACCGATTCGCTCGGATCTCACCCGCTAACGGGAATCCTTATGCCTTCTGAGTAAGTGGAGAGAGGACGTTTGGCCTTGTTTCAAGGCATTTGTTTGGCATTCATATAACTATATCTAATCTAGTCATGACATCATGAATATGCTATATAGATTAGTCATTCCACACATTGATGTGCATATATGCTATGTTTACTTTTCAAATGCCAATTGAATGAGATGTTTATATGTTGAATGTGGACATCATGGTGCATAATGCATTGATAGACTAGATGCCATAGTCGGCTTGGAAACGAATGCATTGGTGGCCCGTGGAATGGGACACGGAGGCACTATGCAGTCGTACTATTGTCATATAGGAGCATGCGGTATTAGGATTCTCACCATCCCGTGCTACGACCCTTCCCAACAGGGTTAAGGTGTTGGGTTGCCATTTGGGGAACAGGGCGCGTTGTCGGACAACGTGGCGGTTAGGCATTACGCCCGACGAGTCATGTAGGACGATCGGCAACCCGTGGTACATTCAAGAGGGTCAATCGTCGCTTTTAAATTCTGAGTCGGCACCTTTATTTTTCGATCATTTACATTTCTTTGAGAGCGGTGGACGGCATTGTCTTTACTTTTCGAGTACTCACGGTGGGCCTTCTCCGACAGCCCTATGGGCGTATCGCGGAGGGAGTTCGCGCTCGTCCGGAGTATACGGCCTGTGGTTGTAGTAGCACTAAAACCAAAGACTTAGTAATGTTGCCTAGGTGGATGTGTTTTAAAATGTATAGCATGGCATGTAGTGCATATGATGTGTTGTGATGTGTGGGCTGCTGTGGTCCTCTTTCTACTTCTGAGCTAGTGAGCTCATCCCACGTGTACACCCCTTTTAGATGATTTCTGGTCATGCATCGAGGAGCATGGGGTGGGTCCCAGATCGAGTTTCTGAAGAGGACTGGTGGACCCTGAGGAGTTTGAGCACGGCGTGTCGCTCGTGAGAGCTGTCTTGTGGGACAGCGTTCGAGGCCAGTGAGCTCCACCTTGGAGGCCGTCTTTGAGCTCCACTTCGAGGCCGAGTGAGCTCTTTTATGTGATGCGAGTGGGCACAACCCCGATGCAGTGAGCTCGACTGAAACCGAGCCAGTGTGTACTCGATGGTTTTGATGATTTCATATATACTTGGTATTTGAATCATATTCTTTTGTGTATATATCATGCCTTGGCCCAAATGTATATAATTATTGTATTACAATTCGGTATCAAGTATATGGGATTTATTCAGGTAAAACTTAGTCTTCGCTGATCGATGAACTTCTTAGTGTGTGTATCTTGTGGTGGAGTCTGATTCGATGATCTGGCAGGTTTGGGTATCAAGAGATGTGCTCATCCCAACGTAACTCATATCCAAGGCACATGCTCAAGTAGGTCCTCCAGTGCAGATAGTCCTCTCAACGGCCATCAGTCTATGGGTGAAATGTTATGCTAAAATTTAACTATGTGCCCATAGCCTTCTACATACATGTCCAGAACTTGGAAGTGAATCTGGGATCTCGATCAGAGATAATGCTAACTGGTACACCATGCAATCGGATGATGTTGTCAATGTACAACTTGACCCACTTGTCCATAAAAAATGTGACTTTAATTGGGATGAAGTGAGCTTCCTTGGTCAAGCGGTCCATAACTACCTAAATGGCATCCATATCCTTTTGAGTGCGGGGTAAGCCCGTGATGAAGTCTATAGTAATATTCTCCCATTTCCACTCTGGAATAGGTAGTTATTGTAATAACCCATAGGGCCTTTGTTTTTCAACCTTGACTTGCTGGCATGTGAGGCATCTAGACACATGTGTGGTCACATCATTCTTCATTCCCTTCCACCAGTAGATGCCCTTGAGGTCCTTATATATTTTGGTGCTGCTGCGGTGAATGGAGTTTGGAGAGCTATGTGCCTCTCTCAAAACTGTATCTCTCAAATCACCATCACTAGGCACGCATAACCTCCCCTTGAATTTGAGAATCCCACCTTTAGTTACTGAGAAATCTGGATCTTTTTCAGTTCCTTCCTTACAATATGTTATCAGCTTTTTCAATTCTGCATCAATACCCTAAGTTGCAGTGATCCTATCCACTAGACTAGGTTGTACCACTAATACCGATAGTGACAAGGTGACACCTTCCACTAGTAGCTCCAAATCTAGTTTCCTAGCCTCCTCTATGAGATGCTCATTGGTGGTTAGTGATGCAAGAGTCAGTGCCTGGGATTTCTGACTAAGTGCATCAGTTACCACATTAGCCTTTTTCTGGGTGATAGTGGATAGTACATTCATAGTCCTTCATCAACTCTAACCAATGCCTCTGTCTCATGTTGAGCTCATTTTGGGTGAAGAAGTACTTGAGGCTCTTATGGTCACTGTAAATCTCACTCTTCTCACCATACAAGTAATGTCTCAAGATTTTCAATGCAAAAATCACTACCGCCAACTCCAAATCATGAGTAGGGTAGTTTTTCTCATAATCCTTCAACTAACAGGATGCATAAGTAATGACTTTCCTATGCTGCATCAATACACAATCCAATCCCAACTTAGAGGCATCACTATGCACAACTATACCACCTGTATCTATCGGGATAGTCAAAACTGGAGCTGATACCAACATTTTTCTTAGTTCCTTAAAGCTCTTCTCACAAGCATCGGACCACTCAAATTTCACACCCTTTCGTATAAGTCGGGTCATTAGGGTAGCAATGTGGGAGAAGTTCTCAATAAACCTCCTACAGTATCCGTCCAATCTCCAAAAACTACGTATGTCTACCACATTCTTAGGGTTCTCCCATTTTAGAACTGCCTTCACCTTTCCTGGGTCAACCTCTATACCCTTGTCTGAGACAATGTGGCCTAGGAATGCCACCTGTGACAACCAGAACTCAAACTTGCTGAATTTGGTGTAGAGTTGCTTCTCTCTCAGACGTTGCAGCACCAACCTCAGGTGAACAACATGTTTCTCTGCACTCCTGGAGTATTCCAAGATGTCATCAATGAATACAATCACAAACTTGTCTAAGACATCCTGGAATACCTGGTTCATCAAATCCATAAATTCAGCTAGTGCATTGGTTAACCCAAATGATATCACCAAGAACTCATAATTTTCATATCTTGATCTAAGAGCTGTCTTGCTAACATCACTATCCTTGATCCGAGATGGTGATAGCCTGATCTAAGGTCAACCTTGGAGAATACTTTGGCACCTTGTAACTAATCAAACAAATCATCTATCCTTGGCAAGGGATACGGTTCTTCATGGTTAACTTGTTAAGCTCCATCGATGCATAGCCTCATACTTCCATCCTTTTCTTGACTGACAGTGCGGTGCACCCCATGGAGACATGCTAGGTCTAATGAATCCCTTCTTGAAGATCCTAAAGTTGCACTTGTAATTCCTTTAATTCGGTGGGGCCATGCGATGAAGGGCTTTTGACCTGGTGCCGAGCAGGAGAATATCTATAGCAAACTTTGTCTCTCGGTCTGGGTAAACCTATCAAGTCATCTAAAAAAACATCAGAAATTCCCCCACCACATCTATCTCGGTCACGGTCTAACCTCTATCTCAGTATCTATCACAGATACTAGGTAACCTTGACATCCTTTATCCAGTAGCTTCTTCATTTGAAGGGCTGATATAATAACCTTCTTACGTTGGGCTTATCCCCTTTAAAGATAAACTTACCCTCGTCACGGGGTTTGAAAATGATTATCTTCTCTGCACATAGCACACTGGCTCTGTATGCGGACAACCAGTCCATCCCCAGAATCACATCACAATCGGTCAAGTGAGCATTCAACTCATGTCCACTTATGGTCACTGGAAAAGGCTCATACATATAGTTTAGACCTACCACACTTCCTATGGGGGTACTCACTGCTAAACACTGAGTCAAACCTTTAGGTGGAATTCCTATCTTCTTTGTGAATGTTGGTGACACAAATGAATGCGAGGCTCCTAAGTTAAAACACATGTGCAGGTAATAATGATATCAATAATATACTATCACTACATCGGATGCAGCCTTTGCATCTTCAACGTCATAGTGAACATCCTTCCTGCAGTCTCTTGCCTTATGGGAATGTGCTAATTTGGAGGCTGCATAGGTCTATTGTGGCCTAGGTGGTAATTTAATTCCTTATCTTTATTTCTATCAGTTCATAAATTCCTAGGTATTTAAGCTAGTTAGGATATTCCTGCTTTCTGTCATTTTATTTTATGAAAATGGTGTAGGCTTATGTATTCAAGTTTATATAATGAAACGACTTTGACACATATGCTTGTCTCCTAGTTGTACAATTTTTATTAATTAATGTCTTTGAAATTTTTATTTTCAATCCTAATCCCCAAATCATAGTTCGGTTGAGATTGTGAGTTAAGATAGAGCATCTTCGCTCTGATTCCAAACTGTTGCACCCCACATCTAGTAGACCCAACTTACCGTGTAGGAATACTAGTGGTGTGAGTAAGATGCTTACCAATCTTACGAACCTACTAGGATCTCTAATAGTAGTACCTTAACGATTCACAATCTCACAACACAAACCAACCAATAGCAAAGAAATCGAGTATAACGGTGAGATCATAAATATAATAGGGAACGTCTAGTGATTACATAAATATCCATAATCAAGTTATTCTGTTATAATTATCCACAAATTATAAATATAAATTCCAAAGTATATCATTCACAATTTTATACCAAAATAGTCAAAAGTATGCCACACATCTCAGGGTGCCACGTAAACACAGACATCACAGGCACAATCTTAGTCATGCTTCCCTGTTCCGGCATCCACCAGTCGTTCACTTCATACTCGGGTTCGGAGGAAAGAGAGTCACAAGCCATAAGCACGACCGTACTTGCATAATCATCTAAAAGGAGGCATATACGTCGGGTGATCTTTCCAACTCGCTCAGTGAGGGGTGGGGTTCATGCACAACCAAGCAAATACAATTGCGTAAATAATTCATGATACATGATTACAGAAATTAAACATATAGTCCATGATGCTCGTGATACAAATCATTTATTTTATTATCCACCTAGCAATATAATTAAGTCTGGTAAATGTTGCCACAACACATTAGGCTGTATCCACTATCTCGAAACCGTCATCGACTACATAGTAACTCAAGCCCTAGTCGTGATTAGGAGCATGCTGGTTTAAGTATGTGTCCATTAGTCACCCAGCAAACCCTTGATAACCCCGTCCTACTAGTCATGGCACCAGTATGTCCATCGGCTATACCGGATAAGTTTCTACCTCGGACAACAATCACATCGTACCGCAGGTGTGGCATTCCGGGAAGGCTCATCGAACATACCATAATTAGGTTATCCAACACCTTACCCCCTATTGGCAAGGGGATATAGCATAGGAAATGTTACCTAACCACAATATCCTCTATGCATTCATACTGATACAGTTAGTATAGACCACGCAACACCGGTATGTCTATCGGCCACGAAGCTGATCCATCTCCAAGTATAGTCCTAAGGTACATGATACCGGGAGCACATCGGCCATGAGGTGTAACCCACGACTATATACCTATCTAGCATGCAAATCAGTTAAGTATGGACTACACAACCTTTGGTATCCCCATCGACAAAGCGTATCCATTTTCAAATGTAGTCCCAGAGTACATGATACCGGTAACACATTTGCCACAAAGTGTAATCCGTGACTACAACTAACTCTAATACAATCAATGCATGAATACGATAAACATACGACAATCACGGTATCAGTACCACCTACATCGAATTTAAGTCTCATGCATACAATAGTCACGCAGCTATCAACATCAGTACCACCTAAGCCACACGGATCCGCCATATATATCAGATTACATCTCATGTCAATTTCGTCAAAATAATATGTGATAGAACATCATCATCATTTAAGAAACTTAAACAATCATGCAAGAATCTATACATGTGAGCAATTCTAAAATAAATAAACATTCCCAAAAATAAATGTCAACCAACCCTCACCTTGATTAGGCTTGTGCAGATTGGGGTTCAAGTATGGCCACTAGTCATTCGATTCAATTATGGCCTTGGGGTATGTGCACATCACTGTCCTAGGCACAAAGGTAACTAAACGTCAATACTTGTCGGGGACAACAGGAGGGGTCCACAGGGATCACCCCCAAAGGGTACAGACAAGGTCCCATAATGAATGATCTTGCATTGGAAGCGAGCCTTATCCACTAGAAATATTAGATCTGTTTTCGGTTGACATAACAGAGGGCTCCTAAGGCTCGAATTGTAATGCCCCGCTTCTTAAACCCGGTCTGATTTCACGGTTGAACCGGTTTAACCATACAGGAACCGAGCCAGAGGAAATTAGAGCAGGTTCCTTGTGGGCTTGATGGCACGGGTGACCTTAAACACCGGCTGGCCCGATAAGTCCGAGCCAGTGCCAGAAGAGACGGGAGTGCCCAAACCGTGTACGTGCACCTACCATAAGGCTATGTACGGATAAAACAGGTATTATATTCGTATTTTAAGGTATATACGTACGCTACATCGTATGCCAGGGTGGGGTTAGCGAGGTCGAACCGGTTAAAATCCCAAGTCTTGGCTCTCAGGTGGGTAGGACAGGTGGGTACACCCACCCACCTGAGTGACCCATCCAAGACTATTTACTTAATTAGGAATAGTATATAAGGCTTTATGATTCTTTTCTTTCCATTTATTACCTTCGTCGTTTGGTGAGAAAAGTAAAGGGAGAGAGAAAGAAAGGAAGAAGAAGGAAGAGGAAGAAAGGAAGGATTTCAGGTGGCGCAGCTCGATCTTGCCATTCCGGTGCGGGTGAGTAATCTTCAACTCTAGATCTACAGTTGGAGGTAAGAAAAGTTGGGTTTGTGAACATTCACCATACCCAAGCTTTAAACCCTTGATTCAGTATGGTTTCTTGAGATCTTGTAAATACCCTTTGAAATGATGAATCTAAGGTTTAATAGATGATTTATGTGTTGATCTTGAAGGATTTGAAGAGATATTGACAAGGTAGAAGGAACATTGTGAGTTGGAAGTGATTTGAAGGGTTTGAAGTCATTTTGGGCAAAGAAGGTAAGATGGTTTCCCTCACTTGAA
>CM040964.1:36674956-36696753 GCA_022985045.1 Macadamia tetraphylla
CACTAAGATGGAGACGCCTAAAACGTGGTGTGGTCCAAGATTTGGAGCTGATGGAGCAAGTAGGGTGTCAAAAGTTGGAGTGTCAATCAGTCGGGTCAGATAAGTCCAGTCAAGTTTGATGGGTTTATCTTTATCTGATGATCTATTTATTTAAGGAATAAGTCGATCGTGACTGATCTGATTGAACTTGTCAAGCCAAACCTTAGAGTTTTCTTTAATCATAATAAAGATAATAATTTCTTTTCACGATAGTAAAAAGAAACTCAATCTAAAGGCTGATTTGGTATAATTTTTATTTTAATTTCATAGGATCACAAATTGAAATTATGGTAATTGATATGATTTTTTCATCTTTCTATGAGATTGAAATCAATTTTCATATGAAGTAGCGAAATAATTCATGAAGTGTTTTAATATTGAAAATGTCAAATCAATATCAAGTCTATTTTGCACTCCATTTTAATGCGAATGTGTTAATAACAAGGGTAAATGAAAGCAAAATCACTCTATTTTGTTCCCATGACCACCACCCCTTTCCCAGCCCTACCTCTCCATTATCACCGTTCCAACCTCATCTCACTACCACTACCATCACCATCCTCTCCCTAAGAAATAGAGAATCTGTTTTTAAAAATTAAACTAAAAGAAATAGGGAATCTATTCTTGAAAGTTGAAATACCAAATAGATTTCTTATTCTTAAAATAATTCAGCTTGATGCAGCCAAAACAATTTAATTTCTGGAAAAAAAAAAAACTTATTTCATGAAGTCAATCTGAAACTGAATCAAAATCGAAATCATACTAAATCAGCCCTTAAGACTTTTATAACAAACTTGGAAAAGCAATACAGCCACAAGATGTATTATAAAGAAGTCCTATTCACGCAGGGCTTAATACCAACAATTCTTTACCATTTAAGCTAATTATTGGAGAGAGCACGACTCTAAAATTGAGGCCAAGAAAAAAAAAAAAAATGTTGGATGACCTACGAAGTATGAAGGAGAAAGATTTTATGTATGGGGAAAAACACATTAATCATTCTTCACCTCTCAATTATGGCTGCTACTCTGACCTCTTTCTTTCCCTTCGTAGGGGGGGGGGACTAAAAAAGCTATAGTGGGACGAAGAAGGGTGTGGTACAAAAGTTGTGGAATCAAAATGAACAATAAGGGAGTGAACGAGGCCTAACAATTTAAAATCCAAAGAAAAAGACTTATGACTGAACACCAATTGGAACGGATCCCAACCAAGCAATTGGTCCTGCATCGTTTAGTTCAATCAGACCCAAAAGGGAAGAAGCAAGAGGTAAAATAATTCAGTAAGAGTGAACAGAAAGATAAAGTAAGTGCAACAAGGGCCAGTCAACGAGAAAAAAGACCTTAATTCACTCTCGTTTTCTGTCTTGGAGTCTTGGTTCAGTTTGTTCCTCTCTCAATTGTAGGAGTTTTTTTTCTAATGATCTAGGAAAATTATTATAAAAAAAAAAAAAAAGGAACTAAAAATTCCCCACTTCGGCATTGCCATTAGCAGGGAAAACCCATGCACTAAATATGGAATCTGAACCGAGCTCTAGATAAAGCATCATGCATCATTTCATCCTTGATATATGAGGGGAAAGAGAGGAAAATACCCAAAGAATCATTTTTAGCCGCATTCTTAGCAAGGAAGTTAGCAATTACGTTTTCTTCCCTGAAGCAATGAGATCTTCCACTGAATCAAGTCAAGATAGTGACTGTTACAAACCCAAGATCTGTAACCAATAACTTGAGAGAGTAAGAGAAGAGAGAAAGAGATTGAGAGAGAAGAAGAGAAGAGAGACTGCAAGAGGGGAGCAGCTGAGTGTATTTCCCAGTCCTCCCTACCATCAATATTTATTAACACCCAAAATAGTATAATCAAACTAGGAAACTAAGTCCTTGTGCCACAAGCAAGATAAAATAGGAAGTCTATCCTAATTAGTAAGTAGAGATCTATCCTAACTAGGGAAAGAAATAAACTAAAGCAAGGAAGTAAAACTCATCCACGATAGGGACACTCTCCATATCGTTGTACATATCTTAACACTCCCCCTCAAGCTAGAGTATACATATATCAAAAGAAAACTTCTAGGTTTGACCAACAAGAATATAAAATTAAACATAACACCGGTCTTGAGTAGTAGTGGTAGACGCTAGAGAGCATAGAGAGAACTCCAATCATCCACATCATAAAGTTAGTAGCATCAAAGGTGCTTCCCAAGGAAGGTAGGTAGTAGGTATGAAGTAGCAACAACAGGTTGTGGGGGTAAGCATATATTGACATCAGGTTGTCGGGGACCAAGAAGCAACATCAGGTTGCCTAGTATTAAGTAGTACCATTAGGTGTTGGGTTAAGCAAGTACATCATCAGGTGCCGAGGTACAAGTAACAACATCAGGGTGCCAAGGTAAGCAAGTAGCAGAATTAGGTGCCGAAGTAAGAAAGTAGCAACATCGGGTGCCGGGGTAAGCAAGTAGCAACATCGGGTGCCGAGGTAAGCAAGTAGCAGCATCGGGTGCCGGGGTAAGCAAGTAGCAGTATCAAGGTGCCAAGGTAACAAGTACCAGAATAAAGCAGATAATATAAGAACTGCAATTGAATAGATAATAACTTCAATCTCCCCCTCACGTGTAGCATCACACGTGGACATACAATGGCCAAGAAGCAGCATTTCAAACTATGAGCAGCAGAAATAATCTCATAATCAAGAGCATAAAAATAATTTCCAATCTCCTATTGTAATTAAATGGAAGCTTAGAGGAGTGACATAACGGTAATTAAGTTGAAAACTGTGTAGGAGTGATAGCAATGTAAATATTGAAAGTTCAAGTAACAACTTGCAAAGATTTAACATGTATGGGTAAAGGGTAATCTAGGAAGCAAGGTAAAATAAGGGATGGTGCTGAATTAACTTAAAGGAGGGTAATATTGGAAAGAGAAGTAAAAGAAGATTTAATAAACTAGGAGATAAGGAATCGAAGAAGTAGAATCGGTCATCTTCTACCTTCAAGCAACAGAGGCCAGTGGAGATAGTAGAGGCATGCGATGAGGAGAACTTCCAGATCACAAATCCATCTAAGCCAATATTCTGGATCCAGAATCGTAACTAATAACTCTATGAAGTCTAGGCAATAGCCCAATGAAACAACCCTTAAATCACCCAAAATTGCCACTGGAAGTAGAACAAAATAACAGAACTGAAAACCCAATTGGAGCTTCCAATTCAGACAATGGTTGGGTCGCAAATTTGGCAAACTAGGTCCCCATAGGGTATTAACCCAACCCAAAAAATCTGAGGACGAAAGAAGGGGGAGATTGAAGAACCAAATTGATAGCAGCAATCACAGCAGAAAATCAATTCTTGAAGGTAGGCAAACAGTAATCGAAACCACATCACATAGCAATCGATTGGAAGAAGTAGAAAATCCAAGTAGCGTACAACTCAGATTTGGGATCAGTCCAACAGTCCGCAGGAGAGAAAGAATAAGAGCAGCAAATCAACATCAATATTCCAACAACTAATAATAAAATCACAGCAGTAGATGGATGCTTGGAATAGAAAATGTTAGCAAAAATTAGCAACCATGGGGATCAGTAGCAATAGCATTAGCAGTAGATAGGTTATTTGTACAAATAATCTTCATGGAAACCCTAGTTCTTTTTATATATATATATATATATATATATATAAGAACTAGGGTTTCATCAGATGCAAAAGACCTTGGAATGACTCTCAAAACTGCTACTGGTTACAGCTCTGATACCATGTTACAAACTCAAGATCTTTAACCAGTAACTTGAGAGAGTAAGAGCAGAGAGAAAGAGATTGAGAGAGAAGAAGAGAAGAGGAGAAGAAGAGAAGAGAGACTGCAAGAGGGGAGCAGGCGAGTGTATTTCCCAGTCCCCCCTGTCATCAATATTTATTAACACCCAAAGTAGTACAATCAAACTAGGAAACTAAGTCCTTGTGCCACAAGCAAGATAAAATAGGAAGTCTATCCTAATTAGTAAGTATAGATCTATCCTAACTAGGGAAAGAAATAAACTAAAGCAAGGAAGTAAAACTCATCTACGATAGGGACACTTCCTATATTGTAGCACGTATCTTAACAGTGACTAATACCAATCCATTCTTGTAGAACAAACCACGGAATGAAATTTCTCTGAACCGCCACCACCAAAGCATCGGAGTCTGCTTCTATCCAAAGTCTCGAAATGCCAAGGTATTTCTGTAATATCCCGCTTCTTAAACCCGGTCTGATTTCGTGGTTGAACCGGTTTAACTATGCAGGAACCGAGCGGAGGATATTAGGCGGGTTCCTTATGGGCTATGATGGCACGGGTGACCTTAAACACCGCTGGCCCGACAAGTCCGAGCCGTGCGGAAGAGGCGGAGTGCCCAAACCGTTCGTGCACCTACCATAAGGCTATGTACGGATAAACAGGTATTATATCTGTACTTTTAAAGATATATCGTATGCTACAATGTATGCCGGGGTGGGGTTGAGCCGAGGTCCGAGCCCGGTCAAAATCCCAAGTTTTGACTCTCGGATGGGTATGTCAGGTGGGTACACCCACCCACTGTGACCCATCCGACACTATTCACTTAAGTAGGAATAGTATATAAAGCTTTATGACTTATTTTCTTTCCATTTATTACCCTCGTACGTTTGGTGAGAAAAGTAAAGAGGAGAGAGAAAAAGAAAGGGAAGAAGAAAGGAAGAGGAAGAAAGGAAGGATTTTAGTGGCGCCGAAGCTCGATCTTGCCATTCCGGTGCTGGGAGAGCAATCTTCAACTCGAGATCTACAGTTGGAGGTAAGAAAAGTGGGATTTTATGAACATTAACCATACCCACGCTTTAAACCCTTGATTCGAGTATGGTTTCTTAAGATCTTGTAAACACCCTTTGAAATGATGAATCTAAGGTTTAATAGATGATTTATGTGTTGATCTTGAAGGATTTGAAGAGATATTGACAAGGTAGAAGGAGCATTGTGAGTTGGAAGTGATTTGGAGGGTTTGAAGTCATTCTTGAGCAAAGAAGGTAAGATGGTTCCCCTCACTTGAATCTAACTTAGATCTAAGCTAGAACCATCCTATAGGACTTTAAAGGTGTGAAGAATGGGTTGAGAAAGGCCCCATTTGGGTCCCCAAGGAATGGAGGAAGTTGAGAAGAAACTGGGGTTTTTCCGCCAAAATCGGCGGGTACAACCGGCGGGTCCCTACCCGCCTGAGACACCCACCTGAGAGGACCAGGGGGGTTCTGGCCAAACCGGCGGGTAGGACCGGCGGGTCCTACCGGCGGGTATGACCTCCGGTCCAAAACCGGCGGGTAGGACCGGTGGGTAGACAACCCACCTGTCTGACCCACCTGAGTGGCCAGAATGTGATTCTTAGGTCCGATCGAGCCCAAATCGGACGTGGGACCTTCTTTCGACGTTCTAAACACGATTTTGACGTCGGATTTCATTAATTTTGATTCTAAAATGGTGAAGTACTAACCCCGCTCAATTTTGTTAGGTTCACCAAAGCCTTCCCGATTCGCTCCGGATCTCACCCGTACCGAGCGGGACTCCTTGTACGCTACAAGTAAGTGGAGAGAGGACGTTTGGCCTTGTTTCAAGGCATTTGTTTGGCATTCATATAACTATATCTAATTTAGTCATGTCATCATGAATATGCTATATAGATTAGTCATTCCACACTTTGATGTGCATATATGCTATGTTTACTTTTCAAATGCAAATTGAATGAGATGTTATATGTTGAATGTGGACATCATGTGGCATAATGCATTGATAGACTAGATGCCGTGGTCGGCTTGGAAACGAATGCATTGGTGGCCCGTGGTATGGGACACGGAGGCACTATGTAGTCGTACTACATATAGGAGCATGCGGTATTAGGATTCTCACCATCCCGTGCTACGACCCTTCCCAACAGGGGTTGAGGTGTTGGGTTGCCATTTGGGGGGAAGCAGGGGTCGCGGTTGTCGGACACTGTGGCGGTTAGGCATTACGCCCGGTGAGTCATGTAGGACAGTCGGCAACCCCGGTGGTATTTCAAGAGGGCCAATCGTACTGCTTTTAAATTGCTGGAGTCAGCACTGTCATTTAATTTATTTACATTTCTGTTGAGAGCCGGTGGACGGCATTGTCTTTATTTTTCCGAGTACTCACGGTGGGCCTTCTCCAACAGCCCTATGGGCGTATCGCGGGAGGGAGTTCGTGGCTCGTACCCGGAGTATACGCGCACTGTGGTTGTAGTAGCACTAAAACCAAAGACTTAGTAATATTGATTAGGTGTATGTGATTTAAAATGACTTGCATGGCATGTAGTGCATATGATGTGTTGTGATGTGTGGATTGTTGTGTGTGGTCCACCTCTCTACTTGCTGAGCTAGTGAGCTCATTCCACGTGTGCACCCCCTTTTTAGATGATTTTACAGGTCATGCATCTGAGGAGCTTGGGGTGGGTCCCGCAGTCGAGTTTCCTGAAGAGGATTGGTGGACCCCTGATGAGTTTGAGCACGGCGTAGACTGCGCGTGTGAGAGCTGTGCTTGAGACAGCGTTCGAGGCCAGCGAGCTCCGACCTTGAGATCGAGCCGAGCTGTGTACTCTGATGATTTTGATAAATTCATGTATATATACTTGATATTTGAACTTCATTCTTTTTGTGTATATATCATGCCTTCGGGCCCAAATGTATATAATTATGGTATTATCATTTGGGTATCGAGTATATGGAATTATTCTGAGTAAAACTTAGTCTTCCTGATCCGATGAATTGATGTTAGTGTATGTATGTGGTGGAATCGATTCGATGATCGCGGGTTTGGGTTAACGGTGTTAACTCGGTCACCGCTCCGGTTCGAGGTGAGCGGGTGTGACAAGCGGTGGTATCGAGCGTGATGCTCGCTTCACTCCTGATACCATTAGAATCCGTAGATTCTATAATAGGAAAAATGGGGTTGGGTAAAGATAAAAGCTTTAAAGATTTAAAGTCAAAGAAAGAAAGTATAAAAGTGGGGTCATATTATAGATTGCATTCATGGCATGCGGGAGTGTAGATAAATGGTAATTAGGTTGGTACTATAACCTATAAGTACTATTTCGACGAAATTTCGGCAGCATAACGGCGTAAAATGGGATTTCCAAAAATTTTACACAAAACCTGATAAACAACAGATAATAATATAACCAAGAGCACAGATAGAAAAGTCACCTCACCACAAAACCACACAGGTATTCCACATATGAAAACACCACAACAATAGATTATCCAAAGATATTTTATTCCATAAATGAAATCAAGTTACATTGCAATTACAAGGAATGAGATAAATAAATACACAATGTCTACAAAAGAGAGAAAATGGATAACGACTAGTGTGGGCAAGCCAACCCCTCACCGGTCGTCGTCATCGCATGCGATGATCACCACGTTCACGGAGGCCGGAGTTGACGTTGAAGTGATGATCGAGTAATCGAACCTCGTGTTCACCAACCGCCTCCTCCAAGCCGGCCATAGTCTGCCGAGATAGCGTGGCCCCGTGTCCAAGTCTGACCCGACCTACGGAAGGAATCCTCCAAGGTGGTGCACTGGAGGCAATCTCGTCCAGTGCCTCGATGTCGAACTCGCCATCCGCAAGGCCCGCATGGAGGCGTCTGTCCTCATAGTCGTAGTCACCACTCCCGGTGGTGGGGCTCCATATGGTGGGGCTGCGCTCGAAGAACTGGACCGGACCTCTCGACTCTCGAAGGCACCTCCTTCGGGGATCTCGCCGCCCAGATCCTCCTCCTCGGCCCGAGGAGGCGTGTCCTCATCTCGTCACCACTCCTCCTCCATGGGGACTCCAGCATGGGGACAGCCCCCTGACCCCTCACTCGGGGCACCTCCGATCTAGGCGGCCTGATTCCTGAGGATGGAGCCTCATCCTCTCAAAGGTCTGCTCCATGGACCATCCACCTGGGCAGTCCTTACCCCTCCTCTCCGCTCGATTCGGAACCCATGAAGGAGACTCAAGATCTCGCGCCTAGTCAGGAGTCTCCTCCCTGGTGTAATCCATCCGCGGACCTCTCGGGTGGGAAGCATGGTGCTCCATCGCTCGAGGATGATATAGGAAGGCATAAGTGCTCCCGCCTCCCTCTCAGGGTCGTGAAGATGCAAAATGCTATGAAACCGCCATGAAACCTACCTGGTTCCGATGACCTCCTCTAGGGAGCAGGTTGAACTGGATCAACCGGGCGAAGAGACGAACCTCAGGGAAGAAAGATGTCTCGGACTCCGGGCGACTGCTGCTGCCGCAGATGGTCTCGTAGATGAAGTCCGGCGTCTCCATGCTCATGAACGGTCCCTGAGGCCTACTCCTGGGGGGACTGTAGTATCGGTGTCCCGCCGCCGATATACCCAATATGCTAGCCAAGGTGCCTACCGTCAGCTGGATATCCACTCCCTTCACCAAGCTGCTGACGGTGAATTCCCCGTACTGATATGACACTTCCAGGTTGCAATAAAACCGCCTACGAGCTGCTAGTACGCATCGGTCTACCTGAAGAATCGAGTCCCAGCCCAATGCTGAGAACCTCTCCTGAAGCCTGGCCTTGTGGAAGTCCTCGACTACCACGGTCTTTTCCATCAACACTGGCCCCTTCAGGAAGTTAGGCCGGTTAGGCGCGCCTCGACTAGTGAAGTGCTCTCATCATAGTCTGAAGGGTCAGACTGAGTCGGTGCAGGTCTCCCTGTGCGATGAGCTGAAGTGCTGGTCTCCGCACTTTTCCGCTTAGAGGCGGTGGTCTTGCGTCGAACGCCAGAGGAAGATGGTCCTTTGCCGGTGCGAGAAGACATTCTGGCAATAAGGAAAGAAAGATGGGTTAGTACAGCAAGAAAAGACAGCAGCATTAAAGAAGGAAAGCCAAAATCCAATTTATGCTAAACGGAGGCAAGCGATCTAGGAATGATAGAAAACTTATGACATGAAACATGGTAGATGACAACGCATGGAAAGGTGCCAAAACAGAAAATGACAGCAAAGGAGAGAATGAGTATAAATATCATGGAAGGGTTTGGTTTCGATGCACCAACCCATTCATAGGGAAGTAAAGGCTTGAACTCTAGGGTATGAATGAAATGCCACAGAGTAAGATGTTGAAAATGCAAGAGCATACCCCAAATAGATTATGGAATTAGAAGAATACAAGTTTGGGATGAAAATTTAGGAAACCAAGACAAAATAGGAATTTTCATGGGAAATACATGGGGTGTTCAAGCATAATAGATGATTCAATGAAATCTAACTCATATCTAGCGAAAACAAGCGAAATGCATTACAAAGGAGTCGCAATTTGAGCAAAAAGAAGGATTGAAGAAACCCCAAATTTGGGAACCTAGGGCATCAATTTGGGTTTTCTCCAAATAAAGTGAGTGGATTCCTATAAACTACAAATGAGCACGGTGGAATCATCACAAACACATGATAATACTTTTCTATGGTGGAAAATAGAGAAAGAAAGTCTAGAAAGTAAATCCTAATCAAGCATTTCACCCAAATTGAAATTCGGAAAAGGAGAAGAAGAGGAACTTACTTGGATGAAGACGAGTTGACTCTTCACTAAAGCGCCCGTGTGGATGAGCGGAATCGTGAGTAGGAGCGCGAATAGACTCCCAAAATCGTCCAAGAGGAAAAGGAAGAAAGAGAGGGAGAGGGTGAGAGCGGACAGAAAACAGGCCCTCTGGCCTGTCAGATTTATCATCGGGCAAGACCGGGGTCGACCGGGTAGGGACCCGCCGGTGACACCCCCGGTTTGGTCTTGGGACCGTGGTCAGACCGGGGTCCCTACCACGTTCATCCCACAGTTTGGATGAAGGAAAATTTTTACAATTTTGAAAATTTTCCTTCTTTGTCTTTTCCCTTCTCTTCTCCTATTATGAATTCATTGGTTCTATGGTGGATATTAATCCTATGATCAATATGCTACGATCAAGTGGGCCCATTAGCATGTATGTTGTGAACTTTGCCTGTATCTTGGAATTTAGCTATGATTAATTACAGGCCATCATACACTACCACACCTCATATAATGGCATATGATTGTGTGCCTAAATCAGTCTATGGTGTTTAACCAATATGGTGTGTGATATGTTCCAGGTACAGGGATACGATGGTACGTACTAGATCCGATAGTAATGCCCGAGGTACCTCGTGGGGTCCTCGTCGGGTCGGTCGACCACAAAACCCCAGGGGGGCCCGTTCTGTGGGGCATACCTCACCTCCACTACCTGCAGAGACCCATGGTCAGGGTGGGGCACATAGGGACCCACCTATGACAGCACTTCCAGACCCTCCACCGGTCATTACACCGGGAGATGTTGCTACAATAATCCAGCAGTCTCAACAAGCTTTCCAACAACAAATGCTTCAGCAACAGCAAGCATTTATGACTGCCATCCAGCAACAGTTGGATTTTTCTCAACCGGGTCAACCTCCCCGGGTACTCACTCCACAGGACCCACCTGTAGGGTCGGGAACGGGACCACAAGTGGTGGGTACACCTCCAATCCCACCATTCGGTATTCCTCAGCAGGGGATGCCTCCTCCATACTCCTACTATCCCGTCTATGCTCCTAACTTCCCGCTACGAAGTCGTCAAGGGTAGTGGAGTCGTTCAAGAGGAACTTACCACCGGTATTCTCTAAGGTGGGGAGTGATCCTCTAGAACGGATCAATGGATCCAAGAATTGGAGAAGATATTTGAGGTCTTGGAGTGCCGGATGCCGAAGCTCATTTGTGCTGGGTTACAACTCAAGAAAGAGGCAAATTCTTGGTGGCAAGCTTCCAAGCCTATATTGATGGCTGCTCATCCAGAACCTACTTGGGAGCAGTTTAAGGAATTGTTCTTGGATAACCATTATCCGATGTATTTGAGATCGGAAGGAGACCGAGTTCATGGCCTTAACTCAAGGAGGTAAGCGTCCTTGAATATCGCAAATTCGAGAGTTTGTTCCATTTTCCCCAAGGCATATCGCGACATGAAGAGAAGGCAAAGGTTCCTAAAAGGCCTAAAAGCATCGATCGGGTCTGGCTTGAAGTCTTTGATTTGACGAATATGGCGATTATGCGAGAGGCCAAAACAATGGAAGATAAGCAAAAGGATGAACAGTCCCTCACTCTGGATGGAAGAGAACAAATCCATTCCCAGATGCGGGAAATTCCTCCAAGGTATACCGTGGAGCATACAGTTCTGGGCCTATGTATAGGCAGCCCTATAGGCCATCTGGCTATCCTCCTAGGCCGTTGGTGGTTCAGTTCACCTCTGTTGCCGAACACTAGTGTGGCTCCTACGGCTCCAAGGCCACCTCGACCTCCATCGCATCGGGTCAAGTGCGAGGGGCCCGCTCGTTCCGACGCTCGATTCGTTGCTTCAACCGCCATTCCTATGGGCATTATCCGAAAGACTGCGGGCCCGACCAGCCTTGCCCTCGTCAGCCCTCTGCATCGACCTCCCTTACCTCGAGGCATCAACCGCGAGGAAGGATGTATGCCCTATCGGCCGAGGAAGTCGAGGCTAGTCTGAGAGTTATGCAGTACATTTTAAATTAAGAAGTTCATTATGGTTAATATTGATGACCGCTGAAATTATATACATTGTTATATTAGGTATCCTACCCATATCGGGCATACCAGCCTATGTTTTATTTGACTCAGGAGCTACTCATTCATTCGCATCTAAGAGATTTGTAGGAAGCTTGGGATGTCACCCAGGATCCTAGACCGGGAATGATTGTTAGTATGCCTCTTTGGTAAAATTGCATGTTGAAGGAAGTGTATGGACCATGCCCGGTAGAGATTAGTGGGAAGAACTTGGATGCACAACTCATTAAGTTCAATATGCAGAATTTTGATGTTATATTGGGTATGGATTGGTTGTCGGCTCATCGAGCTAACGTGATTTGTGCGGAAAGGCTGATTAAGGTAACAGATGACGAAGGGAAAGAGTGGGTATACCGAGCAGACACAATGAAAAGAGTGAGGAAGGTCCTCGTCTCCGCTCTTCAAGCGGTAAAGTTGCTAGAAAGTGGATGTCAGGGTTTCTTAGCCTCGGTACTCGACGTTGATGCAAGAGTTACACCTCTAGAAGAAGTAAAGGTGGTCAAAGAGTTTCCCGATGTTTTTCCAGATGATCTGATGCATTTACCACCTGACAGAGAGTTGGAGTTTGCCATAGACTTGACTCCTGGGGCAGCTCCGGTATCTAAGGCTCCATATAGGATGGCACCAGCTGAATTGAAGGAGTTGCAGATGCAGTTGCAGGAACTATTGGAAAAGGGGTTTATTCGCCCAAGTGTTTCACCGTGGGGTGCCCCGGTGTTGTTTGTCAAGAAGAAGGATGGTAGTTTGCGTATGTGCATAGATTACCGGGAGTTGAATAAGCTAACCATTAAGAACCGGTATCCATTGCCACGCATTGATGATTTATTTGATCAGTTGCAGGGAGCCAGAGTATTTTCAAAGATAGACCTTCGGTCCGGCTATTATCAGCTCAAGATAAAGAGTAGTGATATACCCAAAACAGCATTTAGGACTCGATACGGCCATTATGAGTTCCTAGTGTTGTCCTTCGGGTTAACCAATGCACCGGCAGCATTTATGGATCTAATGAATCGAGTATTCCAGGATGTGCTCGACAAATGGGTAATTGTTTTTATTGACGATATCTTGATCTACTCCAAGACCGAGGAGGAGCACACTCAACACTTGAGAATGGTGTTACAGAGGTTGAGAGATCAACAGTTGTTTGCCAAGTACAGCAAGTGTGAATTTTGGCTTGAACAAGTTGGATTCACAGGGCACGTGGTGTCTAAAGCGAATCAAGTAGATCTGCTAAGGTGAAAGCGATGAGTGGAATGGGAAAGCCCCAAGAATGTTACTGAAATTAGAAGCTTCTTGGGTTTGGCTGGATATTACCGGCGTTTCATCGAGAATTTTGCTCGGATCTCAGCACCAATGACCAAGTTGACTAAAAAGGGTGTGAAATTCGACTGGGCAGAGGAATGTGAGAAGAGCTTCCAAGAATTGAAAGAGAAGTTGGTCCTGCCTTCTGACTATTCCGAGGCACGGTGGAATGACGTTATACCGATGCTTCCAAAGTTGGTTTGGGTTGTGTTCTCATGCAACGCGGGAAGGTAATAGCGTATGCATCCCGACAACTAAAGGAATATGAGAAGAATTACCCCACTCATGACTTGGAACTAGCTGCAGTCATTTTTGCCCTTAAGATCTGGCGACATTATTTGTATGGGGAGAAGTGTGAGATATCGATGACCACAAAAGCCCGAAATACTTCTTCACCCGAAGGATCCTGAACATGAGCAGAGAAGATGGCTTGAACTCATGAAGGATTATGACTGCGATATTAAGTATCATCCAGCAAGGCTAATGTAGTGGCGAGATGCATTGAGTCGGAAGACACGGTTGTCGCTCTCATATTAGCATCACTCACCACTTGTACAAGAGGCGATGCTAATGGATGAAACCCTCTTGTATGAAGGGCAACCTAGAGCTTGAACCTCAACGAAAACCTTAAATGGTTGTGGTATCCTTATCGGCTCTCGAGTGCATCCAGAATTAGACAAGAGGTGATAATGAAGCAACCCTTGGATCTGAATTGCAGCGGATCGAGTTAAGGTTCAAGACCAAACAATGAACGACCAGTTTTACTTTAGCCGTGATGGGGCATTGATGTTTCGAGACAGATTGTGTGTACAGATGATTTGGACATACAGGATAGAATCGTGAGAGAAGCACATAGCTCAGAGTACTCACTTCACCCGGAAGTACCAAAATGTACAAAGACCTCAAACAGTTCTTGGTGGCCAAGCATGAAAGTCACCATAGCTTTATATGTGGCGACTTGTCTTACGCCGAAGGTGAAAGTGAGAGGCATCGACCTTATGGTACCCTTCACCACTCCGATCAGAATGGAAGTGGAAAGGATAACAATGGACTTGCACCGGACTACCAAGTACACCTAAGGAATGGATGCGATATGGGTGATTGTGGACCGCTTACCAAGACCGCTCATTTCGTTCCTATCAAGACCAAGTTCTCCATGCCCAAACTAGCACAACTTTACATGGATAACATAGTGCGTTACATGGAGTGCCGATGAGCATTGTTTGAGATAGGGACCCAAGGTTCACTTCAGATTTTGGAAAAGCTTACGGCATGCCTTGGGATCGACTGAATTTGAGTCGACTTTTCACCCAGACGGATGGTCGGTCGGAGCGAACCATACAGATATTAGAAGACATGCTCAGGGCATGTGCAATGGAGATGAGTGGCAGTTGGGAAGATTATATACCTCTTATGGAGTTTGCATATAACAACAGTTACCAAGCTACAATTGGGATGGCTCCATATGAGGCATTATATGGCAGAAAGTGCAGAACTCCTTTGTATTGGGATGAGGTAGGTGAACGTCGAATGTTAGGACCTGAGATGATCCAAATGACTTGTGACAAGGTCGGCGTTATTAGAAACGGATTAAAGCGCTCGATCCGTCAAAAGAGCTATGCGGACACCCGCAGGAAGGAGATTGAATTTCAGCCAGGAGAAAAGGTATTTCTCAAGATCTCTCCTACTAAAGGTTTGCAAAGGTTTCACAGAAAGGGGAAGTTAAGCCCAAGATACATGGGGCCATTTGAAATCTTGTCCCGGGTTGGCTCAGTAGCCTACATGCTTGCTCTGCCACCTTCGCTTGGAAATGTTCACAATGTATTCCATATATCCATGCTGAAGAAGTACGTGCATGATCCATCTCATGTACTACCCGTGGAACCAGGATACCTAGAAGCTGATATGACTTACAGACGACCAGAGATTTTAGACCGAAAAGTGAAAACCCTTCGCAACCGCTCCATTTCCTATGTAAAGGTGCGATGGGCTGATCACTCACTTGAAGAAGCATCTTGGGAGGTAGAAGAAGAAATGCGAGCCAAGTACCCTCATCTTTTTGATCAACCAGGTACGCAATTTCGAGGACGAAATTTTTTAGAAGGGGGGGTAATGTAATATCCCGCTTAAACCCGTCGATTTCGTGGTTGAACCGGTTTAACTATGCAGAACCGAGCGAGAGGATATTAGGCGGATTCCTTATGGGCTATGATGGCACGGGTGACCTTAAACACCGGCTGGCCCGACAAGTCCGAGCCAGTGCCAGAAGAGACGGGAGTGCCCAAACCGTGTACGTGCACCTACTATAAGGCTATGTACGGATAAAACAGCTATTATATCTGTATTTTTAAAGATATATACGTATGCTACAATGTATGCCGGGGTGGGGTTGAGCCGAGGTCCGAGCCCGGTCAAAATCCCAAGTTTTGACTCTCGGATGGGTATGTCGTGGGTACACCCCCCCAAATGTGACCCATCCGACACTATTCACTTAAGTAGGAATAGTATATAAAGCTTTATGACTTATTTTCTTTCCATTTATTACCCTCGTACGTTTGGTGAGAAAAGTAAAGAGGAGAGAGAAAAAGAAAGGGAAGAAGAAAGGAAGGATTTTAGTGGCGCCGAAGCTCGATCTTGCCATTCCGGTGCCGGGAGAGCAATCTTCAACTCGAGATCTACAGTTGGAGGTAAGAAAAGTGGGATTTATGAACATTAACATACCCACGCTTTAAACCCTTGATTGAGTATGGTTTCTTAAGATCTTGTAAACACCCTTTGAAATGATGAATCTAAGGTTTAATAGATGATTTATGTGTTGATCTTGAAAGATTTGAAGAGATATTGACAAGGTAGAAGGAGCATTGTGAGTTGGAAGTGATTTGGAGGGTTTGAAGTCATTCTTGAGCAAAGAAGGTAAGATGGTTCCCTCACTTGAATCTAACTTAGATCTAAGCTAGAACCATCCTATAGGACTTTAAAGGTGTGAAGAATGGGTTGAGAAAGGCCCCATTTGGGTCCCCAAGGAATGGAGGAAGTTGAGAAGAAACGGGTTTTTGCCAAACCGAGGTACAACGGCGGGTCCCTACCGCGAGACACCCACCGAGAGGACGGGGGTTCGCCAAACGCGGGTAGGACCGGTCGGTCCTACGCGGGTCCATACCGCTGGTCCAAAACGCGGTAGGCCCGGTGGGTAGACAACCCCCCTGTCGACCCACGAGTGGCGAATGTGATTCTTAGGTCCGATCGAGCCCAAATCGGACGTGTGACCTTCTTTCGCGCTCTAAACACGATTTTGACGTCGGATTTCATTAATTTTGATTCTAAAGGGTGAAGTACAAACCCCTGCTCAATTTTGTTAGGTTCACCAAAGCCTTCCCGATTCGCTCCGGATCTCACCTGCATCGGGACCCCTTGTACGCTACAAGTAAGTGGAGAGAGGACGTTTGGCCTTGTTTCAAGGCATTTGTTTGGCATTCATATAACTATATCTAATTTAGTCATGTCATCATGAATATGCTATATAGATTAGTCATTCCACACTTTGATGTGCATATATGCTATGTTTACTTTTCAAATGCAAATTGAATGAGATGTTATATGTTGAATGTGGACATCATGTGGCATAATGCATTGATAGACTAGATGGTGGTCGGCTTGGAAGCGAATGCATTGGTGGCCCGTGGTATGGGACACGGAGGCACTATGTAGTCGTATACATATAGGAGCATGCGGTATTAGGATTCTCACCATCCCGTCTCGACCCTTCCCAAGGGGTTGAGGTGTTGGGTTGCCATTTGGGGAAGCAGGGTCGCGGTTGTCGGACACTGTGGCGTTAGGCATTACGCCCGAGTCATGTAGGACGATCGGCAACCCGGTGGTATTTCAAGAGGGCCAATCGTCGCTTTTAAATTCTTTGAGTCGACTGCATTTAATTTATTTACATTTCTGTTGAGAGCCGGTGGAGGCATTGTCTTTTTTTTTCCCAGTACTCACGGTGGGCCTTCTCCAACACCCTATGGGCGATCAGGGAGGGAGTTCGCGGCTCGTCACTGAGTATACGCAGACCTTGTGGTTGTAGTAGCACTAAAACCAAAGACTTAGTAATGTTGATTAGGTGTATGTGATTTAAAATGACTTGCATGGCATGTAGTGCATATGATGTGTTGTGATGTGTGATTGTTGTGTGTGGTCCACCTCTCTACTTCTTGAGCTAGTGAGCTCATTCCACGTGTGCACCCCTTTTTAGATGATTTTGCGTCATGCATCGAGGAGCTTGGGGTGGGTCCTGATCGAGTTTCTGAAGAGGCTGGTGGACCTCGATGAGTTTGAGCACGGCGTGGACTGCAGGTGAGAGTGTCTTGCGAGACAGGATTACGAGGCAGTGAGCTCGAGCCATTTGAGATCGAGCAAATGTGACTCGATGATTTTGATAAATTCATGTATAGATACTTGATATTTGAACTTCATTCTTTTTGTGTATATATCATGCCTTCGGGCCCAAATGTATATAATTATGGTATTATCATTTGGGTATCGAGTATATGGGAATTATTTACAGGTAAAACTTAGTCTTCCGCTGATCGATGAATTGATGTTAGTGTATGTATCTTTGTGGTGGAATCTGATGTCGATGATCTCGAGTTTGGGTTAACCGGTGTTAACTCGGTCACCGCTCCGGTTCAGGGTGAACGGGGTGTGACAATTTCGCTCTATAAAGAACTTCCATAAAACCACGAAACTCAGTATAACAGTTAGTTTGTACACCTATTAAAATGTTAAAAGCTTCAATGGGATGGCCAGTGTTGTTCCTGAACAGACCCCCAACGCCAACCCTTCTCGGGTTGCCAAGCGAGCATCCATCTACATTGAATTTCACCAATCCAACGTATGGCTTACACCAGAAAACTTCTAGAATAAATTCGAAATTTTGGGGAATACCCTGAAGACCAAGATTTCTGCATATAATAAGATCTGAAATATAGTTCACTACTCCCTGCAAGTTTAGAGAAGACTCATTGAGGTCTCTCTTAACCATATTGAATATATAGCTAGGATTTTTAAACTCATTCTGAAATCGCTTGGTGTTCCTTTCCCTCCATATGTGATCCATAATTAGCACAAAACCGGCTAGCCATGGGTCCTTAACAGAGATCAACCTGCATTTTCTGAGCCACCATTTTACTAGGTCTGATATACTTGACTGGTAGCACCAAGTCATACCAAAGCAAGAGAGAAATATATTCCAAACTTCATTTGAGAAGCTACTATCTAAGAATAAATGACTAAGCGATTCCTCATATTTCAGGCAAAAGGAGCATTGGGAAGAAAGACGGATGCCCTTGGCTTTAATCTGATCATCAGTGGGAAGCTTACCATTCATAAGCCGCCACCCAAAATTTTTTACCTTGGCTGCAGATGAGATCCCCATACCATAGCAAACCAAGGAACTTTTGGGATCCTACAACGAATTTCATTCTAAGCCGATCATGAAGAGAAAACCCCAGATGGGGTACAATTCCAATAATAATGATCCTCTACATTCGACTGAGGAAGAGGAATTTTTTTCACCGTTGTGAAAATATTATTCATAAAATCAGGCGTTACCTCTAGAAGATTCCACTGGTAATTTGAGATGAAAATCGCTACATGAACTTTGCGTCTGAAAAAATCTCTTCTCCATATTCAAAAGCTCCATGATAGAATGGTCGCCCAACCACTTATCCTTCCAAAAATTTATATGGTAGCCATTACCCACAATCCACCTTTCCTTGCTTGAGATGAAACCTTAAACTCTTCTAATGCCAGGCCAAATCAAAGAAGAAATATAGGAATTTTTAAAGGAGCCACTCACCCCAAAATATCTAGCTTTAAAAAAAAGAGCTCAATCTTGAAGAACCATGCTTAACGTTCCACTTGTTTTGAAAGCAAAGCTTTATTAACATCTCTTAACGCGAATACCAAGGCCTTCCTCTTCCATTGGTTTGCAAACCAAGTCCCATTTAACTGTGATTGCCTTCATAGTATCTAAGTTGCCAGTCCAGATGAATTTTCTCATCCAGTTCTCAAGAAGAGTAATCATAGATGATGGCCACCAGTAAACTGACATGCTGTGAGCAGGAATCCCTGACATCACTGATTGAACCAACTGCACTCTTCCCGCCATGGACAAGAGTTTACCTTTCCATCTAGAGAAACAACCTTTAATTTTATCCATTATTGCCAGCAAATATTGTCGTCGAACTCTCCCTTTGAAGATCTTAACCCCAAGGTATTTTGTAAGGAAATTACAAATAGGTATACCCAGGGTATCAACAATTTCTTGTCTTCTAGTAGAATGGATCTTACTCAAAAATAATTTGCTCTTCTCCAAGTTGATCATTTGACCAGAGAATTCCTTATATTTTTGTAGAAAAATCTTCAAATTCCTCACATATTTGATGGAGGCATTCATAAAGATGAAGATATCATCTGCAAAAAGAAGGTGATCATGAACGACTGTCCCTCTTGGGCCTTGTAGAGCTTTAATCTTCTTCTCATTAGAAAGACATCGGAGACCTCTGCGGAGGACTTCTTCCGCTATAATAAAAAGGATAGGAGAAATTAGGTCACCTTGGCGAAGACCCCTCTTGACTCCAAAATAACCAACAGGCCCTCCATTTAGAAGAATTGATATCTTAGATGAGGAAAGAATCTAAGAGATCCAACTCTACCATCTCTCAGATAAGCCAAATTTCCTCAGGACCTTGAAAATAAAGTCCCGAGAAATAGTGTCGAAAGCCTTCTAAATATCAATTTTGATACCTAGTTCACCTCCCCGAGTTGAAGAATGCATGAGATTTGCTAATTCCAAAGCCAAGCCGATATTTGTCTGGATGACTTTCCCTTTTTGAAATGCCCCTTGCTCTTCACAAATCATCTTAGGAAGAAGAAAACATAGCCTAGTTGCCAAGATTTTTTATATAACCTTATGGAAGAAATTTCCCATGCATAGAGGATGGAATTTGTCTAAGGATTCTGCACCGTCAACCTTGGAAATAAGAACTAGAAAATTGTTGTTGACTCTATATGGCATGTGATTAGAACAAAAAAAAAAAATCTCTAACAGCTCGACAGAAATCCTTTGAGACCACTTCCCCACAATGCCTGAAAAAAAAAAAAAAAAACCATTTGGACCCAGTGAACTATCTGGATCAAGATCCCATACCGCTTTCTTTATTTCCACTAGCCCATGAATCTTATCTAGAGTAAGCATGTCCACCTCATCAACCAAGGTAGGGATACAATCTAGCAGCTCCGAGCGATCTTCAAGTGGAATTACTTTGTGAAAATTCTCATAAAACTGCTCCATGTACTCAGTAATAGCAGGCTGATCCATAAGGTAAGCACCATCTACTATTTTCAGTCTTCTAATGGTGTTCTTAGTCTTTCGGATTTTAGAATATATATATGAAAAAACTTTGAATTTATATTTCCTTGCTTAATCCACCTTATGTGAGACTTTTTAGCCCATAATTTTTCATGATTCTTTTGAGCAATCAATAAGCAGTCTTTGCATCAGCTTCCTTGTTAAAGAGATCATCGTTCAAACGCTCAGTATCAATCCGCTCCTGAATTTGCACTAGAGAATCTTTGGCTTTGAGCAATTCTACCTTGAAATTAGGAAAAGTTTCTTGCGACCAGGATCTGATGAGAAGCTATAGGGTTTAATTTTGCTGCCAAGATAGAGCTAGGGGTTCCCACGATTGGCTGAGACCACGAATTCCTAACTATGACAAAGATTCCTCTATCATCCAAAATTTATGAATGCGAAAAGGATAGTTTCTAGGCCTTGAAACAGAGTCAGAAGCTATACAAAGAGGCACATGATCTGAACCCACAAATGGAATAACAAATTGAACACAATCTCGAAAGAGAACAATCCAAGAATCATTAAAAAAGCTCCTATCCAAAACAGCAGAAACATTACCTCATTTCCTATTGTTTGTCCAGGTATATTTGTGACCTTGAGAAGGGGACGGGATGAGTGAGCATGTGTTCACTATGGCTTGGAATTCCGCAGCTGAGCCCATATTGAATCGCCCAGGCCCCTTTTTCTCATGTGATGCCAATGTTGCATTAAAGTCTCCAACTAATAGCCAAGGAAGGCCCAATGCTGAAACTGCAGTCTGCTCAAGCCATAAAGATCGACAGCTAGCGCTGAAACTGCTAGCATGGACTAAAGAGATAACCACCTTGTGCTGCTGTCAATCCACTTCAAAAGAAATCTGCTGGTCAGAGGAAGAAAGGATGCAAAGCTTATTCAGTCCATGCCCCCAAAAGGGAAACCCAAAAGATTTGGAACCTTATCCGCTCTGTGATTGTGGAGAAGGTCTGCCTTGGAACCAATTTTATTGAAATAAAGCTTTGGAAAAGCTGTGGCATTTACCATAGGCTCTGTCAAACATAGGAACTCAGAGGAGTTCTCTGTCACTAACATTTACAAGGCTGTTCTAGCTACAGCCTTCTTGAGACCCCGTACGTTCCAAAAAAGGACATGCATGAGGTTACTGTCGGTTTGAACCTATGCTATCAGACCGTCGAATCTGATCCATAACTGGTTGCTTCTCCTTCCTTCGCTTCACAACTTCCATCCTTGAAGAGATTTCCCCTATTCTAGCCATCTGATCAAATTGAGCGACCTCAGGATGATGAACAACCATTGCACCTTCATGCATTGTGCTATTAGAGATGGAGGAGACCACGTGTTGTTGCTGACCACAAGTTACAATCCCAAAAGTCGTGGCTATCTCTCCATTTGCATCTACAAGCGGTTAAATCTGGACAAGT